>CM021103.1:590151473-590712709 GCA_007115665.2 Sequoiadendron giganteum | reverse complement strand
CTTTGATGCCTTCTGTAGAAACTCTTTGGCAATGAGGAAAGAGAAGGCAGGAAAACCAAGTGTATATTGATGACTTCTTGACAATAAAAAAGAAACAAGCAACTAGTCAACCCTATTAGAACAGAATAATCTTATGAATTGATTTTATTTGTTTTACTGGCTAATGGATAGTGGACCTAGTTCTCTTGAATTGAGATACTACTAAGATGTGTTGACTGGTGATTTTAGACTATTGATATTCTGCTTCAATCTCTATAAGTTACTTTTGTCTTAAATATATTCAAGATAACTCTACAAAAAAATTCCCTAATCTCTTAGAAATTATGCAGATTATTTTGTTAATACTTCTCTATTTTGATATTTTCTTTCAAAAATTCATAGAAAGATATGTAATGCCATATTTGAAACTTACATATTTTCATTTTACTAGTTTTGTAATTATAGGATATGATTCCAACAATTGTGAAACACATTGGTAATATGTTGGATGAATGAAGTAAACTATGCAATTGGTAGGTGTAAAGCCAAATTCCTTAACCCTTGCCACCATCCTTCTTTCCTGTTCTAAAACATGTGCTTTGGAACAAGGCATGAAAATCCATCTAAGTATAATGAAAAGGAGATTTTTGTCAGATATTATACTATAGTAAGTTGAATGAATGTAAGTAGAGAATTTTATGCATACCTGTAGATGGTACAAAATTTCATGGTTAAGTGGAAGCCTCCCATCAACAACAAGATCCAAATATCCGTGTATCTATCTCAATCGAGCCTCTAAACCCTTCAGAGCTGTCAAATTTTCCACTAACGTGTTATGCACAAAACTCAAATTTTAGAGTTATGTCACCACTAAAAACAAAAGAAACAAAGCTTTGAAACCAAATCCACACACAACACAATGTGGTATTCATACAAATCCATACAAACAAACTAAACTCAGAACATTGGAATGGAAACAACTTCAAATTATGATGCAGAGCATGGATTCACTTTACTCAACTGGAGGCACATTTGACAATAATAGGTTCTTCATCTAAAACATTTGTACGAGGTTCAAATAGTAAAGAGATTGATGAAAGATAGAGGAATTAAAAATATACTTGGATGTAGTTGGATTGAAGGTCGTAAATTGGTACATGTTTTTTGTGTAGGAGACATATCACATCCACAAACATGGCAGAGCTATGCAAAGTAGGAGAAATTGGCTTGGAAAATGAAGGCATCAGGGTATAAAGAATCATTTTTCTACCACCATAGTGAAAAGTTAGCACTTTATTTCATCTTTTCATATTGGTTTGATTCTTCAAATGATGCATTTCTTATATTGAAAAGTGCATTACCTTATTGAGTTTCTCTTTGTTTCAAGAATAGTTTAATATTCTCTACTTAATAGGGCCAACCATGTGACGATGGAAGCTCATTTGGCCCCTCCCCCCCTCACACCACTCTCAATTCTCCATACCTGATCATATAACATCAATCATTCATTCATCCATTAATAACATATAACATTCATTCTTTCATCCTGCATTAATAAAAGATAACATTCATTCATTAACATATTCACATTCATTCTTTCAATTTTTACATATTATAAAAAATATGGTTGTCATAATATGATTACAATCACTTTTTTTTTGTTTCTTTTTTGCAGCTAAAAAAAGATGAAGTGGAGTATCATTTTCTAAATCATTTTTTTCCCCTTCAATTTTTCTGAGCTCTGCTCATGATCTTAATGTATGCCTAGTCGTGTACTCATGACGTGGACGTTGTTGCAAGGGGGGTCTACTGCAATAGCAAAGAAATGTTAAATTGATATGTTTTATTATTATTGTTACAAGTATTTCATTAATTAAAAGAACATTAGAGTGGTTCTCTTTACTTGCTGGGGCCACATCATGTTCCTGATCTTGTCTTATAGCCTCATGCTTAACACCCTCTAAATCTTGATCTGGAGTTGAAACACGAAAGTTACATTAATTAATACACCAAATACAATTAAAGATGTTTAATTGTATTAATCCATATTGCATTTTGTATAGCACATGAATACATCCAGTACCGCGATGCACACCATGACCTTCATCTGTAGGTTGTACTCCACCCTCACGAGGTTGCATTCCAATGTCATGTGCAGTATTATCATTTCTTGTCTGTTTAAAAAAAATAGGCACATAATTACTTTATGGTGGAAATTAATATTGAATAGATTTCACAAGTATTCAATTTTAAATAAAATTTATTAAGTTTATTTACTTGCATGTCAAATGTAGTGGAAGCTTGTGTTTTGCCCAGTTGAGACTCTTAAGCGTTCAGCCAGGGCTCCATAGCCTTGTTGGAAGGAAATCTTTTGGTCCTCTTCTTTGGGCACTCTGTTGAATTCAGAGCCCTGCATTTTTGCATAAGATCATGAATTTTGCTTCTATGGTGTGATAAAACCAAAATTGTTTGCAATTTATTATTTGGATGCAATATTTCATTTATTGATACTTACAATTCATGCGGCTAATTTCATATAACCACCAAAGCCAAGTTTGTGTTGCCCGTGTTTTTATAGTCTTGCCTTTGTTTCCTTTGATGTGTCGGGCAACCTATGAAAAGTTTGAAATACGTTAGATTATGTAAAAAGAAAGAGTAATCAATATATAATTGCATTGTTGATAGTATCACATACCTTCGTTGGCTTGGTGGTGTCTTTCCTTTTTTCTTTTCAACCTTCTCCTTTCCATCTGACACTAGGTCCTTCCACTCCCTCTCTGGAATCATGGGGGAGCACTCATACTTTTTGTTCTTCTCTAAATGTGACCTATATTGGTCACTCACATACTTTAAATAGGTACCAGCTTTCTTAAGGACCTTGGTTCGGTTGAATGTTTTATCAATGAAAAACACAACTAAACGGTTAATGAGATCATCTTTTAAATCTTGATTTTGGGCATTCCACCATGTATGTATGGTGGGCCCAAAGAGCTCTAGTGTAATATCACTTAGATGTTTATAAAAAACATCATTTCCTACAAAATGATCATGGGATCATTAGTCTAAAAAGAGTGATCAATAAGTAAAATTCAATTGGATTATATATAATAATAATTAAAACATTTTAAAGTACCTCAGACCTTCTCTATCTTTATGGGAATGAAATCCTCGGTCACCACAAACGTGACCGAAAATGTTCTCGTACTAGTAATATGGGAAGATCCAGGAAATGTTGCTAAAACATCACCAATACTAGTGGCCTCTACATCCCTAGGTACATGTCCTGACGCATGTTCTGGCATGTGTTCGCTGCCAGAGGGTGCACTACCAGATGCCTGCATGGTATGTGTTTCCAAAATTTCAGTCAACAATATAGGCATAGATGATGGCATTGGATGATGTGATGTATGCACAGGAAGATCAGGATTGACACTTGTACCAACCCCTACTCCTCAGGCAACACTTGCAGTACCCTGATCATGGCCAGCAACATCATGAGGATACAAATAATCCTGTAAAAACAACACATATTTTAGTTCATGACATAAAAGAGTAAAAAATATAAAACCATAAATGAACTTATGTCATAATTAAAGATCTCATGACAGCTTACTTGCAAGTTTTGTGCTCTCAGTCAATATTTTAACCCTTTCTCTTATCTCATATGTTTGAGGCATTATGAATATCAACTTAAGGATTTCTTCATTGCATTTTCTTTGGGTCTTCCTCATCATATCCATAGGGTTTATGGAATATGTGATGCCATCATCACATAATAGTGACTGCACCACCCTATGGATTCTCTCCTCTACTGTTGGTACCTTTCCCCGATCAGCCAACTGCAACAAGAATATTAAAAACATTATCGAAATTAACCCAATAAACTCATGAAAAAAACATAATAATAAAACATTTTGTCTTCAGATTCAATTCCAGGCACCATAATGAGAAACTGCTCTGTAGAATCACTCCGGAAGATGCATCATGGATTCATGCTCCGTATTCTGAGCCTTCAAGGATCAATGTCCTACCTTATGACAAAATTAAATATAAAAAACATAATAATAAAATGGTGGTATTGAGTCATTAATTAGAGGTTGGCAAATGGTATATAGTACATACCACCCTATAGTAATCAAGGTTCTGTATCTAAGCCATCTAAATTGTAATATTACATTATAGAACTCTTTCCCCAAGTAGCTTATTGATTCTTTTATCGCGACATGAATATTACTCATTTCTGCTGTATGCCCCTCACATGCAATCATTCCTGCCTTTTGACCTAAGCCGTACTCATTTATAAACCTGGTACACCTTCTCACATGCTTTGGCCTTCGCCAATTTAAAATAGGAGTTGTTCCTTTTATTTTGATCCTTATCTTTTAGTTGTATATAATTTGCTATCAGTGCATACCTACACATCCTTCGTGTATATTGAACCAACTGCATCCAATCTTTGTAACTGTAACAGGGTCCAACATACTCCATCAATTCAGTAACTTTTTCATAATAGACCTTTATGTCATCCATGCAAAATAGGCCCAAACCAGGTAATGACGATGGTGCTATGCGATATATCCTCTCACTGACACAAAAAATAGTTTTTATTGGAGGGAGTTCCTTGGGTACCCATTGTTTCCATAGATGTTTGTACCTCAAGGGCACCTCGATGTTGCCTATGCTCTCATCATCATAAGAAAATGACCCCCCTTCAGAAAGAAAAAATTCCATGCATTTACATAATTTTCTTCTAATATTTTGAACTCTAGTTGATCTCCCTCTTTTAGACCTACTACATGTCTCACTTTCCTCTTCTCTTCCTGAATTTCCCTCGCTCGAGGAAGACAGATCTGAAAAATACCTATTTGGTGGTACCTACACTCATAAGGATGTTGGATGAAGTTCTTTCATGGTGATGTGATCCTAAGGTGACATTATGATTAATCTATCATTTCATCGCTAGAATTTGACAGGTTATAAGGTAATCGAGTCTTGATAGATTGCAAGTTATTGTTACTACCGTCCAAATGTGTCCATCACAAATCAAATCTACTTAAATGTTTTAGCTCCTAAACTTTGTAACAAGTGTTAAATGTGACTATGGTCCATCAATTACACAACCAAGGCCTCAAATGTATTCTCTAATTGTAATCAAAGGAATTTTTCTTTTCATTCAAGTAAATAAACTTGAAGGGAAACACCACCAAGTGTTTTATTAGACACCTACATGACTAAAAATAGCAGAAAATTTACATTTAATTTCCATATGTCTAAGTGGTTAATGGGGAGGGAGTGTGTACTAGGCTTGGTTAAGTCATCATAAGTTTATGCTTTGGCAATAAAAAATGTTTAAGTCATCTTCAATATTCCTATGTCTAATTGCTAGAAGACTTTTGGTATGTTTTAAGGTAGGATGAGTGGTTGCATCAATGTTCTAGTTCTCTATGACAAGGTTTCAACATCTTCAAATAGTGAAAGTTAGTACTCATAGTCAATGAAAAAACAACATTTTGATTATGTATGATGGTAGGATTTGATAACTTAAAAGAATTGGCTACCCAACAAACTTAAAGTTGAAAGAAACTTTTTCAGTTTAAGGGGTTAGCACTTTCTTTCATCTTTGCATATTGGTTTGATTGTTCAAATGATGCATTTATTATCCCACTTCTATAATATTGTATTCCCATCCCATTTCAATTGTTGCAATTGTTGGAGGAGTTGATACCAAAATTTCATATCAAATACCATGTTCTTGAAGCAATTTTTCTGTGTTTTTACTATTTTTCTAAAGTTCTTTTGTGTTGTATGGATCCATACAAGCTTGAAATTCTTTGAGATCATTGTTGTAGATAAATATATGTGTTCTATTTCATTTGAATTTATTTTCAAGTGCTAAATCACTGTTTTGTGGGAGAAAACAATCAAATACAAGGATTGCTCTGTTTTGCCCGTGTAAGGGTTTGAGGGCTAAATAGAAATGACATCCACCAATCCACCCACTGTCTTGGAACTGTAACTTGGTGGATTTGTATGCAACATGGTATCATAGAGTTTCATTGCATTTAGGGGTATGTTAAAGCAAGAAACTTGGCATTGAATTGATGCCCTAGGGCTGACAGGGGCATTTTTCTTGTGAATTTATGGTTGTTAAGTCAGGGTTTATCAATTTGATGAATATCTTGGTAGAGTCATGGTGACACTATTTGATGGTCCAATCTCTACTTCAAAAAAAATATATCTCTAACAACTCTAAGAGATATAATGGGATGGCATTAAAGGAACCTTCATATGAAAGATCTTCTAATGAAGGACCTTTGAATTAAGGTCTTAATTTGAAGGTCCTTCATGCAAAGGTTCCTTTTATAAAGCATTTTGGACATGAAATATTTAAAATAAAAAGTACCTTCATTTGAAAGTCTTGACATGGCATCATTTTTGAATGAAGGTTCTTCATTCAAAGGTCATGATGACATCACCTTCTTGAATGAAGGTTCTCCATTTAACCTAAGGTTTTCTCATAATTCCATCATTGGAAAAGTATGATCAAATTCTTCTATTATGAAGAATTGGTCTATGTACCTCTAGTAATCACTATAAATAAGCCTAGGGCAGATGAATGACTAACATTGCATCAGTGATGATAAAATCAACCTTTGAGTTCTCAGTATCACATCTCCTCTATCTATACCTTTGCTAATAGGATATACACACACAAGAAGGAGTGATAATTCTTTCTCTCACATATGCTCTGTGTGAGTGCATTAAAGAAGAATCTCATGCCCCATTTCCATTCCATTAGATCTTAGCTTTAGCCTAGTATTGGTATACTCTGGGTTCCTTCTGCTCCTAAACTCTAATATATGTTTGAGTTTATGTTGTGTAATCATAATTCCATGCTATGTTGAAATATAAGACGTGGAGGAGGCCAAAAGGAAATAACCCCTTTTTAGTTGTACCTTCAAATTTTTTCTTATTGTTTTATGTTTTTAGCAACTTTGTGGACATAAGATTTGAGGTAGGTCGTACAATAAAGAATAACATGTTCCCTCCAACAACCAAGATGTGGGTAGATTATGGTAGTTTTTCCAAGACTTGAGGCTGGTCGATAAAAATGTGAAAGACTAAGCTATTTTATTTTTTCTATCTTATCTTATACCATTTTACGAGAATGGGGGTGCTAATGTATGAGAAGATTTTTGGAAACTAGGCATGAAAATTACAGGTTAAAGAGAATGGGGGTGCCAAACTTACAGTACTTATTGTCCCTTGGTTGTTGATTTTCCCTGAGTGCCCTTAACCTCATCCTCGGTGCTAGTATTGACCTTGTTTTCACTCCTCCATAGTCTTCCTCGGTGCTAGTATTGACTTTGTTTTCACTCCTCCAAACTCTTCGTCGACATTGGTATTGACCTTGTTTTAACTCCAAACTCTTCCTCAGCACTGGTATTGACCTTGTTTTCACTTCTCCAAACTCTTCCTCGGCGTTGGTATTGACCTTTCACTTCTCCAATTTGACGAGCTACAGCCTGGTTTCATTAGGTTTTAGACTATGTTAATTAAATTCAAAATTATGGCGCCATTTAGCTAGGTTTTAATATTCTACAATATAGTTAAGTATATATTAGCTATATTTAACATAATAAATAATATAATTATTCGACTTATTATAATTATATATTATATTCTTTAACAAAATTATTAAATACATATAAGATTATTATAATTAATAATTAATAATAGGTATATTTTATATAATACAAAATATAATTAATATAATATATATTTAATATATATGTAATATTAGATTAAATTATATATAATATAATTATATTTATTATTATATAATATTATATATAGGCTTTTACCTGATATTTCAAAGGATTTTACCATTACACTACAGATGGTTTACCATTAAATGGAAATTGAAACTTATTTTCCAATGACACAATAGTGGTTTCCAGGCATGAGATTTGTTTCAAGCTCAAATCTCACAATATATGTAGCCTATTAGCTAATACAAAGAGAGATAGAAACTAAAAAGATAGAGATTGAGAGAAAGAGATGAACTTAGATAGATAGGGAGAGAGAGAGAGAGAGAGAGAGAGAGAGATAAATATAAGAGATACAAAGGAAAAGAGAGAGGGAAAAGAGACTAAATTTTGATTTGTTGTTTCATGTCAACAATCCAAGGATGGCATGTGTCCTTGGGGAGTTATGCTCAAGGTAGCATTCCATTTGATTAAAGATGTGATAATTCTCCTATAAGACCTCTTCAATGTACCCATTGCACACTTAAGGAGACAAAGATAAATATAGGGAAGAAAATATAGAGAGAGAGAGGGAGATAATGAGAAACATACAAATAGAAAGGGAGACAAAGAAATAGAGAGAGGTAGAGAGATAAAGAGATAAGGATGAATAGATAGAGATATAGGGAGGGTGATTGATATATCTCTCCATGTCGCTCTTTATCTCTTTATATCTCCCACTATCTATGTCACTTCATCTCCCCCCCTCTATCTATTGAGCTATCTCTCCCTCTCCCCCCTTTCTCTCTCATTCGCTCCATCTCTTCCTCCATCTCTATCTCCATCTCTCTTTTTATCTCCGTCTCACTCCTCTCTCTATCTCTTTCTATCCATATCTTTCTCTACCTCTATCACGATCTCTCTATCTCTTTCACCATCCCCCTAGCTCTATCTCTGTATATCACCCCCTTTCTATGTCTCTCCCTATCCCTCTATATATATTGAGCTATCTCTCCCTCTCTCCCCTAGCTTCTCTCTCTCTCTCCCTTTCTACATATCACTCTCCCTCTCCCCCTCTTCTTTCTCTCCCTTTTCTACCTATCTATCTCCCTCTCTTCTCTCTCTTCATCTTCAATCTATTCTCCCTCTCTTCTCTCTTACTCTTCAACCTATCTCTCCCTCTCTCTCCCTCTTCTCTATCTCTCCTCCTCTACCTATCTATATTCATTTCTCCCTTCCCCTCTCTATCTCTCCCTCTCTATCTCTAACCATCTCTCCCTCCCTATCCCCCCTATCCATCGACCCTCTATCTCCACCTCTCTTCCTTTCTCTTCCCATATATCTCCATCTCTCTTTCTCTTCCCATATATCTCTATCTCTCTCTTTATCTCCCCATCTATCTCTATCTCCCCATATATTAACTAAGAAGCCATGCAACCATACAATAGTATATGTTGGTAAAACTATAATAGTATTTTATTAAACTATAAGTAACACTTATCTTTCTAATGTAAAGCCTTCTTATAAAAATAGTGTTTTATTAAACTATAAGTAGATTATTGTCACCACTCTTCATTCCATATGAAATGCCAAATGTAGAAATTGTTTTGTTGCTTTTGTCAAGTTTCATTAACCAAGCTATTTAGTGGGTTGAATAAAGTTGTGTTATGACCATTGGTCTCTTTAAAATAATTAGACAATATTAGGGAGATCAGCAAGGGGATAAAACTAAACTCCAAAATAGGGGTAGTTGTGGGTTTGTTGGTTTTCTTTGTATACTATATACTTAGTTCCTCTAGGATAAATAAGTCACTATATAAATGAAAGATGTTTGATTATCTACCTAATATTGTTTTGTGTTTTTGAAATGGAAGAGATCTACAACTCTATAGAAATTGCTATATGCTAATGGTCAAATTATTAGACTATTTAAATCATTTTAATTGAATACTACATAATAGTTTGTGTTGAAATAATTGTTTCCATTATTTGTAGATTTTACATTGGAATACAAATCATATTTAATTTCATGCCAATATACTTCTTTCATAAAGATATTTGTTTGATTTTTCCTTGCTATTTTCATCTTAAATTTTTTTTAAATGTATTCTATAATATAGAATTATTTTCAAATTGGGACAAAAAGGATTCTAAGAGATATATTTAATCATAAATTTTACAATCATAAATATCATTTAATTTGTATGTTGTAACTTCAGTACTTTTAGTTAAAATAAAAATAACTTAAAGTTATATATACATATAGTTAAATTGGCAAAGTTGTTTGTCCATTTTATTTTTTACATCTGTTAACTAAACATATTCTAATATTATACATACACTTTATTAGGATTATATTTGTTACTGTAATATTTCCATTGTGAATAGATTGTTGTAAAAAAAATCACATCACTTAAGTATGCTCAATTCGCAAATGTAGACCCACCTAGGTTTGGCAGCACCTGAAGAGAAGAAGGTTCAAATCATTTGGCCTTGTTTGTTACCCTAAAATGTATCAAGAGATTGAAAACCTCTTGAGGTATTCTTACCTATGTTTTTGAGAGCTAACAAACTCCAAAACCCAAATCCACAAAAAGATTCCACTTGTACGGCCAAATTCTTGCCAAACCCAAAAACCCTTGTTTTAGGCCAAAATCATGAGGGTTTATTGAATCTCCTACTTCCACAACCTCCCAGACCTCAAAAACAACTCAGACACAACCCATTAGGTCTACACATGCATAAAAATTCATAAAATCAGATCTCCCATACATATTTTGTTGAAACCTAGGCTTGAACCTCTCATTTCAAATGCTTTTCTTCACAAAACTCTTGAGGACAACAACTATACCTTCTTTATTTCTCATCTTGCGCCCTATTCATGCATCCTAAAATTACAACAATATCCATGGGGCCTCTTACACAAGCTACAGTAATCACAAAAAGTGTAATAGCCCCTTTATATCATGTTTGGACTACAAAACCCTCAAACATAGGGTAACCGAGTTGTATACAAAGAAATGAAGCTTTCTAACTCAAATCAATGCCTTAAGCCCTCAAATCAGATTCAAATCAAATATAACACATATCCTCACGACATGGAATTGATTTCACATCAAAATATGGCTGTATGTGACTATACAGTGCTGTAAAACAGGAAAAATACAGAAATTTTGAAGAAAAACACAAATTTTGGAATGTCAAGAGCTTGTATTTTAAATCCTCAACCATCAAAAACCTTTACAATGATCAATTTATGCATTTTAAAGGAATTTACACCTCAACCACTGAACAACCACCTCTACAACTGACTTTTTAATCTTTTATGATCACATGAAACATAAAACACACTAATTTCAAGGTTGTTAACATCACTATTGAAATGTTTTAATTTTTTGACCTTTCAAATGTATTGAAACTCCTAGTACACCTCTAAGACCATGTTATTGGCTTGATAATAGCCTTATTATTGACATGCCACTAACCTTGCACCCTTTTAAAACCAACCTATTGATATCCCTAATTATCATCACATGATTAAGCATAAAAGATGAGTTGTAGGTGCTCCTGCACCACTACCCCATCCAAAATTTGCTCACATTACACAAAGCCACAATGTTCCTCCAAGATAATCCAATAAAATCCTACCTTATGTGTCTTAGTAATCAAATTGGAGATGATCTTAAAAATGACATTGCGAAGGGTGATTGGTCTAAAACATCTAAACGACTTTGCAATTATTTCACTACTACGATCAATGTGTCATCTTTCATGAAATTTCCTAAAACACTATTCATTATGATAATATAGAAATTTCTAGGAGAGATACAATAGTTGTAACATCATGAATTAATTATGTAATGGCATAAAAATTAAAAACATCATGAATTAATTATGTAACTACATAAGTCAAATATAATTCTATCAAGAAATTAATATGAAATAGATAATACAATCACATAACTCATAAATTTAAATGTCATTGATCTTCTTCTTCATCCAACTCTTTGTCTGTATCATCTGATCTAGATTCGACATTGTAAGGATTGGTCATATCATCATCATCGCCATTGATATCAGTTTCGATAATGTCATCATCCACACGGATACCATCTTCATGAACATTAAATCCTATATCATCATGATCTAGTTCCTCCTCTTCGACATCTTCATCAGGCACATCATCAACTAATTGTTGATCCTAATCATCATCTACATATTCTTCTAGTTCTTTGGTATCTTCTTCTTCCACGACATTAAACTTTACCGACCTTCCTCTTGGATCATGTCTACCAATAGATGACCAACCCAATTTACCTGGAACCTCTAAGTAAAATACCTGCTCACATTGGCTTGGAAGAACATAGGGCTCATTTCCATGTCACTCGAAATACCTTGTATTAACCATGGTAAATCCATTATTATGTTCAATAACAATTCTCTCGGGATCACTTTCATTCAATCATAGCATGTACCATAGGACGATGAACATAACTAATTTGAAGGACTTAAAGTCACACTCAAGTATATCATCCAAAATCCCATAATATAGATTTTTTGAGACTTCTAGATGTATGTCGCTTCTAGATGAAACATTAGTCACCTAGAAGACTGCAATTATCCTAGAATCACAAGTTTTCTTCATGTCATCCAAATTTTTGATTCAAAATTTATGACCATTGCACCACATAGCCTTATGGTGTTTCACCCGCAATATGTCAAACATGTAAAAATTATTGCAATATCATCAGTTGATAAACATATCTATACGTGCCTATTTATCTCTTAAACCATATGCTAAATCAATTTCCCTTGGTGTAATTTTTGATTATAAAATCTTGCGCCTCTCCAACAGTCTTATGTGAAATTCAACGAGTGGGGGACAACTTGCGTCTCACTGAATACCTTTGAGATTTTTATAGAAAGTCAGCTATTCTCTAAGTTTTTTGGGAAAAGGAATAAGAAATGTAAACAAAAAACATGAAAAGGTGGTGATGAGCCAATGCTTTTACAACATTTCAAAAATTACTTAACTTCTCCTATGAATGATATGTTAGACATAGAACATCACTTCCCTTCATTGGGAGGAAGAGAATGAACAACAGAGGCTCGATACAAGAAAAGATGCAGCCATTCAATCAACCCTCAGGAAATGCATATTAAGATCCGAATCAAGCACAAAATTCCTAGATCTAATAGAAAAACATTCTCAAAAGAAATACAAACTCTCCCTCCTAATATAGCATATTATGAAAAGATGGTAAGATTACAAGGAAAAAAATAAAAATTCAATGACATAGTCCAGTTACCAAAGCTTATGATTTATTCACATACACAAATATTATAGAAGTCCGATAATCAAAACTATTCAGATTAGCAAGACATGGTACTTTATTCTAAACATGGATGTAATGAAAGAAATACTGAAAGAGACCATATCATGCACAGTTTCTAGTATTTTTTAGATTAACCTGTATTTTAAATTCAGATGAACTTTAAAAAAAAGATTGGATTCCAATCCAACAATAGTTTGATCATAAAATAGACATAGTATACCAGAGTGAAGCAGTATTCTATAAACCCTTAAGAAAGAAATTCTTCTACTAACTAAGAAAACTAAAAACACTTCTCCAATCAGAAATTTTTTTGGAAACCTTGCTTTATGCCTTCTGCTTGCAATATATAGTCACCTTATAGAGAAAACACCAACCTTCCCAGAAGTAATGACTGCTAGATGTCCAAAATTGATAGCTTGAGAACCCTTTCTCAGATCCTTTTCAACTACCATATTTATGCCACCTAGATATTTCAAAAAGATCAACCCTCGTAATTGCTCTGATCCCAAGGAATAGTCTGACATTCATTACTATCGATCACCCATGTGGAATTGATAGCATCACCTCATATCTTCTTACTGATCAGGAGTACAACACATTTTGTCGAACATCAAGTCGAGCATTCCTTTGTTGGGCTACAACATGAAGGGGTGACATGTTGAACGGGCGGATAATTTCTCCTTTGTAAAAAGTGAAAACAAGAAAAACATCCGCCGGATCGACACGTGGTTTGGTTTCTGACAATAGAAACAATACTTTCTGAAAAATGCTCAGCCACCAAGTGGTGCATCACACATTTTTTTGGAAAAGCAACCCTTTCATGCTAGGATCCTTCTGGAGGCAAAAAAATAGAGCCAAAAGATTAAAAAAATATAAAAAAAAAAAAAAAAATCACAGTTATGGTGACTCACAGGGGGCCTTTGTTTGCAAAGGTTCAAATATAGACCTCTGGTTACTCTTGGAGCTTGAGGAAGGCAGAATGTAGCATCTCCCAATTTGTGTCACTTGGTTGATTAAGGCTACTGAATACCTTATATGCCTGATCCAGTTCAAAGACCTCCTTAAAAGAAACAAATCCCCATCTTGCTGAAAGGGCACCCAAGTGATAACAGAGGCATGAGAGCTGGAGAATTTCTGCATCAAGGTCATCTGCTATTGGGATGGAGTTTGGGCCTGGAAGATCCGGAGGAGTTTGAACCCTGTTTCAGAATTCTTCTATAATTTGTTCGATCGACAACACGTCTCCACTTGCTGAGAAGAAAGGAGACAAACCATAACTGTATAAGATCCTAAAATCCTTCTTGATTTCATCAATCCTCTTATTTAAAATGGCTTGGTTTTTCTTGGTTTTGGATGCCACATTATGGCAGTAGATGAATCTGTTTACTTTACTAGAGGTTTCTCTATGATCTATTATACCATCACCTCTTAGAGCTTCATTTGTTGCCATACAGAGCTTGGAGATTAAACTCTGGGATTTGACCAGTCAGGGAGCATACTCTTGAAGGGTCCAATCAACCATCGAGCCCACTCTTTTATTTATTTCTTGGGCATCCCTTAGGAATTGCAAAGTTGGCTTGAGGATGGTGAGTGAAAAAATGATTCTCCCAATAAGCAGATACCAACCTTTTTTGTATAGGAAAGGTTGCGGATTTTTGGGTAGCGGCCAAACCTTCTTGTATCTAGTTCTCCTTCTCCTTCAGTGTTTGCTCCAGTTGATCTCTCTTATCAAGGGATTATGCTAGTTCTTCCACCAGATTTTTGGTTTCCCGAATCTGAGCATGCAAAGTAGCCTCGACTTCTTGCTTATCACTTCTTATTTTTTCAATTTCCTTTTGAGCCTTTTGGATTTCGTCAAAAGCTTGAGCTCGGATGCCATCTAACTCATTTCTTAAATCTTCTTGAACACGTTGGTGCTCTTTAACAGACTGATGCTTGGCTGTGATTTCACTCTTCAATCTATCAATCTCAGCATAGATTTGGATCCGCTCATCTTGGAGCGCTTCAAGAGATCCTGCTACTTCATTTTATTGGTCTTGTACTTGCAATATGTGGGTCATCTCCTCATTTCAGGCCTTGAGCTCCGATTGTAGATGACTTACTATTTATTTCACATTCACCAGCTTGTCCTCACACTTTCTTAGATTTTGATCCATTTTCTCGTAATCTATATATACCACCTTTTGAGTGGTCTTTTCCAAGTCCACCTTATCGCAAGGGAAGATTTCATTCAAATCCAGACCTATTACTTGGATATCATAATCTTCCAGCTATATTTGACCCTCTAGTCGAGCCACAAGTGGCTTCATGGTAGTGATCCACAAAGATTTTTTCTCTTCATTAAAACATGTTTGAATCTTCTTAGAGGTCGGCAGCTCATCGTTCTTTTCCCTTCTTTTTTTCTTCTATTTTTTTGAGCCTGCCTAGTTACATCAAAATGCTTCTAAAGTGTATGCGGGGTGTCAATACTCTGTTTTTCCATAGAAGCACCAATGGGAAGACTGAAAAAGGTAAAAAATGGAGATATTTTAGACGTATGTGCATGCAGGGAGGAAAATGGGAGAGTGGTCATTGAGAATGGTGGGATGCCAAATTGGGATTGAGAGCTTGGGGTACCAGTTGGAGTGAAAAGTTTGACAGGTAGAGCAGGTAGCTTCTCTTTGATTGTGGACGAACTCGGGGTAACAGGTAGCATGAGCGACTTGAATTTCTCTATGGGATCTTTAGACAAGGCAATTAGAGAGTCAATGGATGTCGTAGCAGATACAGTTTGCTCAGCATGTGATTCCACATTACTTGACACATTAAAAATAGCAGGGGGCTCATTTAACACTAATAATTATGGATATGAAGGCAGAGGGTTCTTATCAATGGGAGGAGGTGAAGGCTTGACCAAAGATGCATTAGCAAGGAGAAAAGGGGGAGAAAGACTCACTTGAACTGCAATAGTTTG
Organism: Sequoiadendron giganteum; assembly: GCA_007115665.2. NCBI lineage: Eukaryota > Viridiplantae > Streptophyta > Pinopsida > Cupressales > Cupressaceae > Sequoiadendron > Sequoiadendron giganteum. Next base: position 590,696,693 of record CM021103.1, on the reverse strand, counting down.
AACATTGTGGAGAGTGGATTCTGCTTCTTCTTCATTTCTGACGGCTACATCGGACACATCAAGATCTTGAACTCGCCGTAATTTTGTTCACCCCAAGTTGGATTGATCTGACTCTGTTGCTGATGACCCAATTGAAACCTAGCCTTCATGCTCTATGGTCGATCCCCTCAGATATCGTTAGGTCCTCTTTCCTTTGCTTCAGATATTGGCAATAGACACAATCTGTGAGTCCTTTTGCTTAGAACTTCTCCCTTTGTCGAACCCTTGTTGGTGGGGAGGATGATGTGGAAGTTGTTCCTCAGTTACCTCATGATTGGATTTTGGATTTCTATTGTTGGAATCACCCTCTTTGTCACAGATGTCTTCAAACTGTTCATCATATGGTTAAAAATCCTCTAGATGTCTCTGAGTATTACCCATTTCCTATCAAAACCTCCAGAAATCTGTCATTTTACATTCCGATGATCCTCGCCAATTCATCTAGCTTTGTAAGGTCTTTTTTATCGGCATATCCCTTTGATATCCTAGATGTGGGGTATAGAAACTCAACCACTTCATCCTTTTCATGGGTATGAGGGCTAGGTTGACATACAAATCTGGTCTTTCCTGTGTCGGGTTTCTCTTAGACTCTACATATTCCTGCGCCTCATGCTTCAGGGGAAGTTGTCTTGATGGATTATAGTCCCACTCATCACATATGAGAACTAAGCCCAGAGCCACCAATAAATTGGTTATTTCCTTCTGTGCCTTATGCTTCTCCAATACTACCTCGCTATTTGCAATACAAAGGGGAAGTGAAAATAACTTCATTTTATTCCTTCCTCTACCATATGCATTGTTGGCAAGAGCTTCCTGTCGGCATGCCTCTAATGCAAAAACCTGATCTGTTACAAATCTTGGGAGTCGAAAAGGATCCCCAACAAAACCATGGTATCTGATGAATGTAAAATCCTCCCCGAAGAAATAATCCACCTGGGGCGATGCATTTATCATCCATAACAAAACCTTAGGAGACAAACAACCACTTGCTCGAGGTAATAATTCTTGTAGCACTGGTCTTAGAAAGAGGTGTACAAACTCATAATAACTACTTGTCCTTGACAGGACACCAATCCATATAGAAATTGGTTGAATTAAACCCTCTTCATCTACCCTAGATATAGGTAAATTTCTTTCTAAAAATCTAAAATTTTGATCTACGATTAAATGGACCAAGAAAGAGGAGTACCTGAATTTATATTCAGCCTTGTAATTTTTAGCTACAACAACAAATTGGTAGCTATGACATTAGAAAAATCAAAGTATATTTGTTCTTGTTCATGCTTGAGTATCAAGGTGAGGGCCATTTGAAAAGGGTGAACCTCTTCGTCACTGTCTAAACCGAAAAAAAAAGCCAACATTGAAAGTAGATCCTATGTTTTGTTTGGGAACATCTTTAGTGCCAAGGGAAAAACAATACGGCCTCTAGTTGGATTATCCCCCATCTCACAGTTATAGAAAATTTCTATATGTCAGTTGTAGGGAATGCACAACATCTCTCATACAGCTTGAGCACAAACCACTACCTTTATTATGTTGAATGCTATGGTTCTAGTTTCTTCATCGATCCTCTTGGCACATGCGTCTATCAGTTTTGGGCACAGATGTACAACAGGTACCATAAATTGGGGCAACCCACAATTCCAGAGCTGAGAGGTGAAATTATCAGTGTTGTCATAATCTCTCATCCCTTGAAAATCCCCCTCCCTCATATTTTTAGGGTTCTTGGCCAGCCTGGGGTCGTAGATATTATGGGCGACATCTCACACTGCTTCCCTTCTAATAGTCTTGTCTACCAACATCCTTTTACAAAAATCGAAAGAATGCTCCTCAGGTACTAGGGCATTTGCAAACGATTTTTGCCCAAAATATTGGCAAAGGCTGGCCTCCTTGGTGTGGATTCAACCCTCCTTCTAGTTGTTCTAGGTTTTGCCATGGCTGCTTCAAAAATTGCAGATAATTTTCTAAAACGACCACTTGCTCTTTTCTTTTTTGAAAACGATTACCTTTTGAGCAATTACTTCTTGAGGAAGTACATGCAGTTAAGGCCATGTCGTAACTGCTAATCTATTAAATGCTTCCACCGAGGTGATACATGCGGGTAGAGGATTTGTATCCCTCAGGAATTCCAAATTCCTATAGGAATGAATTTAGTACATTCCTTTTCGCCACCTCTTTCCTTGAATTAACTTTTTGCCTCGAGGAGAGTGCCATTACTTATTTCAATCTTGTTTAGTGATACGAAGTACGCTTGAAAAGACTTGCTCATTAATTTTTTAGACATTTAGCACATTAATCCCTTTCCTTTCACTAATGCAAGCTGGCAAATGTTGATGATGGCTAAGGACAGGTGTTGAAAATTGGCTCATACAGGCATTTACTTCCCAACGTCTAAACATTAACATTCAACTTTGTGAAAAAAAATCGTAAGATTTATTCTTTCATTCATCGGCTACCTCAGCATCTTCCATTACCATCTGACCAAAAATAGAACCTCCATTGTTTATTCATTTCGACACCTCTTCTCTATAAATAGATATACCACCTTAAGGGCATATTCATTCGAAAAAGAAAAACTTTGGAGTTTAGCTATTTTCTTAGTTTGTAATATTGCCCTTGCTTTTCTACGCCAACCATGACTGCTAGTTTAGGTACCCCATCTTCCTTCTCTCATTCAGGCCATAGTATGCCTTCACCAGAGAGGTCACGGGCAAGAGAATCAAGTACCTGGTGAAGAAATGTGTCCGTCTGGGGGTAATTTCCTTTAGGTGGGTCGTGGGTATGGACTTCATCGAAGACGAGAATCGGATGCGCACTAACTGCATCATCCTGTCTCAGTTCGTGGCCTCTTTGTTGGACCTAAACCTAGCCGAGACCAAGATATTCAAGCTTTGTTGCCCTATGTTCGACGTTTCTCTTCTAGAGGGGCTTGGTGAGACAGTGCAAGTCACTATCCCTGGCATCGACATCCCTACCACAATGGACCTTCGTAGGTTCATTAACTGGGGTGTGGACATGCCTTTGCTTCCTTTCCTTAGTGACTTTCACACCATGGACCTAAGCAACCACCATGCCTTGGCTCTGCCTATTTCTACCTACCTCCTTCGGGAGTATGGTGTCGATGAAGCTCCTACCAAGTATGACTTCAAAAGGTAGTTCGAGCTCGTTGTCTTTGGCCGCACGGAATGAGGTTGTGGTTCGTGAATTGCATCCATGTTGCATGTGCAGAAGAAAAATATATGGGCAACTAGCCCCTTATAACAATAAATAAAGGCCTCTCTTTTGTTACTATTGTAAAAATGCCTCAATTTTGTCCCCTTTTTGTATTTTTCTCAAATACCCATTTCTAGGTTTTGCTCGAATAGAGATTTTCTATTAAAAATTTGAGCCTCAGGATACCCAGCACTGTAAATTTGGTGAAGATGTAATATAATATATTTTTCGTACTTCTTCTATTTTTCCACTTATTTCTAAAACTCAAACTAAAAATGCAAGCCTTTTTACAAAATTTACATATAGTACATGTCTGTAAATAACTCTTAAAATAAAAATGCCATACTTTAATGGAATGTTTTTAGATGAATATCATTCATGAGTATCCCTAATACATTACCTTCCATGTCTTCTAACTCATAGGAAATAGGAATTCTTTTATTTGCATGCACTAATTCGGAAATGACCCTTCCACAACGCCTCGAATTTGGTATGTTGCCTTGGTTTTGCAGAGCGCTCATCATATTTTAGCACTAAAATCCCCTCTTAGAAATCTAGGTTGGAAGTCCTTTTGTCAACCAACATTTGACTGATTGTTGACGGCTAATCATTGCTTCAAAATATTTCTCTCTATTTTCTTCCAACTCTAGAAGCTCAGCTATTTGTACCTTCATTGCACCGTTTTCCTCTATTTCCAAGGCTTTGAGTAATTGTAACATGAGTAACTCCATAGAAATAGGAAGAACCACCTCCTTACCATAGAATAGCTCATAAGGAGATGTCTTCAAGATTTTTTTTGGTGTAATTCGATCTGCCCACAGGGAGGACCACAAATGTTTGTGCCATTCCCTTTGTCATTCCGACCCAATGCATTTGATTAACCTAATTAGGTTTTTATTTGTTGATTTTGCTAAACCATTTCCCTGTGGGTAATAATTTGAAGAGGTCTTGTGAAAAATCCCATTTCTGATGGAAAGATCTGATACCTTCAAAGCTAAGAAGGCCCTAGCATTGTCATATATTATGGTCTTTGGTGAACCAAACCTGGTCACCAACCCTTCTAGAAAGTTAAGAATCTCGCCCTCAGTAGCACCTTTTAATGCGACAATTTTTTTCCATCTTGTAAAATAATTTGTCGCTGTGATAATCCATTTGTGACTGGATCTGGAGATAGGATTTATCATCCCGATAAAATCCAAACCCCACTGGGTGAAGGGTTCTTCCGTTATAATAGGGCTCAAAGGTAAAGCAAAATTATTTCTCTTTCCGATGAAGAATTGGCACTGGGTGCACCTCTGCACCAATCGATGTGCCTCTAAAACCATTGAGGGCCAATAATATCCTACCTACATAATCTTCAAAGCAGTAGTTTTAGCAGAAAAATGCCCTCCCAAAGAACTACTATGAAATTTTGTCAAAATATTATCTAATTGATTTTTATTTAGACATCGGAGTAATACTCTGTCATAGTTCCTTTTGAATAAAATCCCCTCAATCAATATGTACCTGGTACCTTGCAGCCGATAGTATCTTTGTTTGTGGGGGGGGGAAGGGCTATAGGGTAATATCCTTTCTACATGTATAAGGTCTGATCCATCACCCATGACTCTTCAGATTCAAACTAGTTGGAGAAAACCTGATAAATCTCTTTGTCGGATTCATAAACTGACTCTTGTGCAATATATTCACACAGGCCTCTTCCTCGCACCAACTTGGTTGGCCTGATGTCCACATCATATTCTACAATTTTGGTAATCCAATTAGCTCTTTTTTTAGTCATCTCTCCCTTTGTGATGTATTCCCTTACACTTGGGTGAGCGACCAAAATAGTGATTTTGTTAGCTGACACTAGGTGTCAAAAAAATTTGAGACTCTTGACGATGGAAAATGCCTTCTTTTCCACAAAATTATACCTGATCTCATATCCTTTAAGGGCTCTTGAATGAAAATCAATTGGATGCTCGCCACCTTCCTTCTTGTCCTTTTGAGTGAGCATCAATGATATACTATGCGCTCCACTGTATACATATAGCAAAAAATCCTTAGAGAAATCGGGATTAGCCAACACTGGGGCAATGAAAATAGCCTTCTTTATTTGTTCAAAAGCTTATTTTCCTTCAGAAGTCCATTTAAAAACCATATTATTTTTAAGCATCAAGGTAATGGGCCTCGCAATGCCTACAAAGTTGGAGATGAAACGACTAACAAAATTAATCTTCCCCAAGAAAGATTGTAATCCCTTCTGATTTACTAGTAATGGAAAATCCAATATGGATTTGAATCTTTCAAAATCTATTGTGATCCCCTACTTGGACACTACAAAATCAAGAAGTTTACCTTGAGGCACTCTAAAAACACATTTTTTGGGATTTAAGGAAATCTTGAACTATTGACACCTCTGAAAGACTTGCTCTAAATGTTCAAAATGATCAGCTCCTAATTTTGAGAAGATGGTTAGGTCATCTAGGTAAATTAGAATAATGGAATTAATCAACCCTACAAAAGCAATATCCATGGCTCGCTAAAAAGTTGCACCAGCATTTGAGAGTCTGAAAGGCATCTTTGCATATGTGAACATGCCCCATTTAGTGGTGAATGTCATCTTATGTTGATCACTTTCTTTGACAAGTACCTTATTGTATCCCAAAAAACCATCAAGTAATGAGAACATCTCAGACCCGACCACCGTTTGCAAGATTTGTTCCATGGACGACAAAGGGTAATGATCTTTCAGCGAGGCCTTATTCAAGTCTCAAAAATCAACACAAAACTTGATGTCATTGTTCTTCTTCTGAACCGATACTAGATTAGACACCCACATTTAATGTTTAATCGGGTAAATGATCCAAGATTCAATCAATTTGGTGAGCTCTTGGGCCATCAGTGCTTCGACCTTCAGATTGACAGGGCTTTGTTTCTATCAGATGGGTTTTGACCCCTTCACCAATTCAATGGTATGATGAATTATACCAGGTTCATATCCTCTGAGATCGTCATAATTTCATGCTATAATTCCTTCATATTTGGAATATAGATTCTTCAGCCTTTCTTTGTCTTCCCATTGCACATTCCTCCCAACTTTTAGCTTTTTATCATCTTCGACTTCTAGTTCCTCATAGTCCTTCTCGTAGGTCATGAACCATTGCTTGCCATTCCTCACATCTTCACAATCAAAGAGGTTCTCGAGGGAAATCAAACCTTGAGGTAACTTATTTCCTTTTAGTTGAATGACCTGCCCTTCGGGTGGCTGAAAATTTGATCTCGAACGGTCTGAAGATCTTTCAGATTTCTGAACAAAATCGGCTATTTGGGCATCATCCTCAAATACCTACCAGTTTCGTTCGTTATTAGGGATTGAAGGTCAGACGACTATGCGGATGGCACCCTTTTTAGAGTCAGGAATAGGCTCAAATTGTGACCCAATAGAAGCCATATGATCTGCTACATCATTCAAGGACCAAGGGATAGGTTGTATATTGAAAGCCTCAAAACCTTCAACTAGGTCCCATATCCAATGCATATAAGCCTTCATCCTGGTGTTTTTCGCCACTACTTGACTAATGACCAGCTCAAAATCTCCAAATACTTGCAATATTTTAACATCCATCTACTCGATAAGGAAAAGGCCATGGATTAAGGCTTCATACTCCACATCATTAATTGAACTTGGAAACTGGAAATGATATGCCTTAGCGATTTCAGATCCTATCAGAGATAGCAATCAAACTCCTGCCTTGGAACCGGCTTTGCATTTAGCATCATCAAAGTACATGGTCCATAGGCGATTATCCATCAGATCACTATAACTTGCTCGATCTTATATCAACTTTGGACGGACCATATCATCATCAAATATGACATAAGTACCCAATCCTGTGGCATGAAAATTGCCAAACAGATCAGAGTCAATGAATTGGTTATAGAGGACCTCTTATTTTGGAGTTCATTTACTTGTGTCCTCTTCATCTTATATTATTTCATAGCAATACCTTTCTTGTTTAGAAAAATAAGTATGTGTAACTTCAAAGAAAAGAACAACATTATCCGCCATGTGCTTAGCATGCAGAGATTTTGAAAGAATTTGCATCTTTGCTCCATGCTTGGTTCTTAGTATCAGATGAGACCAATCTAGAGTGAGGTATCCACCCAGTTTGGCAATGAAATCCTAGGAGAGACACATCCCGAAGACTGGAGGGATCTCAACTATCACTACCTCTTGTGAGACTATCCGACTCGGGCATGAAAAAATAGTTAAGGATAAATATTTTATCCGACCAACCGTTTGGACCCTTTTCCCATCTAATTGCATGATCCACTTTTCCAAAGGTTCATACTTGATCATTAAAGCATCAACCACTTGCTTTAGCATGAATATTGTACTAGCTCTCGAAGCAATCATATTATTATGCAGAAGCTTATCTCCCACAATTAGCATTAAAAAGAAAGGAGTGGGTTTTGGCTTACTTACCTCTCCCCCCTTTTCCTTTTCAAAATAATTCACATACGCTACCACCTTCAGCCCGAGGACACCCGACGCAGGGACTTCTACTTCATTCAAGTTACACTATGGTGTTTCCTCTTCACACGACTTTGGCTCTTCATTTCTGAGTGCTCCTTTGAGCAATATATTTTGTTTCGGAATCAATATCACGTCCCATAAAGAAACATTAGTGGGTGCCTTCTTCATCTGGTCCACTACGTTAAGTGTCCTGACTTGCTGGACCTTGGGTCTAAATGGTGGAACCTCCCTAATCTTTTTTGGAAGATATTTTGTTGCTAACGTTTTGTACATCTTATCAGATGGTTTGTCTGGTGTTTGCAAAAACTATCGCTACAAATCTAGTTGAATAGTCAACCATTCGACGGGTTGGGGGTATTTATTTTGGATGGTGGCAATGAGCGAGGTTGGGGATACCGAAGAGGTTGTGACACATATTCCCCAGTGAGTCTTCTCTTGGATCTAGTATTGTAATCTGATTGTACTTTTGGAGCACTGGTTGGCAAGGTTTCATTCACGAAATTTGAATCTTGTTCCTCCATCCAAGAGAAAAGTGTCTGATTGGGTGCTATGTCCAGATCCTGCTCCATGAACATGCTTTGCATTTGTGCTCTAAACTGAGCATTCTCCATCTTGAGAGATCCATACTCCTCCATGCTGGGTTGTACGCCTTTGCTTCTCCTCTCTGCTATTTTCTATTGCAAATTTCCTCTAGGGTAGTTCTGAGGCATGTGACTATCATTACAAGGGAAACACCAAGTGTTCTTGTCATCCACCAAGTTGTTTTGGCCTAGGATCAACTCTTTGCCTTGGTTGTCTTTGGCTGTTTGCAGCGACATAGTGACCGAGACTATTTTATTTGTCACTATGGATTACTGGCCTCCCCAACCCGAAGACCCTTGATACGAGCCTTTTTGACTTTTTTGATAGAAAGGTCTACCCCCTTGGTATGCCTAATTTTATTGTTTTGGAGGTGCCGCTTGTTGCTCATTTATGAGAACTAGCTCATTAGCGAAGGATTGCATCAGGCTTTTCATGTCGTTAAGGTCGGCCATAGAAAAAGAGGAAGTCAAAGTTCCTGGTTGCACATTCGGGTACATGTACATAGATTGGGGTGGAGGTGAGCCTAATTTTGGGGCCGCTGGGGTGTTCAAAAAAGACTCTTGGTGGACCAGGGCATCAAAGATCTCAAGAAAAATAGGCATCAGAGCTCTCAGTAGAAATTTACCCATATCTATCAAACTATTTTTTTCTCGGACCACGAGGTCATAGGCATTGAGTAGAGTGTCTCCTCCCATAGAAGTTACCTAGATCATGATGTTTGAGTTGATGGCTTTCAGAAAGAACATAAAGTCCATGGCGATTAGGGGTCTCATAGCTACCAGAATCCTCTGCCAAGTTTTGTTAAACTTGGCGTTAAAGTAACTCATGGCTTCTTATGAGGTTCTCTTGATGGTAATTAGTTGGTGCAATAATAAAGAGTGATCTCCTCTCTTTGAAAAATGCTCAAAAATTTTCTACCCGAGCTGGTCCCATGAAGCGATAGATCTTGAAGTTAAATATATGTACCAGTCTTGAGCCTTCCCTTTGAAAGAAGCAGCTAGCAATCTCATGGTGATATTCTCCTTAGTGATATTGTGCACCGTACACACCTCAGCTACATATTGAAGGTTTTTAGAAGGAGTCTTAAAATCTTCTCCCAAAAATTTTGGAATAGCCTTGAGGGCGTTAGCAGGTATGGCAGGCCAGACATTAGGTGGGGCTGGTGGCTGCAATGGGCTTCCACTATCCCAAGTCACAAAATTTCTAGGAGTGGGAGGGAGTATATGAGCCATGGTAAAAATATTCCTATAATCTGGATATACTGGTATTCTTATCTGAAAACCTAGGCCCTCAAGCAGGGTAGACAAAGCTCTGGATTCCAGACTCCTACTTCTCACTATTCCACTTCTCACAGGTGATACTAAAAATATGGTTCTTCTCTTCCTAGGTACAAAAATTGGTAACTGGGAGTACTGAAAGTTACCCCTTGATGACACTCTTTTTTGAACTTTGGGCATGAAACTTTCAACTTCTTTCCTCTAGTCTGACTTACAGATATTTATGATTTCTAATCAAGCCTTTGGAAACTGTCCCACGAGGTGTGCCAGAAAAAGAATTGTTGATCATAAAATCTTGTGCCTCTCCAATAGTCTTATGGGAAATTCAACGAATGCGGGACAACTTGCATCTCACTGAATACCTCTGGGATTTTTATAGAAAGTTGGCTCTTCTCTAAGTTTTTTGGGAAAAGGAATAAGAAATGTAAACAAAAAAAATGAAAATGTGGCAATGTGCCAATGCTTTTACAACATTTCAAAAATTACTTAACTTCTCCTGTGAATGATATGTTAGACACAGAACATCACTTCCCTTCATTGGCAGGAAGAGAACGAACAACATAGGCTTAGTACAAGCACAAATTTAGCCATTCAATCAACCCTTAGGAAATGCATATTAAGATCTGAATCAAGCACAAAAGTCTTAGATCTAACAGAAAAATGTTCTCAAAAGCAATACAAACTCTCCCTCCTAATATAGCATATTATGAAAAGATGGTAAGCGTACAAGGAAAACAGAAAAAGTCCAATGACATAGTCCAGCTACCAAATCTTATGATTTATTCACATACACAAACAGTATAGAAGTATGATAATCAAAACTATTTAGATTAGCAAGACACAATGCTTTATTCTGAACATAGATGTAATGAAAGAAATACTGAAAGAGACCATATCATACACAATTTCTAGTATTTTGTAGAATAACCTGTATTTCAAATTCAGATGAACTTTAAAACAAAGATCGGATTCCAATCAAATAATAGTTTGATCATAAAATAGACATAGTATACCAGAGTGAAGCAGTATTCTATAAACCCTTAAGAAAGAAATTATTCTACTAACTAAGAAAACTAAAAACACTTCTCTAATCGGAATTTTTTTTGGAACCCTTGCTTTATGCCTATTGCTTGCAATATATAGTCACCTTAGAGAAAAAAACATTGACCTTCCCAAAATTAATGACTACCAGACGTCCAAAATTGATAGCTTGATAACCCTTGCTTGGATCCTTTTCAACTACCGTATTTATGCCGCCTAGATATTTCAAAAAGATCAGCCCTCGTAATTGCTCCGATCCCAAGGAATAGTCAGAAATTCATTACTATCGATCACCCAAGTGGACTTGGCAGCATCGCCTCATATCTTCTTACTAATCAGGAGTACAACACATTTCGTTGAACATCCCTTTGTTGGGCTACAGTGTGAAGGGGTGAAGTGTCGAACGGGCGGACAATTTCTCCTTTGCAAAAAGTGAAAACAAGAAAAACATATGTCGGATTGACACGTGGTTTGGTTTTTGACAACATAAACAATACTTGCTGAAAAATGCTCAACCACCACGTGGCACGTCACGCGATTGTTCAAAAATGTAAACCTTTTATGTTAGGATCCTTCTGGAGGCAAAAAATAGAGCCAAAAGATAAAAAATATAAAAAAGTAAAATTTACTTGATAGTAACATTGGAATCTCCATTACGATGAGCTTCTTTAACCAATGAAGCCACACCTTCCCATGTTAATTCACGACTAGATTGTTGACATCATTCAATCCATACCATCATCCAATCAAGATTGTTTGCGACGTACAAATGTAGTGCATCCCACTCTCGACCAACTATATCAAAAAAAATTAAAATTCACAAATGATGTATAATTAGTTAATTACCACAGTATACAACCTTAATTTATAATTGATGTATATTGAAGATTTATAATTAAATAAGTACAATATAAATAAAAACCAAATGTAAAATGTATTCTAATTAATCTCCATGACCATCTTATAATAACCTCTCACTTTCGTCAATCTACCTTTCCCCATCAAGTACTCCCATTCAAATTTGTTAATGGAGTTGGGATCCCAAATGCGATCTACATGGATCTTTGTTGCAAACTTAGGAAGATATTCAATAATGTACACCATGGCTTGGTATACAATATATCCCTCCACCATAGAACCCTCATGATGTGCTCTTTGTCTAACCAAAGCCTTCAATAATTTCAAATGCCTCCCAACCATCCACATTGACCTTGTGTGTACAGGTCCACACAATTGAATCTCCTCAACTTGGTGTATGAGGTAGTGTTCATGTGCATTGAAAAATGTCAAAGGTAGACACTTTTGCATTTCACACATTAGACGAGGAATTTTTCTCTTCCAATAATTTATATCTTCTTTATGGATTTCTTTAGATGACAACCTTCTACAAGTTATTCAAGGCAAAAATATATTAATGAGATTTAACAAAATATACAATATATTACATAAGAAGTAAAAAAAATGGCAATTATAAGATCTATACAACGAATTGAACAAATATCGCTACTTACCTCATGTATTTTCCAAGATCATATATAACTTTCTTGACATTGTTGTTGAAGTTGTTTGGGAGAGATAGAGGTAGAACGTACTGCAACAATTATAAAATGATCTTTTCATTATTTTTCCAAAAGTAGTAAACATAATACACTGAAAATTACATGCAATGTACAAATATATGTATAATATACCAAAATAATTACTTTAATCAAGGTATTTCAATCATGCATTTTCATCCCTGGCCTAAATTCACCTTTCTTTGTTATGATATTGTTTATGTTCCCAACAAATCCTATGGGAAATCAAATTTTTCGTATGACTTCTTTTATAGCATTGCCTTGTTGCTCTGTTAATAACCAAGGAAGGGTAGTTATATTAATTTGGTCTCCATCGCTATTTAATTGAATGAAATTTTTCATTGCATGATTGGCTTCCTAAATGTCACTACAAATTTTGACAATTTTTTCTTTGTCATGCCTTCCATCCAATATTCTCCATAATATTTCTATTATATTATTTTGGATATGCATTGTATCAAACAAATACACAATTTTTAGCTACTCATAGTAGGGAAACCTACTAAATTGTCTAGGATAACTTTTCAATCCCCGTGGAAGCCGACCATTAATGCCTTGACGACCTTCATGAAGCATATAAGTTAAACAAATTAACAACGACAATCATTTTCAATTACAAAATGAGTAAACACAACACAATATAAAAATATAAATTCCAAACATATCATATATGATAGATAAACAATTTGATCTGATGTATAACCTTGACGATTAATTCTATTATATTCTAAATTCCATAGGCGAGGTGTCATTCTTTGTGGTTTTGATGTAGTCTCTTCTTTCCCATTGAAAAGATGTTTTTCAATAGTTCAATACTTATGATTTTTGTGCAAGAAGTGCCTATACTCATCAAACACCTTCTTTCCTAAACTTGTTGAACGACGAGATTTCATCTTTGGACCACAAATTGGACATGCAAATTTTTTCTTTGTTTGAAGACCTACAAAATCATATATAATTGGATTAAATATGTCAATTTTTATAATTATATATAATGAATAGATTATTTAAAAAACATGCATGATATCTACTTCATAAAATTAAATATCGTTAAAGTCATGCAGTCGAACGTTATATCATACCATAAAAATGTGTTAGCCCTGGGGCATCATGAATTGTCCATACAAGAATTGCATGGAGTTGAAATTGTCTTTGTCCTATTGGTCTAGATACGCAATACATAGTGATTCCATTCCATAACTTAAGTAACTCATCGATAAGAGGCTCGATATATACATTCATGTCTTTAACTTGGTACTTACCTATTTTAATGAACATAAACATTACAAGACTATTAAATGAAAAAAATATAAGTCATTATGCAACAAATAAGACAAATGAGATGCTACTACGTTAAAGAAAATTGATGTAAACAAATACCTAGAATAATCGTTGCCAACATTATGTGCTCCCTCTTTATTGACATCCATGGAGGAATGTTATTGTTGATAACAAAAACAGGCCACACCGAGTAAATAGATCTCAGCTCTCCAAATGGATTGACACCGTTTGCTGCCAATGAAAGCCTAAGATTACGAGGTTCTTCTTTAAACTGTGGCCATTTTTCCTCCATGTCCCTAAATGTAGAACCATCTACAGGAATTTGAAGAATGTCATCTCCACTTCTATTCCATGCATCGTAATCCATAAATTGCGCTAAACTTTCACACCTAAATAATCGTTGCGTACGTGGAATAATGGGAATAGAATGAAGAACCTTGGGAGGCACCTTTTTTGTTAGTTGATCTGTTTGATATCTACTGATATGACATTTTGGGAATTCTATTGAAAATTCATGTTGTTTATGATATATAATATGATCATTGGGGCATGCATTTATTGCTTGATACTCCATTCCAATATCTTTCATAATGCTAGATAAATATCGGTATAATCGAGGTAAAATATTTGATGGTGGTAACAAATATTCACCAATCAATCTACAAAAAAAAATAATTTGTTAATATAAAGAATATTAATGGTACATATTTTATCCTTTATTTACTAGTGATGAGCTAACAATAACTAAAATAGATGAAAAAAGATGGCATATATGACATACCTTAACATCCGTGAGATTTCTATGTTGGATAAAACATTCATAACCTTCAAGTTCATCAACAACAATACAGCAAAGATAAGAGTTGTTTAGGAGCCTTCATAAAGGGGCTCGTATGCCTTCTCAAGTACAGGTAAATCATGAACATCATCAAAGTCATCTCGATCATCATGATCAACTGTGCCACTAAATGTGTCATGGATCAATGTATTTGTACCATCATCTTCAACTATGTTTTCTAGTGCATGATCAACTTCTTCCATAGTATCATTAACTTCATCTTCGATATTCATAGTTCCATGTTCCTCCACTTGCAAAACCACATTCTTTGGGCCATGATAATCCATATCATGTGCCCTAGGGTGCCCCACCTTTATAATAATGATAGACACAAATATACCATAATCATGATCAAGTGATTTTTTTTATATATATAAAATGTTAAAACGATATAAACATTTACAAATTCAATCAATATAAACACATATAATGAACAACTTACCAATGGATTATAATCATTCCCCCCTTCAACGTGACCATGTTGCCTACAATGCTTCTCAGTTGTTGTGATTAAAAGTCTTCTCGTCTTTAAGCCCTTGCAATTATTGCAAGGACAATAACATTTCCCATCACCCTTTATTTTCAATCTAGCCCACAATCTATCAAGTGTCTCTTCATTTTGTTTTGGACTAATATTATCTGACATGATTTTTCTTTACCAAGCTTGAATATTTAGATCTTCAAAATATATCAAACTGACACTCCAATAATTTTTAATCATAAACAAGTAATAAAATATAATAATTCTGATATTTTACACTAAAAAAATTCGGCATGCAACCACCCCTGCAAAAGAGAAGATATTCTAAAGTTAATGACCCCAAAAAATAATTTAAAATGCTCATTCCAGAACTTATTAAATTCTGATTTTACTATGATTTTCAACCATTAGACTAGTAAAATCAGAATATTGAACGTGCACAACAAAATCTGGAAATGAAATTCTAAACATGCACAAGTCTAAATATGAAATCTGATGAGATGTTGCTTTAAAATATGATTGTCAAACCTGGAAGTACAAATCTGAATGCTATGATCAAGTCCTCAATGATGCCCTCAAGTTCCACTATTGAGCTATCTACCAACTGTAGAACAGTTGGTGTAGGTCTAAGGTTTATTAACAACAATATCAAAAAAAATTCCCTAGTCATCACATTAATGGTTATACCCAAGTCAATCAAGGTATTTTTTGATGAGGGTACCATTCACAAATGAATTCTAGAAAAAGACAATGACTACCCTCAACCTGGCGATAATAGCAAAACATTGTCACAATAAATAGTTGAACTCATTTTATTTATTTTCATTGAACTCACTTTTATTTATTTTCATCGAACTCACTTTTACTTATTTTCGTCGAAATTTCGACGAAAATTCAGGTTCGTCGAAATTTCGACGAACGTTGGGGATAAATTTTAAAATTTTAAAAAATTACACATGAAATATCACAAGTACCCAACGATCATCTCATTTTAAATCTTTCGTCGGATTTTTCAGTGAAATGAGTTAGTGTCATACAAGAGTTGAAAAGGAGACAAATCGATTGCCTACTTCAGAGCTATCCTATCTGCCCACAAAGTGTCATACAAAGCCTTGTGCCACAAATGTTGATTCTCTTCTACTAGCTTACTGATGATAGTCACTAGATTTTTGTTGCTTGATTCAACCTGATCATACGAAGCCTTGTGCCACAAAAGTGGATTCTCATCTACTAGCTTACTGATGATAGTCACCAGATTTTTGTTGCTTGATTCAACCTGACCATTACCTTGCAGGTAATAGTCAGAAGAACGTGACAAGGTTATGTCATGTTCAAAATAGAACTCAGTGATCTTATTTGACGAGAAGGCAGAAGTGTTGTCAGCAATGATTTTGTTCGGCACGCCGAACCTGGAAATGATGTTTTTCTTTAAGAAATTGCACACCACTTTAGAAGTAGTGCGCTTAGAAGGAATTGATTCCACCCACTTGGTGAAATAATCAGTTATAGTCAGGACATATACATGTCCTACACTTGATGATAGATTAACCGCATCGATGAAGTTAATTCCCCATTGTTGGAAAGGTTCTTCAATCACAATGGGTTTTAACGACAAAGCTGCCAACTTAGGCCTGCCCACGAATTGTTGACATAGCTCGCACTTACGCACCCAAGAGTACACATCTTGAAAGAGTGTGGACCAATAGTACTTCGCTCTCAAAATATTGTGAGCAGTTATTGGCACAGAAAAATTTCCTCCACACACCAAGTCGTGGTATGACTTCAACAGTTTTTCTTGTTCTTTATCAACACATTGTAGAAAATTCCAATCTACTGCATGCTTGTATAAGCCATTGTCCCATAAGACAAAGTTTTTTTATTTTAACTTGATGGTTCTCTTCTCTTTTGAAATCAAATTATCGAAACATTCCCCATAAGTGAGGAAATGAGCGATGTTGGAATACCACTCATCGGTAGTGCTGACAAACAACACCATTGGAAGTTCACTTGAATCTACTTCTTTTTTTGAAGCTTCTTCATTTTGTGAAACTTCTCTGTTAGTATCATTTTCAGCAATAAGCTAACACATTCCACATCCTTGTATTAGCCACGTCATATTCCTAAATCTTGGCAACCCAGTTGCCTCTTTTCATCTTGAACTCTTGTTGTCTTAAGATGAACTTAACAATTGAATATGGGACCAAAACTTTGACATGACTATTCAAAATGTAGAACTGAAAGTGTTTAATAGCCTTAACTATGGTGAAGGCATTTTTTTCCATCTAAGAGTATTTCAACTCATATTTCTTTAGAGGAGATCTCATGAATGCAATCAGAGACTCAAAACCCTCACTATTCTCCTGCACCAGAATCGTCGAAAGTGTATGCTCGGAAGAATAACTATACATGACAAATTCTTTGGTGTAATCAAGACAAACCAACACTGGCACATGAAAAATGGCCTCCTTTATGTTATCGAAAGTGGCCTTCCCATCTATTGTCCAGTGGAAAGTGGTTTTACCTTTCATCATATTAACAATATGACGAGTCTTCTATGCAAATTCTAGAATAAACCTTCACAGAAAGTTTACCTTTCCAAAGAAGGAATGAACAAGCTTCTTACTTGATGGCAAGGTCAGAGATTTGATATTGTTGACTCTTTCTGAGTCAATCTTGATTCCTTCAGTGGATACTACGTGACCAAGAATTTTTCCTTTGGTGACTCCAAAATTTAACTTTTGGGGGTTTAGGGAAATATCGTGTTGTCGACATCTCTCCAAGACCTACCTTAGATGATAGCAGTGTTCATGGTACTTTTTGGAGAACACCATGAGATTGTCGAGATACACCATAATAAAATTTCCCATCACATCATGAAATGTCAAATCCATAGCTCATTGGAATGGTGCACCAACATTTATTAGGCCAAAAGGAATTTTGTGGTACACAAAGGTACCCCATAACATTGTGAAATTCATCTTGTGTTGATCACTCAAACTAACTTCGATCTGGTTATAACCAAAAAACCCATTTAGCATGGAGAGCATCTCAGATCTGGTCACATTTTGTAGAACTTGTTCCACCACAGGGAGAGGGTAATTATCCTTGAGTGACAGCTGGTTGAGGTTTATGAAATCCACACAAATATGGATCTCACCATTTTTATTATGAATGAGAACGATATTAGCTATCCATGTTGAATGATGGATAGGGAATATTATTCGCGCGTTCAATATTTTCTGGAATTCCACAAGGATTGTCTCAAAAATATTTGGATTGTATTGTCTATTTTTTTTCTTGAAAGGAAACACTCCAACCTTCAAGGGAATGTCATGTTGCACTTCTTTTGGCCAGAAAGATTTTAGTTCCTCATATGAATATGCTAATACATCCATATATTCTTACAACAACCTAGTGAACTGCTTCCTCTCTTTGACTGTGCAACATTTCCCAATGTTCACCAACTTGGGATCACTTTCAATTCCCAAGTTATATTGTTCAACCTCATTTGATGAATCAGAGTCCGCAAGTTACTTCTTGATGTAGCGATCATGCTTGTCAAAAACAATTTCCAAAGACACCAATCCTTTGGGAATTTTTTTCCCTTTGAGTTGTAAGAATTATTCACCTCTGACTAGATCCATATCAGACACAAATTCTCAAGGAGGAGAATTGCTTCCTTCAAAATACAATTCTTTGAAATTTTCTACCTTTTCTAAGAAGGCAACATTCTGATGATCATTGTTGAAAATATGCCAGTTCTCTGAATTATCAGGAACACTTGGGCAAAAGACCAACTAGATTATGTAGGTAGAACCTTGATATTTTTTATGTGGTATCAAGAGTGTGGCTCCGACTGTTAAGGAATCAACCTTTTCATTTTATTCCCTTGGAACCACTAAGATATCAAAAGCCTCAAATTCTTCAATACAATCCCAAAGGAGATTGGGATAATGCCTAAGCCTATCATTTTTAGTCTGATACAATTTCCTTACCAGACATACTATTAGCTCAGAATCACCTTGTGCATAAAGATTTTTGATACCCTTCTTGCGTGCAACTTGCATGCCTAGTAACAAGGCTTCGTACTTGGCAATGTTATTGGTGTTATCAAATTCTAGCTCAAAAGAAAAAGGGAAAAAAAATCCATAGGGGGAAATAAAAACCATTCCTACTCCAAAACCAGTTGAAGAACAACTACCATCAAACTCTAGCAACCAAACGTCTTTCGAATCACCAAGACTCGAACAAGATCTGAGCTCTAGGGTCCTCTGATTGGGTTACTAAAAACTTTGCTTCCCTTTCAGGAATCAACTTTTGCATCACGCCTTTCATCGGTATTTTGGCTTCAGACATTTCCATGCTTAGTTCTCCCCCAACATCTTTACAAAAATTTCATTTTAGGAGGATTTCGTAAGAAGATGGTACGTCGGCTACTAGAACCATCATCTTTGTCTTTTTATCTCGATATGCGGCAAATGCATATTGCACATCCTTGATCTAATCGATCAAGGGTACTTGTTTATTTTCCATGGAGAAGCAATGGCTAAAAGTTTTGGTCATATCTAGACCTAAGGCAATAACTACCTTGGCGAGCATCACATTATCAGATGCACCAGAGTCTATGACACAATTACTTAGTTATAAAATTATTGACAAGTAGGGAATTTAAAAATGGATCAATGCGTCCAGAGGCTGTTGGAGAATTTTACACAAGATTACTCTGTGTTATTTTAGGCTTAGGAGCAACGGGAACATTAGGAGGTGAATCATGACTTGGAGTGATTCCTTGGTCTTTAATGAACTTGATGAGCTTGTAAAATTGGTCGGGATTGGCTTTGAAGTACTCAGCCTCAGACATCTAAACCTTGGTTTTCTTGTCATGGTCGATGATGTCCAAAGCTTGGAAATAATTTTGCATATTGGAAGTAGTAACTTCACTAATTGATTTGATGAAAGGCATATCGGTATTCGAAACTAGAGGATTGGCTTTAGAAACTATAGGAGTTGATGAAGAGGGATGAGGTGCACTTACTTTTGGGTTTGTTACTTTCTTGGGTTTTCAAGGGAGAGGAGACCCTCTTTTGGAAATTGTAACTGGTGGCTTCTCTTTCTCTAGTGGAGTAGAAACTTGAGCTTTATCAAGCTGATTTTTTTGATATCACATAAAAATAACATATGTGTCTATCATCAAGTCATTTTTCTCATCTTTGTTTCTATTTGCAAATAGCCAATCTTGGAGTTGCTAGTCGATTCTATTTCTTCGTCTTGGAAGAGATCGTCATTTTCTTCCTTAAGATAATATGGTTGTGCATAGTCTTCTTGTTCAACCTCATAGTATCATGTGGCAGTGTTGGTAGGAGGAGCTTCAAGTGCAAGCCTACCTTGTGGTTCTGGAAGGCGGTTTTGATTCTTGTTCCCAACATAGTGTTGGCAAAACAAGAAGATACAACTCAAAGGGGGGGTGAATCAGTTGTAACAGAATCAACAACTTTAATCAAACTATTAACCTTTAATTCTAAATTTGGTGAATAATAATGAAAGAAAGAATTACACAAAACATCAAAAACACATAACACCAATATTTTTGTGTGGAAACCCTGTTAAGGGATAAAACCACGGTGGAGGTTAATCCACAATTATACTGTGTTAAAAGTATAATGAAAAATGAATAAGGAATGCACTTGCATTCAGACACACTTCCTAGAGTACAATGCTCAAAGGGAAGGCTCACTTCCTTACATACAGTAATTAGATTAAAACCATCTGAGTGGAATGAACTAAGAAAATAGCTTCTCCAAAACCTTGATGATAGTTTCGGTTAGGCACATACACTCTACTCAATCTTCTTTCACATTTTTCTCAGCTCTTGAATGATTTGACCTTTATTCGCACTTGTACATCATGTGTACACTTGAGCACAATTCACCCACCACAAAAAAACCTTGCTTATATATCTACTACATGGATTTACATCAACAACTTCGTTGGCCACAAATAATAGATGAATTATAACTGTCAATCTCAATACATGAATAAATCTTTATGCGCACCAACACAAGTTGGTCACAACATAGTGAGGACCCAAAAAAACATCCTCAAACATGCCAAACAACAAGAAATTAATCCATTAGGATCCAAAACATGCTACCACCATCATGTTGGCCAAGAACATGAAAAACTTAAACACACAAGGAAAAATCTTCAACCACGATCACGCCAAATAGCACGGACATGCAACAAAGATAGAACATGATCTAGAATCATCCACAAACATCACAGGAGCATATGCAACAACTGGAATTACCATAATTCCAACTTCCTCTTCCAATAACAACTGCTATAGTTCTAGAATGATTGTAGGAACACTAGAACACTTTACTTGCACAAATCTTGATGTGTAACACTGAGACTTCTGGAAATCATACTAGATAGGTTCAGGAATAAACCCATTAGTGCGCAACACCTGAATATCAACATACATAACATTTCACCATTCTAACCTTCTTAGCTTCAATGGTTGCCAGCACATATGTTTAATAAAATTTTCTCAAAACCCTCGACATATACAACCTTAAGCATCATCAATGCTAATAGTCTTGACATCAATGACAAACACATATCAACAATAGAACCGCAATGTCCAACAATCTCCCCCTTTGGCATTGATGAAAACACATGATGTGAAAAATAATACCATCAACCCAAACTAACTCTTCCATCTTCTCTCTTGGTTCTAAATGCACTTCTCCCCCTTTGTTCCACAAAAGTTCTTCACTTTACACTTTTCTCCTATTTTCACTTTTTCACATTCTACTTCTCTCCCCCTTTGACATCAATGGCAAAGGTTCACATGCTCTGAACCACATATTTTAAAACATCTGACTACTCCCCCTGAGTAGTAGTCACAACATCAATCCAAAATAAGATATAGCAATGAATTCACAGACTGATGCAAACACATGCATTATTAGTTCTGATCAAGAGGGGAAATCGCCCCTAACTTGCCTCTGAGGTACTCAAATGTATCTTTAGGAAATGGTTTAGTGAAAATATCTGCAACTTTCTCTTTATTAGGTACATATTCTAGTTTGACTTCTTTCTCACTCACTTTATATTTCAAGAAGTGATACTTGATGGAGACATGCTTTGTCTTCGAATGCATCACTAGATTCTTGGAGATGTTTATGGCACTTGAATTATCATAGAATATGGTAATAGGCTCTTCATACTCGATCTTGACATCACTTAGCATTTGCTTCATCTACATTACTTGAGTACAGTTGTTAGCAGTAGCAATGTAATCTGCTTCAGCAGTAGATAAGGAAACTGAGTTCTGCTTTTTTCTCAACCAAGACACCAGCTTCTTCCCTAGGAAGAATGCACCACCACTTGTACTTTTCCTATCATTAGTATCACCTACCCAATCTGCATCAGTATAAGCATTCAGAATAAGATCATCATCCTTTGGATACCATAATCCAAAATCAACTGTTCCTTTCAGGTATCTGAAAATTCTTTTTACAAAAGTTACATGTCATTCCTTTGGATCTGCCTAAAATCTAGCAAACATGCATACAACATTCATTATATCTAGCCTTGTCTGAGTTAAATACAATAATCCACCAATCATTGACCTGTATCTTGTTTTATTTTCTTTAGGATTATCATCCTTCTATGTGAGTTTGTATCCGGTCACCATACATGTGCCAACTGGCTTTGATTCTTCTATCCCAAACTTTTTCAGCAACTCCTTTACATATTTTGACTGAGATATAAAGATTCCATCTTCTAACTGAGTGATTTGTAATCCCAAAAATAATTTTAGTTCACCTATCATTGACATTCCAAATTCACTTTTCATTTCATCAAAAAAATTCATACATAGATCATCATCACCTTCAAAAATAATATCATCAACAAAAACTTCAATTATCAACTCTTTATCCTTATCCAACTTGAAATATAGATTACTATCAGCAGTACCCTTACTAAATCCAAGATTCAACAAGTATTTGTCCAATCTAGCATACCAAGCTCTAGGGGCTTGCTTAATTCCATACAAAGCTTTCTTCAATCGACATACCATGTCCTTTTCATCAATCAATTGAAATCCATCTGGTTGTTCAACATAAACTTATTCTTCTAGTTCACTATTCAAAAATGCTGACTTTACGTCCATCTGATAAACTTTGTAATTCTTGAAAGTGGCATAAGAAATAACTAATCTCACACCTATTCTAGCAATAGGGGAAAAAGTTTCATCAAAGTCTATACCTTCCATTTGTGAATACCCTTTGCAAACCAATCTTGCTTTATTTCTTACCACTTCACCTTGTTCATTTAGTTTATTTCGAAACACCCATTTGGTTCCAATCACATTCTTGTCTTTAGGTCTAGGAACAAGTTCCCATGTCTCATTTTTCTGTATCTACAATAGTTCTTCTTTCATGGCTTCCATCCAATATTCATCTTTGCATGCTTCGTTGATATTGTTAGGCTCGGCTTTAGAAATCAAACAATATTCTTCTAGAATTCTCCTTCTAGTTTGTACACCTTTACTCTTATCACCAATGATCTAACTATCAGAATTATTTCACCTTACATACCTCAGAATTGTAGAGATTTCTTTGAATTTTGTTTGTTCTGCTCTTTCTTTTGCATCTTTACTGGTTTCTACTTCTTGATTTCCTTAGTTCACCAGAACAATTTGTAGTTGAATATTTTGTGACTGAACATTTTGTCCATGGTTAGAATTGTCATGATTATCATCTGAATCATATCCATTACATCTCGATGGTCTGTCAATATCTTCATCAACTTTGACATTAGCACTTTCAACCATTTTCTTCAACCTTTTATTAAAACACTGGTAAGCTTTACTCTTAGTAGAGTAACCTAGGAAGATTCCTTCCACTTCTAGCAACAAACTTTCCTAAATCATCATCTCTCTTGATGTAGCATTTACTTCCAAATTTTTTGAGATACTTCACAGTAGGCTTATAACCAAACCATAGCTCAAAAGGAGTCTTACTAGAATTACAGTTGACATTTACCCGGTTGATAGTGTACACAGTAGTGCTCACTACTTCTCTCCAGTATAAATGAGGAACATTTGCTTCCAACATCATGGTTCTAGTAGTGTTTAGAACTGTTATGTTCTTTCTTTCAACAACTACATTTTGTTGAGGGGTTCGGGGAGCAGATAACTCTCTTTGAATTCCACGCTCTTCACAGAAAGTATTAAATTCTCTGGAAGTGAATTCTCCACCTCTTTCTGATCTCAAACATTTAATCTTCAGACCTGTCTCATTCTCTACCATAACTTTGAAACTTTTGAACTTTTCTAGTGCTTCATATTTTTCTCTTAAGAAGGAAACCCATATCATTCTTGAATAATCATCAATAAGCAACATAAATTACCTTTCACCTTGTATACTTCTAATTCTGGAGGGACCACAGAGATCAATATGTACCAATTCCAATACTCCATTAGATTTGTATTGTTTGCTCCAGAAGGAATTCTTGTTTTCTTTCCCATCTGACATTCCTTGCACACAGTGTTAGTAGGCTTCACTATCTTAGGAAGATCTATGACCGCTTGAGAAGAACTTATCCTTATAATATTATCAAAGTTCACATGACACAACCTCCTGTGCCATAACCAACTTACATCAATATGAGCAATCAAGCAACTTCCATTAGCAATACTCGACTGAAAGATATTACCTTTTGTCTTTGTACCTGAGGCAATTACTTTTCATGTCTTTCCCAGTATCTTTCACTTACCATCCTTGAATTGAAGATTGTATCCCTTGTCTACCATCTATCCAATGTTCAACAAGTTATGCTTTAGGCCTTCTACATAAAGAACATCATCAGTATTATGCTTACCACCAAAATAAATAGTGTCTTTGCCACGAATCACACCAAAAGTGTTGTCTCCAAATCTTAGAATGCCACCATTGTAATTCTCCAAGCTAACAAACTTATTTTTGTCACTAGTCATATGATGTGAGCATCTGTTGTCAATCACCCATTCATCCTTTTCTTCAACTTTGGTTGCAAGATATTTTTCAACATTCACATTACTAGTAGATTCAGTGGACACTTGACCATTTTCTTTCATAGCAATAAATACCCATTCATCTTCTTTTCCATTGTCTTTATCAGATTCATCATCAGTTACACCTTCTTCAGCGTAGCAACACTTTCTTTGAAATCTAGTGTCTTCAGGCTTGTATTTAGAAATTCTTTCAGGACACCTTGATGCAAAATGACCTATTTTACTGCAGGAAAAATATTTAATAGGTAGCTTTCCTATGTACTTACCATGGCCTCTCGATTCTCTTCGTACAATTAGTGCTGCCAGTTCTTCTAGCTCTCTTTCTTCATCTTCAAACTTTTTTATCGCATCTTCATACCTAATTGTCTTCTTGGAAATTTCTCTTCTATCATATTTCTTTTTCCCTGATACAGTGGATTTGAATGTAGATTCTACTTTAGGAGTAGATTCACCAAATTCACTCAACTCAAATGCTGCATGTTTTCCAATTATCATGTCTCTTGTTATATTTTAATCACTGACCTGAGTTCATCAGTAGCATGGGATTTTGCTTTGTAAGAAGGAGGCACAGATCTGAGTATCTTAGAAATAATTTCTTCTTCATTCAAGACACCACCGACACATCTGATGCTTGTCACCAGTTCATTTATTTCTGAGAGAAAGATTGGATGTTCTCATCTTTTCCCATCTTCATGTCCTCCCATTTTCCTTTTAGAATTTTTAGCTTAGCAACTTTCACAAGTGGATCTTCTTCATACAATAACACCATCTTTGTCTAGATCTCATGTGCAGTCTTCAGACCCATCACATTTGACATTTCAAATTCTATTAGGGCACTCACCAATGCTTCAATAGCTCTAGAATTAATTTCAGCTTCTTTGATCTTGTCAGTAGTAGAGGGACCATTCAGAGGAATAGTCTATGTATCTTTTGTAATCTTCCAAAAGGGTTCATCAATGCACCTCAAATGACATTCCATTCTGACTTTCCACATGGTTTATTTTAGACCATCGAATCTCAGACTATCCTTCTTGTAAGATGTCATCTCATATCACCTCAAGCTGTTAAGATTCTCCTTCAGAGGAACTAGCTTTGATACCAATTGTTGGCAAAACAAGAAGATACAACTAAGAGGGGGGTGAATCAGTTGTAACAGAATCAACAAATTTAATCAAACTATTAACCTTTAATTCCATATTTGATGAATAATAATGAAAGCAAGAATTACACAACACATCATAAACACATAACACCAATATTTTTGTGTGGAAACCCTGTTAAGGGAGAAAACCACGATGGAGGTTAATCAACAATTATACCCTGTTAAAAGTGTAGTGAAAAATGAATAAGGAATGCACTTGCATTTAGACACACTTCCTAGAGCACAATGCTCAAATGGAAGGCTCACTACCTTACATACAGTAATCATATTAAAACCATCTGAGTGGAATGAACTAAGAAAATAGCTTCTCCAAAAGCTTGATGACAGTTTCGGTTAGGCACATACACTCTACTCAATCTTCTTTCACATTTTACTCCACTCTTGAATGATTTGAACTTTATTCGCACTTTTAAATCACTTGTACGCTTGAGCACACTTCACCCACCACAAAACAACCTTTCTTATATATCCGCTACATGGATTTACATCAACAACTTCATCGGCCACAAATAATAGATGAATTATAATTGTCAGCCTCAATACATGAATAAATATTTATGTGCACCAACACAAGTCGGTCACAACATAGTGAGGACCCAAACAAACATCCTCGAACATGCCAAAATACAAGAAATTAATCCATAAGGATCCACAACACGCTACCACCATCATGTCGGCCAAGAACATGAAAAACTTAAACACACAAGGAAAAGATTTCAACCACGATCATGCCAAATATGCGGACATGCAACAAAGATAGAACATGATCTAGAATCATCCACAAACATCAGAGGAGCATATGCAACAACTAGAATTACCATAATTCCAACTTCCTCTTCCAAGAACAACTGCTACAATGCCAGAATGTCTATAGGAGCACCAGAACACTTTACTTGCACAAATCTTGATGTGTACCACTGAGACTTCCAAACATCATACTAGATAGGTTCAGCAATAAACCCATTAGTGCGCAACACCTGAATATCAACATACATAACATTTCACCATTCTGACCTTCGTAGCTTCACTGGTTGCGAACACATATGTTTAATACAATTTTCTCAATATCCTTGACATATACAACCTTAAGCATCATCAACGCTAATATTGTTGACATCAATGACAACCACATATCAGCAACACAACCTCAACTTCCAACACATAGTTGGGGAAAGTCCTTCCTGGGACATCCTTGTAGGTTTTGTTGTTATTAGAAACATGCTTTTTCAAAGCTAAGAATTCATTTGCTAGCCTTTGAACAATGGGATCTGTAAAGTTGGAACTAGCATTAGGAGCATTGGTATTAGATCTTGAAGATCCTGATGCCTATATCCTTTTGTATGTGTTGGTGTTGGTGTTGTTGTTATTCCTTATCTCTCTAGACAGGATCATATCATCTTCAAGACTGGTAGCCAATTATTGTGTTGCTTCAACATTGGCAAGATTTTCCCTATGTAAGAAGAAACTTACTTTGGGAAATTGTGTGTTGATGAAAAAACACTTCAAATTGTGATTCATCGGTTTAGCATCATGTGGGATCCACGTTACCAACTTGTTGAACTTAGCCATGAACTCTCACATGGGTTCATGGGCCTCCTTACACATGGTTGTGAGCTATGCCAACAAAGCATGCGCATCCTTGGCAGGTTTCAATCTTTCCTCGAACTTTGTTTGAAGAGTGGCCCAGCTGGTGATTGAGGAATTGGGAAGAGTGTAGAACCATTCGGCAGCAATCCCTTGGAGGGATTTGATGAATAATCTTATAGAAAACTCTTCATGTTCTATGGCGAGAATTCCACAAATGATGTAGAAGGCAGCAATGTGCTCATCAGGATGTTGTTTTCTATCACCAGTAAACTTCAGAAGATGTTTCCTAGAAACATGCGGAAGTTCATGCAGAGGCATAGCCAAATGGAGGGGGCCAAAAGCATTTCCCCACGGTCCTACAGGTGGCACGACCATGACTAGTTGCACAAAAAGTACCCGGGTTGGACGCCTGTGATAGATAGACCAAACAACTAGAAGAGGATATCTTTGTTTTTGGGGAGGGTAACTCACAGTACTTTGCAATGGTGACTTTACTGGCGGAGAGGTAAATTGAAAATTACACTGCAACAACTCCTCAAAAAGCGGATCTTCTACTCCTTGAGCCCTCAATCCTCGTGTATAAATTCGGTCTGCCCGAATGCAGATCTGAAAAGAATGAATATTTACAAATAAAAATATACAAGATACAATAAGAAACTGGAAATATTATTCACTTCAATTGAAAGTGTGAGGCTTGGATTGTGTGATTCATTCCCCAGCAAAGTCGCCAAAAAATTGTTGGGTGAAAATTATATAATCAACTTTTCAACAAATTATAGAACCTAGACTTCAACCATAGTTATCTGAGATAAAATCTCTCCTCTCAGAAAGGGGAGGTGCCCTTCTTACTGCTAATAGAAAATATGATAAAACTAATAAAGTATTTACACAATGCACACTATACTTACAAGATGGGGGGGTTTGTCACATTCATGCTTCTCTCTTTTTTCAGAGGAGATGTTTTATAATTCTTCACAATTGATAATTTTGATTCAAAGTAACCTTAAACTAAAAACAAGTAGTAATTCCAATACCTCTATCTAGTCAAAGAAAAGTGTAGAAGTACCATATGTGATGATAATACCAATAAAAATAAATAGGAAAGATAAGGCACAAAGTCATTTCGTAGCCTTTTCACTGATGGATCTGAGATAGATGTACCATTTGCAATATTAGAAGCATAAAGTCTTCTAGATCATTCAACAATATTTATCCAAATGTAAATGTAAATCCAAATAAAGAATGTAACACAAAGTTTACATAGATTTACTTGAAGACCTTCAGATCTCATATACTAATCACCACTAATATTATTCAAACCAAAAGAGAATTGATTCCAACACAAATTCTGGCATGCAACTTCCTTCTTTATTGATCAGATTCAGATTCACAAAATTGAACACAAAGTCTCAATGTTCGTTTCTCAAAATAGTAGCACTTCATTGAAAAATACTAAAGGTAACTATTACAATAGAGATCCATCATATTTATAAAAGAGAGGGAAGAGAAAATCTAGGAAATTAGTTGAGTAAAGTTAGGGAAGTTAGGTGAGAAAAAATAGAAAACCCTAACTTTAACTAAATCAACATGTAATTTGTTTCTGTGAAATTACATCTAATATTTTTGGTGCAATTACATTTGACAAAAGGACATTTAAGATGTCACTAACTATTTACAAGATGCATGAGGGGAAGCATCAAAATTTTCAACACTAGGAGATCAAGAATCTTCATGGTTCCTTGCTTGGGTGTGAAAGTCTTCATACTTCTTTTTGGTCTCCTGCATGAACTTTTCATCCAGACCAATGGTGTGAATCCTCGTGATTGATTTCCTCGTGGATGAGTGAACCTTTTTGCACTTGTCAAGATGCATCTTGAGGTTTTAAAGAGTGATCCTTGTATCACAATAATCATTTATAGAGGCTTCTAAAAATTTTGCACTCTCTACTTGATTCATGATGGCTTCTTTGAAGGTCTCAGAAAGTTCTATGGCCGGAAGGAAAATGTGGTTTTCTTCAAGAAGCTTTCCTAGAAACTCCTTGATTATTTTCTCAAAATAGCACGATGCACTTCGACATTTTCCTATACTTGGTAGAGATCTTCTGCAAGAGATTTGATTTTATGAATACGATGCTTTAGTGATTCTCTTACTTCAACATATTTCTCCTTGTCGGAGATCACCCTGGCTTCCACCAATTTGTTGAGCTTTACCTATTTCATTTGTGACCGCAAAAATAAGAATTTTTCCATTTCTATGAGCTCTTGGGAAAGAACACCTTCCTCTTTATCCATCTCTAATTTGAGTTGGGCTATCTGAGTAGATTTTTCATCCGTAGCAACTATAATCTGAGATCCATGTTCTATAATCTTATTAATAAAATCATTTAACACTTTGCCTTTGAAAGAAAACTTCCCAGCCTTCTTGACAGTTGGGTCCTCAACACTTACCATTGCCAATGGTTGGTGCGTTACTTGTAGATCTTACAAGCCTTCTTACAATAGTGGCTTAATTCTCTACCCTCTATTTGTATAAGTTTCAAGCTTGCTCCATTTTTTCCAGCCTTCATGCTAGTATGTTCAAGGCCACTTGCCCATCTACCTTGGCACTTTCATTTGTGACCTTTCCAAGATGGACTCTTGTCACTATGTAGTCCTCCATATTGATGTCTCCTTCCTCTTGAGGCACTACACCAATCTCTGCATACTTTTGACCAGCTTTGTCAACCTGAAGTCGTGAATACACTTTTCCCTTTTTCTTCCCCTTGACCTTTGGAGGGGCTATCTCTTCAAGATCGAGCTCTTTTGGAAAGATCATTTTCTTTTTTTGTTTTGATACTTGAATTAGCAACCAGGGGGGAAGAGAGGAGGTATGAGCTTCTTGGTTGATTGCCAACTCTCTTGTTACTGCCACTTTTGAAGGAATGGTTGCTATAGTGATAATTGGCATAGTATATGTCATTACTACTCCAGTAACTGGCACATTGATTTGATTCTACAAAGAATCACTCATAAACCTATTAAACTCAGCTTTTGAAGTGAAATCATAGGATAGAGATGACAAGATAGGAATGGATGATGGAGGGCTTGACAAAATGTCAACCATTTGAATACTTGTCACTGAAGGAGTATCAAGTGTGGTTGACGCTGCAAGGAGTGGTACAATGTCCATTGCGGGTATGGTAGATGTAGGAATAGGTGACATGGGAAAAGGTGGTGGTGGAGTGTTTGGAATAGGAAGTGTACGAGGAACATTTGAAGTTATAGGTGATGAGGACTGTGGAAAATCTTCAACTACATTCTTAGGTGGAGACATAGCTTGTTCTTCATCATGCATGAGTTCTTGTTGATCACCCTCTTGATCTTCTAACTCTTATTCACCTTCTTGGTCACCTACAAAATCTTCTTCACCTTTGGAATGTTCTTCCTCATCATATTATGTTTCTTCTGAATCTCTATCTTCAACAGATTGATCATTTGAATTTTCTTCTTCATTGGAATCTATCTCTTCAGAAATAGACCCCTTTCCTTTCGAGCGGGATGGGTCAGATTCCATTGTTTTTTCTTCACGGATTACTAGAGCATCCTTTTTTCAAATAGTAAACTTAATCCTAGGGCCTCTTCGAGAAGAAGTGGGAATAGCTGCTAATTTATCTTTCATGCGGGGTTCTTGTTGTCGACTGACTTCTACTCTGAATTATTCTCCTTCAAATTTTGTCCTGAAAGCTTTCATCTCAAAGCTATGCTTGTGTAACCACTCTGTAGTGTTAGCTAGTATTGGTGCTAACCTCTCTCTGATGGAAACATTTTCCTTTTTGAACCATTGGATTGCAAGAAAAGATTTCTTGGAGATTTCTTGTTAATTGTAAGTAGTGTTCATGATGTCGTCAGGACTCCTCTAGTAGGTAAGAAACACCAAGATCTCTTATCTATTGTATAGTTATTCTACAAAAATCCATCTTACGGATAGCCTCTTCATTTTTGTAATCAGCCTAGATGTCCTCAAAGTGATACATGTGCTTATGGCCCTTTTTCAGCCTCTTCTTGACATTTCAATAATCAAAATCAAGTCTATATTTATAGGTCTTGATTGTCATGACTTGCATCTCTGCATAGATTGATTTATCCTTTTTACACTTTTTATGGTATACCTACCAATTGTCAGTGGAAACTTAAATCCAGGATTGTGAATCCTTTGACGTTCCTTATGGACTAAAATCAGTTGTCTACATAACCCCATGAGTATCCACTTGTCTGAAGGATATCTAGGAAACATATAAGGACACCCAGTATAGCATCTGACCCTTATGTAAGTAAAAGTTGGGAATTGTAGGAATATGCATCTGAATTTACTCACCACTTTGTAGGCATCATCAGATACTCTCTTCTTCTCGAGAGTAGGGTCAAAGCTGAAAAGAAAAGGTACAAAGAAAGCATCAGTGACCTGCTTGAGATGGTGAAGGCTTTCCTTCAGTTCTAGTTGATAGAAATAATTGTACATAGGTGTAGAAAGTCGGTTCCCTCTTGTAGACAAACCTAGGAATTATCTCATCATGGCTGCAACATACACCAGGTAAGAAGTCATATAAAACTTCAAGGTGGTTGGCACATTTATCTGTTGTTCATGGATTGCATCACTGATCTGTTTTCCCCAATCAATATGAGCTTTTTGTCTTCTTATGATCCAAATATACTCGTACATCCAATCCTAAAAATGAGACGTTTCAGGAAATCCCTTAACTCTGTTCAAGAGTGTTATCATGTCTCTGACATCTTCCTTGAAGTCACTTCACAAAAGTCCCTTTGGCCATCTTGAGATAGTATGCCTAGGTTCTTTCAACCATTGGCTATTGATCAAGTACTTAGCCATGTTTGGGTCTAAATCATAGACTTCCTACGCTTCTACTTTCCTAGATGTAATGAGATGCAACTTCGAGGATGAACTCTGTATGGTGTGAAAAAGTAGGGAATGTAGAAACAAGTTGTAGGTTACTATGCACAATGGCTCTCAAGGAGTCCTCAAGAGGCTTTTGCTCGATCTTCTTCGCAAAATCAACAAGGTCTTGATGACCAACCTCAGTGTCTTTTATCTCCTCCACCTTTGAAATTACTACTATCGGTAGATAAATACCTTGGTATTTTTATTTCATTTTTCCTTCAGCCTTTGAATACAATGGAGGATTCTTAGTTGTCATCTAAGAGCAATTAGATCAAGAAAGCAATCTTCGAGGATCCCTTGATGAGATTTGAAAAGGAACTATAGATTTAGAATCAACAAATGTTAGTTGAAAAAGTAGCATTGGGATGCATGAAGAGAGCAACGATGTTGAGCAAGCGTGATATGAGTGAGGAGGCACGAAAAATGATGTAAAAGCATAGAAACAAGCTTCAGAGCGAAGAAAGAGCAATTCTGGAAAGTTGATGTGAAAAACTATGAAAACTATAAGGGTGTTGAAAAATAGTTCCCTTGCACTTGGAGGAATTGATCCTAGGTGCAATGCAACTGATTTTCAGCACCCTTGCACCCAAAGAATGATTTTGGTAAAAAAATGTGTCAGGGCACTAAAAATCAACGCCTTGGTACTTGGCTTCAACTTAGAATATTTTGTAGAGAACAATGGTGTGGAAAAATAGAGCGTTGAAAAATGGTGAAAAATGAAGGACGTGCAATGGTATGGAAAAAGTTCGCTTGGACATGGTACGTATGTATCATTCAAAGTTGATACTTTGAAAGTGTTTATTTAAGCCTATGCGCATTTTACTCTTCTTTTGCATTTGAAAAGCTTAAAATTTTAGAGGGAACAAAGGATGAGAAAAATTATATGAGACACAAAGGAACGCACAAAAAAAAACCCCAAGGGGTGATTAAAGAAATGATCGATCAGAAAGAAGGCATGACTAGATACCCAAACACGTGAGAAAGAAATGAAAAACCCCAGTGCACGTTTGAAGAGAGATGGGAGAACGATAAGAAATGTGTGGGAAAGAAGTGAAGACCAATCAAGATGGCAAAAAACCCCAACGTTTTTGCAAACCAAGAATAATTTTATAAAGTATTTCAAAAAATGAAAGGAAAGAAACAAACGACGGAAGAAAAACTACTTACCTAGAAGAACAACTTGTCGATGAGAGAAACTTGCTTGAAGAAATGAAAGATCTTCAAAACCACGAGTTTGCAAGGAGCAAGGTAGTCACCCAACAGTTAGAAGTGAAAGAATGAAAGAAAGAATGAATAAAAATCAACTTAAAATCACTTTTAAGTGATTCACAAGTGAGATAGATGAACAAAAGTCATGCAACTAATTAAGGCGTATTAAGTGGAGAAAACTGGAAAAAATGCAATAGGTTTAAAAATCACCGCCCATGCCTTTAAAATGGCTAAGCATAAAGGCTTGGTGTAAGGGCGTTAAAAATCAACGCCCTTGCACCAAGTCAAATTTTTCAATTAAGTGCAATGGCACTGAAAAATTCTACCATTGCACTTTTTACACTTAGTCAAATTTCTCAAAAATTCTAGAGTGTTTTTTTTCGGAGCTTTTGTAATTTTCACTATTTCACAAAGTATGAACAATGAGTGTTCACAAAGATACTCGTTTCAAAGGTCTTCAATATAACCATACGACTTAGTACCATACAAGTTGATCAAAGGATCTTTGAAGGTAACAAAGGAATACATAATGAATAGGTTAGAATTAGTGCACCATGTATCATCCTAGAAATTGGTATTTTTCCATTCCCCACACACCATTTGATAAGATGAGAGAAATAATTTGTTGTTATTTTCATTCCCAAGGTATTTAGCTTTATCAATATTAGCCCAATATTTTTCATTCAAAAGAAGGTTCCAACCAATTTTAGATAAAAGTGCTTTATTGAGATATTTGTTATCATCAAGGAAAAATTATTATTTGTCACCCTTATTGTATTGGGATCACCACTCCTTATGAGTATATTTGTGAAATGATGCATCCAATTCAATCAACCAAGATTCATCACCAATAGTATTGGAAAATATAAAACATCACTAATAATCTCATCATTGTCTAAGGATTTATTAAAGGAATCATCTTTCTTCTTAGATTTACATTCCTTCTTCATGTGACCTCTTTTGCCACAATTCCAACACTTTAGTTTAGGTTTATTAAGATATGTCAACCTACTCTTTACCTTAGAATTCCTATCTCCTACCTTCTTCTTATCCCCACATATTTTGAACCACCCCTCTCAAATAGGGCATCATTAGAGGTATCATCCATATAATTTATCTTGACCTCTTCACTTAGCAAAACTCATACAATATCCTCAAGTTTAGGTGAATAATAATTTCCATGAATTTTCATAATTCATCTCCCTTATGAATTAGGTAAGGAATAAAGTAAAATGATGAACTTAAATATTCTTCTATCTTGATACCATTTGACATTAACTAATAAATTGAAAGAAATAAATGAATACTACTCCTATATTTCTTATCTAGTTTATACTAGTACCAATTAGACATCCCTATATTTTTTTATGAGGAAAACACTATTGTCTTCTAATGTCTCTCCATCAAGGGGCCTTAAAATTTCAACTTCCACAATACAAAATTCTACCCATTGAATCTTCCAATCTAAGATACAAAGGTGCTAGCCATGAATTTAACAACACATTACTTGAATTCTCACAAAATAACAAAATCTTCCACTACAACTAGATACACATGCACACCAAAAAAATGCATTACCTTTTTTCCATATAAAAATACTTGGCACACAATAATTAAGGGTTTGCAAAACCAAAAATGTATTCTTGTTCCACCAAATGAATTGGCATTGGCCTAAACAATAAATATATGGTACCAAATGTTTGTAAATTTAACCCAATATGACCAATGGTCACCCAATAATTTAAGATTAAGTGATCTAAACTATCATTATGTTATTATAATTTAATTAGAAAAATATTATGAAATAAAATGAAATCATTCACAAACCATAGTACACATGGGACACACTAATTTAACCTATGAAACCTTTTTAGGAAAAAAAAATATAGAAACAAAAGAGATAACAATTATATTAATTTTCCAAAGTGAAATCCAAATATAATAAGTTTCCTTTCAATATTCCTAAATATATAGAATTTAGTGTACAAACTTTACATGATTCAAATAAATCATCAAATCATTATTCCATGTACATACTACATCAGCCTATTACATCTATGTTGTAGGCTATATTTACCCTAAGTCATTGTCCTAGAATCCAAAAAAACTAAAAAATCTAATTGCCTAATGAATACCAATTGTATACAGCCATACTATGAACATAATGTGATTTTAAAATATCACATGTTACTCCAATGATAATTTTATAAATGAACAATCTACACATATTATTAGATACTCTTGTAACAATTTGGTCAATGGTTGTTGACCAATACACTTTAGTGATGAACCATGTATTCCTACAACACCACCAAGACTAAACCATGATAATCAATAGTACAACCAACACTCATTATAACCTACAATAATATATATCACCTCAAATAAAATATACCTATCCTTTATTGTTTACACATACATTTTAGCAATGTCATGTGTACTTGCATTTCCATACATACTCTAGCAACTAATATGCTCCAGATGTGGCAATTATAACATAGAAAAACCTGGTGTGATTTTTACCATATTCATATGGGTTCAATACACCTCCATGCCATACCACGAAGTATAAATCCAATAATATCTTCACATAGGCTTCCAACACTATTTTATAGTCTATGGTCAAACTTTTTAACATGGACTCTTAAAATTTCAAATATTTTAGGAGTTGTCTACAAGTGAATAGCACATCAAACTTTCCAAAAAATACTGCTACATATTTGAAAGGAATCCAACACTATTTTATAGTCTATGGTCAAACTTTTTAACATGGAATCTTAAAGTTTCAAAATATTTTAGGAGTTGTCTACAAGTGAATAGCAAATCAAACTTTCCAAAAAATACTGCTACATATTTGAAAGGAATAAAAGGTTTATTGAAACTTCTTTAATGGTGCTAAATAATGATTTGTTTAGTGGGTGGCTATTGTGAATTAACTTTTTGGGGTACATCATTGGAAATGATGACTCACCACCATATCTAAATGAATTCATTATTCATATTTATGTGACCCTTGAGATGTGTTCTATCCATCTAAAAATATTACACTTGCTCAAAGGTTTTTGAAATTTACTTTTACAATAAAATTAAATTATTAAAATATTTTATCATGTTTCTTGTGCTTTGAAAATATGTTGTTATCTTCATGATCAATTATAGAAGAAATTGGATAATACTGAAGTGCTTATGAGGAGCCCTTTCATTTCATTTGAAATTTTTGAATGACTATGCACACCAATAAGATGTTTAATCATTTTAGTTTCTATCTTGTTTATTATTTTTGCTAACTATAAGGAATCTTAGGGCTTATGAGGGTAGTGACTAATATTTTTGACTTATTATGTAAACTAAGAATGGTTGGATTTGAGGTTCAAGAGTTGTTTCATAGAGATAATAAGAAAAATGTTAATATCATGCAACATCTTTTATTATTAATTTGCTGCAACTATCTATGGTACTATATCAATCAATTTATGCTCAATAGGGCAAGGTTGACACTATGGATTTGCATAAAAAAAATTAGTATATTTTTTATGTGAATATTATTTAAGATCCACTAATGAATTGTTATGTGAAAATCTTGGTCAAGGGGATATATTTGTGAAAGAATTTATTTTATTTGTAAGAGGCGTAGTCATCTACATGTATCCTAGTCTCTTCCTATGTGGTATGTTCTTGTGAATTTTTCCACAAAGGGTAGTGCCCCATATTTCAAATGGGGAGATGCATGATTTTGGTTGGTGGAAAATTATCCCTTGATTCTCTCTCAAGCTTACATTTACTTTTCCATTATCAATTATCTAAAATTATATATGACAATTTTAAAACTAAAATATGTTATGATATTTTATAGTTCCTTATTGTATTTTTTAAGAGAAGAGAACAATGTGCACTATGTTTTAATATTCACCTTTTGACAAGATTCAACTACATTACTTCTTGATTATAATTTACTTAAAATAAAATCAGAGGACCATTATACTTATGAGTCTATTGGTGTTGTATTTTTAAAGAAATGGTATGTTATACTTAGTTCTCTTTGATTGATACTTTTTCATGAGATGAATAATATAGTTGCATTTATTTTATTCAAAATAAAATGTAATATTATAACCTCGTCAAATGTGCACATTATTGATTTATTGAGATAATTTTTATTGTTGTGAGAATATTTATACATCTTTGGAAGTGAATAGACTAAGAAAGAAGATAATGATAAGATATGTGTTTCCATAATACTTGGTTTATATTTTAAATCTTAATATTTTTAATAATTTTGTGTTTGAGAGTCATTCATTTTTTATTTGACCTTCACTTTTTGTCAAATTTATCCCCCAAATATCTTTTTTCAAGTCCCCAAAAGTCCTCTATGCTTTTGGAATAAATTGGATCTTTTGTACTCACCAAGAACTCAATTATTGGAGGTTTCAAGTCTAAGTGGAACTCATTTATCAGGGGTTATTGATCCATTAGGAACACATTTGTTAGTAGTTCCCAACCTCTTAGGAATTCTTGAATCAACAATTTTTAATACATCGAGAACTATTCATTTTCTAAAGGTTTAGTATTTCTTCTCATATCAAAGGTATGGTTGGTTCCAATAACTATAGGAACCTTCAATATATTTTGGTTCCTACTTCTCCCCAACACTAGCAAAAAAATTAATTGAAAAGAAAGAAAAAAGACTTATTATGAGTTACTTAGATTGCCATAATCATGGGGAATTTGGACCACTTATGATTTTGGTCTTCATCCTCAATTGCTTAAGGTATTTCTTATGGTTTGAAAATAAAATGAAGGAAATAAAAAGGATCATAGGATTTGGGAACCCCCAAAACCTTCAAAAGGTTCCTATTCCTATCTCGAGTATCAATAAAAATATTTACAAAAGGAAGAAAAAAGAGTTAAGAGTTCCAATGGTTCCTAGAACTATTGGAACCTCTGATTAGTTCCCAAAATAGGTATAATTCTCTACAAGATTTAATGATTTGAAAAAGGAGTTAAGAAGAATATTATTTGTTCAAAGGTTCACATGAAAACTTCAAAACTTATGATTTATATAAGGGAAGAAAAGAAAACAAAGAATTTGAGGGTTGATTGGTTCTTGGAATGAAAAGAACCTTTGATGAGTTCCTAGAATGTTGGTAGTTCTTAATATGATCACATGATTAACAAAGAGATCAATAAATGAAGAAATTCACAAGGTCCTAATTCTAAAGGAATCTTTGACCATCCAAAAATTTGAATACAAAAATTTGAGAAGAAATGAGGAAAAAAAAGAAAAAGAGTTGGAGGAAATGGAAATTCACAAAACTACAAGAACCACTAATTTGTTCCTAGTTCTTGTCCACCTTGGACGAGCTTCTCTAATAATTAAAAGGAAATTTACAAAAATTAAGAAATAAGGTTATATTTTATAAAATGAAAAAAATTAAAAGGTCCAAGCATTATAAAAGACCTCATTTCTTTCATTTGGGAAAACTCTAACACCTAGAGCGAAGGAGAAGCTGATATTCTTGCATGGTGGAGCCCAACCTAATTGTGACCATTTCTTAGAAATTCCTAAATCCTCCATAATATTTCTAGGAAAGAAAATGTGCCATTTCTAAATCATACTTGTTTCTCTTAAAGCTTTTCCTATTTGGTTGCATTGTGTCCAAGTTTTTTGCCATACTAACTAAAATTTTCTTCATCAATCCTATTTTACTCACCATCAACCCACAAAATTTAAATGTCAAGGATGGAGTATACCTACCAAGGGTATGAAATGGAATCTTTCTTATAAAATTATTTGTCCAAGGTGGGAGATATCAAATTAGGGAATAAAGATCTTGAATAATTTTGGATACAAATGGGAAAAACCCTAGGACATCGATGATTGAGGCTACCTTTTAAAGTGGACTAGCTCACACGGGATGGTTTCCAATTTAATTCTGGTGCATTTATTTAGTGATGGAATACATTAAATATTACAAACTTGAGAAAAGGGAAATCAAGAGTGCAAATGATATATTGATAGCTAAATTAGATGGGCCCTCTATAAGCACTCTATTAAGACTTCCCAATAGAGAAGCTTATGCATACATGAATGTGGAAAGAGAAAGGAACTATTTTATTGATAAAAAAGATACATGCTTGAATAATATCACCATATATTGGTTCAAGAGGCCAAGGAAAGGAAATTCAAAGCTACCTAAAGGCCTTCTTAGGTCTCGCTTTAACAAGGACATATCAAACATCATAACCTTACTACATAGGTTTAATGGAGAAAAAAAAATCTTATTTTGAATATTGGATGTGTAAATTCATTATTTTTATAAGTTATGAATATCCATATGTAGATTGGGGGAAATTAATTAGTGACAATTTGCATAACCAAATTACCAATTTCTAGAAGATGTAGGAATTTTACATGATCTCATATTTTTTTATGCAATTGCTAGTATGAACTCATGGCCTAGATTTTATAAGGTAGGGATTTATGAGGAAATAACTCAAAGATAATATGATTTCTATGCACAATTGCAATTGAATGTTAGAAATAAGAATTTTAGAAGAGTAAATGATACATTCTCTATGCTTACAGTTAGGGAGCTTGATACTAACTTGGGCCAAATATTTTCTCCTAAAGCTACAAAATTGATTAAACAATTTGGAAGTTATTTTATTCAATATCTTAGGTTTTCTTACAAAAGAATAGGTGTTTTTGATGAATATCCTTAAACTTTTCCTAGATATCTATACGATCATTTAGTTTTAATTGAGTTGTGAAAAAAAATAGTTAGTTGACAAAAAGTGCATGAATTTAATGAAAGCAGGATACCCATTTTTGCTAGGCTTATCTTATTATAATTTCTCATCTTTGGTTGAAGCTATGAGGACCCTTCTTGTGGGTATCTAATGGTGACTATATTATCTATCTTGTGTGTATCATCATTTCTAGTTAACTAGATGATGCAAGTCAACAACCAAGGAACCTATGGGTTTGTTGGTTGTTACAACCTTGATTTTAAAAACAATGCCTTTTAAGTAAAATGTTGAAAATTAAAGACCCAAAAATGATTTTTGCAAATAAAAATTTACTTGTGCAACTCAAAACATGAGCAACAAAAATCATATTTCATATTGAAATTCTCATGATCTGTAACAAGCTTCTACAAGCAAGAATTATAAAGTTTATTTCAACCCTTCTACAAGCAATTTTTCAAAGCACACTAAAAACCAACTTCATGAAATAAATTATGAAACTACAGGAAACAACAACATCAAATCAAATCTCTATAAAATGTAACCTTGGATGTCTAGGCATGATCTCCCATTCCTTTTTCTTTCCTTTTCTTTGTATTTTCTTCTATTCACCTCTTGTAACTTTCTCTCCAACCTAGGCATTGCATTTCTTGCTACAATAACCCACAACCTCCTTTTTTTATTTTTTCCCTCTATCTAGGCATTGGGATTCTGCCAGTCAAACCTCCCCACAATCGCCATAAATATTCTTCTCTACACCACACACCCAATTGCCAATCACTTCTCACTCCACTTTCTCCATTTTCAAGTGCCTGGTCTGTCCAAACTCAAGTTTAGCAAAGAAAAATAATTTCAAATTGCTCCACAAAATGTATTAATCTCTCCACTTAAGTTTAGGTGTGGGGTTTTTGCATCCACCAATTTGGTTCATAAACTTTAAATTTTGAAGCCATTAAACACATAAAATTTAAACAAAGGTAACACTTTTCGAAGAATTTAACAAATTAATTTTTAAATGCTTGGAGAGGTGTAGAGAGTGCTTGGAAATCATACCCACAAGACAAAAATGAAACCACAAAAAATAAAAGAAAATCAGTTATTTTTGTGTGATGCAAGATAGCTCTATGCCCCAGATGCTCTTGCATCACTAGATCAAATGTAATATAAATTATGCAACCTCATCCTTGGGGTGTTGTGGATAATATTAGTTGCATTAATGAACATTATGAGAATACTTATGTCTCACTTAAACATCATGATTTGAATATGTAACAAAGAAATCAAAGAGTATATTATAAATTGTTATAACAATGGACTATTAATTCATGTATCTCATAACATTCCCCATCCTCAAATAACGTTACTGAATTTAAGTGACTACAGTATATATCTTTTGGCTTCTAAAATATAGCTCATAAATATAATGTGAGTTACTTGTAGTATCAAATTTTTAATGGTATCCACCTAGTCTAACTAAGGTTGGGTGTGATCCTATGAGATTTATTTTATGTCACAAGACTTCTTTCAATGAATAAAAGTGATTTAACAAAAAGTAAGAGATGATATTATTTATAAATTTAGCTCATTAAATTATTATTGTGTTTTACATTTTCTAATGTGGGTGTTAGTTACAAGAGGGACTAGGACCTTTAAAATTATACGATTGGATGAAGGGGATGGATAGACAATGATATGCAAGTGTAAATTAAGGTAACACTAACCGAGCTAAAGGTAAACCTTTGGTAAGTAGAGGTGATAAGTGATACATTTAAAATATTGACAAACGTTCAAGTCTCAATAATAAGGTATCAACCAAAGAGAAATTAGGTATAAAAGATAAAGGATAAATTTAAATTTAGTTATGCCACTTGATTTGAAGGTAGATTCAAATTTCTTTGTTAAAATGCATAGGGAAATAATTAGGTGAAATATCATCAATTCATTAATGAAGTTTATCATAGAGATATTTTTAAATAATGTGATTTATTAGGAGGATCTAAATTTTTTATATATTGAAAATATTATTATGGAGCGACATATAAGAAATTAATTCCAATGGGGAATAAGGGAGAATCATTAAAATATTTTCCCAAATACTCCATCTATTGAACTACTAAGTGTGACCTTGTTCCCTAGTGAGGAAGGGTGAAATATTATGGTTTAATGTTTGTAATTCAATTTTAGCTTTACTTTGTGGTTCAATGTTTTGAGTCAAATTTAGATTAGCTTGTTAAGATATTTAATTTGATTAGCATATGTTTAGGTTGTGTTACAGGTATAAAATTTCCTTGTCTATGTTCAATTTTGGATTTGATTTTAAGTGGATTTTCTAAAAGGGTCAAAGAGCCAATTTTCTTGGTTTTAGTGTGAAAAAAAACCCCTAGAGTTTATACCCATAGGGTGGAAGCTTATTGGACAAGTAAACGTGTCCTTTAGTCATGATTTGACCCTTCAAAATGTCCCTTGAAGGAAAGTGACGAATTTCAAAGTATGGGGATATGGGTGAAGACTAGTCACCATTCAAACCCTCTTACCAAAGTTTAGATGAAGGGTTATGTCAAACACAACCCTCTTCCCTATGTTTCACACATGTGTGATCACATGGGATGCATGTGACCATGTCAAGGGTTTTAGATAAGAATAAGGGAGGATTTTGGAGGCCACATGTCAACATCCCATGGGAGGATGATGTGTGGCATGGCACTCCTTACATATACCTCTTGTCAAGCTTGAGAGGCATCTTTTGGTTCATTCTTCTTCTTTTTTGTTTTGTCATACTTATGAGCCTTGCACTTGAAGGTTGGAGATCAAGTTTTGGAATGACATGGAGAAGAGGATAGTTCATCCCTACAATTCATGTAGAGATAAGTCATTCAAAACTCCTTCTTACCTTTATTTTGTTTCTTGTTGTATTGGCTTGTGAAAATGGTAATAAAAGTAGTAATCCGTCATAATTTAGTGAAATGTGTGTGATGATAAAATGGTATTGATTTTTTTGGGAGTTGGAATATTTAGTGGGCTTCATGGTGAGGTGTTTGATTTAATTCTTGTATGTGAGATTTTCTATATGAGTAAAATGGGTTTTGCAAGATCCTACTTATTCAAGGAATGGTTGGAGCCTTGAAATGGCTTGATGATGTCATTTTTGGTAGGGTGGAGAGCAAGTCTTTGCTATTGGCATGATATAACTGAAGTTTGCTAACCTTTCTCTTAGAAATAATTATATGAGTTCTCATCTCACTTGGTTTGCTCATCTTGAAGAGAATTGTATGTAAAATGATAGTTTTAATAAGGATTTAGAACCCCTCTTTGTGTTAAAGGAGAAGGGTTGTATTGATTTAAAGTTGGAAATAAAATAAAATGATAATTTTGTTAGAAGGTATTAATGTATGAAAGTTTAAATTCTATAGATTGTCTTGATGAATTATGCATTACTTTTTACCTTCAATTCTTCTTCCACTCACCAAAAAAAAAATATATTATACTATTCCATTGAGCCTTAATAGTATTGAAATATATGTAAATAATAAACTGTCCACTCATTGTCATTATCATGTAAAAAATAAATAGGAGTTGATCTATTTTGGAGTTTAAACAAACTAAATGCATGTAGAATGTCTTATATCAAGTTTTACATTTATATATGTATAAATATGTGATTTCATGATATACATATGAGAGAAAGAGGTGTGTGTAT
This sequence comes from Sequoiadendron giganteum, assembly GCA_007115665.2. Classification (NCBI taxonomy): domain Eukaryota; kingdom Viridiplantae; phylum Streptophyta; class Pinopsida; order Cupressales; family Cupressaceae; genus Sequoiadendron; species Sequoiadendron giganteum. The sequence continues at coordinate 590,652,442 of CM021103.1, read as the reverse complement.
ATATATATCATTTAAAATACTCTTTTACAATTTATGACACAAACATATATTATATATTATTATAGTGTATATATATTAGAGCACATTTAAACACATACATATGTAAGCATTTATTTTATATTTATATAAACATCAAATATATGTATATATTATTTTGTATATTGATTGAATATATAAATAAAATATATATACTTAAATTTAAAAATCCATGGATATATCTACAAATATATATTATTATATTTATATAAGAAATAAAATAAAAAATTGAAGAAAAATAGGAAAAGGGGCATTTGGGCAAGGCACAAACCTTCCAACCCCAGTTGTGAAGGGAGGAACGAGCCCCTTTGGGTGATGTTTCCCCCTCCTTAGGGGCAACACCACCACAAGGGTAACCACAACCCCCTTCTTAAGGGTGCAGCCTGATGAGGGTGCAAACCCGAGACACAAAAATACACACACAAATTAGAGAATCTTGTTATATTCAGAATGATGAACTTCTTACATGCAGAGGATATCAAATCCCCGCGTTTTGCATTACATGCAAATTACAGAAAGAAACTACAGAAATTCCCCTTTTCGTAGTATCCGATATTCTTTCCCCAAAAACTGCCCAAAAGAAACAGTACCTCGCCCATAAATAGCCCGTTTCTCCGTTTGGAGCCAAAAACGACATTCAAATTATGCACCAACTTCTGGAAGCCCTAACTTAAGATCTAACCGTCGGATTTTCAATCATAATAGCTTTTCGGAAAGCTCTTGCAAAAATGAAGTGCCGAAAAGTGGGGCCTAAAGGCTAACCAGTTTCGTTTTCCGCCAATTTTCGGGCCCATCCGGAGCCTCTGAGTACCTCAAAATTAGCTCCAAAGATTTCATAAGGCAAAAAACAAAAATTGAAACTTGAATAACTTTTGAACCGGGGATGATCTTGATCTGATTCTTTTGCCAAAGTGCTTATCTTTTTGTCCTGAAGCTTCTTGTAAATTTCTGTCATCTCACGCCTTCAAATTCAAACCTGCTAAAAATAGCAGTTGAGCAGAAAAAGCAGAAAAATAGTTCTGAAAGTTGGAAACTCTTCTTTGACGAAAAGGGTATCCAGAAATGCAAAAACATCAACAAAAAGGTAAATATATTTTGGGTGATGCAAGATTGCCCTTACACCACTGGATGCTCTTGCATCAGACACCCAGGGTAATTTGAAAAGTGACCCCGTCACGTCTCAGATGGTTGAGGAAAACCCAAATGGTCAACCTCTGCCTTAGACAACCAAGATGAATCTTCCATAGGCCTTCCTCTCCACTTCACTAGATATTCTTCATACTATTTGTTTCTAGTACTCCTTCCCACACGACTATCCAATATTTCTTCAATCTCCTCCTTCTTTGAAGTAGGTGCTGGAATTTCACACTGTTCCATTGCTGGTACTTCCTCTGTGCCACCCTCATGATACTCTGTCAAATCTGCAATGTTGAACACAGGGGAAATGTTGACTCCATCTGGCAACTCTACCTCATATGCGTTCCCTGAATCATGCCTCTTCAAAATTTTATAGGGACCAAACTTCTTCATCTTCAATTTGTTATAGGTTCCCACTGGAAACCTTTCTTTCCTCAAATGGACCATCACTTCATCACCAATTTGAAACTCCTTATACCTCCTTTTCTGATCTACCTTAGCCTTATACTACATATTCATCTTGTTAATATGTTATTTTACCTTCTCATGCATATTCTTGATGTGCTTTGCAAAGTCTTCAGCTTCAGCACTTGTCTTCTTCTCTTGGTCCATCTTTCTCAATTCTAGAGCAATCCTAGGACTACTTCCATACACAATCTGGAATGGTGATCTACCAGTGCTTCTATTGATAGAATTTTTGTAAGAAAATTCTTCCTGGGGTAAGATCAAGTCCCATCCCTTGGGTTTATTTCCTACCAAGCATCTCAATAGGTTACCCAGACTTCTGTTCACAACCTCAGTCTATCCATCAATTTATGGATGGTGTGCAAAACTGAACTTCAACTCTATTTTGAACTTCTTCCACAAGGTCTTCCAAAAGTATCCAACAAATTTGGTGTCACGATCTGATACTATACTCTTTGGCAGACCATGTAGCCTCACCACCTCTCGGAAGAACAAGTCAGCAATGCGGACTGCATCATGGGTTTTCTGACATGGGATGAAATGTGCCATCTTCGAAAACCTGTCAACTACAACAAATATTGAATCGTTCCCTCTCTGTGTCCTTGGCAAACCAAGAACAAATTCCATGCTTATATCCTCCCATGGCCTCTCTGGTACAGGTAAGGGCTGATATAATCCTGTATTTTGGCTCACTCCTTTAGCCATTTGACATACCCTACAACTCTGCACAAACTTCTTCACATCCTGTGATAACCGCGACCAATGATAATGCTCATTGATAATGGCAATGGTCTTATCTCGACCAAAATGTCCTGCCATTCCTCCACTGTGTTTCTCCTTTATCAGGTTCTCCCTCATGGAACTTGTCGGAATACACAATTGACTTCCTTTAAACAACATACCTTCCTGAATTATGAAATCCAACCACTTTGTCCTGTCAACTGTAACAAGCTCCTTACAAGCTTTCCAAGCCTTTGCAAAATCAGGATCATTCGGATACAATGTCTTGAGTTCATTGAACCCAACCACCTCAATCTGCATTTTTGTCAACAATGTATGCCTCCTACTTAAGGCATCTGCAACCCTATTTGACTTCCCACTCCTATGCTTTAAAACAAAGGTATAACTCTACAAAAATTCTACCCATTTCATATGCCTATGATTTAATTTTCCTTGACTACTTAGGTACTGCAATGCTTCATGATCAGTAAACATAACAAATTCCTTTGGCAATAGATAATGCCTCCATTTCTTTAATGCGTGAACTATTGCATAAAATTCTTGATCATATATAGAGTACTTTCTCTTTGCATCATTTAACTTATCACTAAAATAGGCAATGGGCTTACCTTCTTGGCTTAACATTGCTCCAATGGCACAACCACTTGCATCACAATCTACTTGAAACACCTTATTGAAATCTGGGAGGGCCAAAACAGGTTGTTATGTCACCTTCTGCTTCAATAGATCAAAACTCTTTGCTGCTCCAGTGCTCCATTTGAACTCTTTTCTATCCCATCTCATTGTTTCAATCAGGGGTGCACAAATACTACTGAAGTTTCTAATAAACTTTCTATAAAAACTAGCCAAACCATGGAAATATCTCACCTCAGTAGCAGTTCTTGGGGTAGGCCATTCCAGAATAGCCTTCACCTTCTCCGAGTCCATCTTGAGACCTTCTATTGAGACAACAAACCCCAAGTACACTAACTCCTTCTTCACAAAGCTACACTTCTTTAGATTAATCAATGATTTCTCTTCTCTTAACTTCTCAAAGACTCTACCAATATGCATTATATGCTCATCCAGTGACTTACTGAATATCAAAATATCATCTAAATACACAATAACAAAACTTCCTAGGAACTCTTTCAGTACCTCGTTCATGAGCCGCATGAATGTGCTTGGTGCATTGGTTAGCCCAGAAGGCATGACTAACCACTCGTACAAGCCCTCTTTGGTCTTGAAGGTGGTCTTCTATTCATCTCCCTCTCGAATCCGGATCTGGTGATATCCACTCTTCAAATCAATCTTTGTGAAGTATTGAGCTCCACTCAAACAGTCCATCAGGTCATCCATCCTTGGCAGGGGAAATCTATACTTGATCGTTATCTTGTTTATGGCCCGAGAGTCTGTACACATCCTCCACTCCCCATCCTTCTTTGGTGCTAGTACTGTAGGTACCACACATGGAGTCAGACTCTCTCGAATCAAACCCTTTCTCAACAACTCCTCAACTTGTATGTTCAACTCCTCATTTTCTATAGGAGTCATTATGTGAGCTGCCTTATTTGGCAAACTGGCTCTAGGGATCAAGTCAATCTGATGACTGATCTTCCTCACTGGTGGTAAACCCTTAGGTACATTATCAGAAACAATATCCTGAAAATCATTCAATAATCCAGAAACTTCTACTGGCACCTTCTCACTACCCTTCTTATCCATTCTAGGAATCAATGCATAGCACCCATGCTCATGCTTCATGCCTTCTAAAAATTTCCTTCCATCAACATAACAAATTCTAGCACTACTACATACCTTTTCTTCAACCTTCTTCATGGGTTTCAACTTATGGTGGACTCCATCCTTCATCAGGGAATAAGTGTTTGCATGGCCATCAGGTACAGCTCGCCTGTCAAACTGCCATGGCCTCCCCAACAAAATGTGACATGCATCCATGGGGATGATATCATAGAGTACCTCATCACGATAGCTTCCGATCTTGAACTTCACCAGACACTGCTCATTGACTAGAACTTTGTGGTCTTTCTGCAACCAGGCAATCCGATATGGATGTGGATGCCTTTCCCTCTTCAGCTTCAACTTCGTAACCATCTCTTCTAACACCAGATTATTAGTGCTCCCACCATCAATAGTGATATCACAACATTTGTCTTCACACTTGCACCTTGTGTGGAATAGATTCTTCCTTTGTTCTAGCTCCTTCTCTTCAGTCACCAGGGCTCTTCTAACCACTAGGGCTTCTCCCCTTTTAGCATCATCTGAATGCTCAGACTGAGCCTCCTCATCTACATGCGCAACCCTTGCACAACCTTCTAGCCTTCTGTCTGTCCTTCCTTGGTGTTGTGGACATTCATAGGATCGATGCCCTTCTTCACGACACCGGAAACAAGTTCCTCTGAACCCACCTCTTCCGGGTCCTTACCCAGATCTTCCTCATCCTCTACCTCTTTGATCACCATTGTTCTGATCACGAGGGCGGTAGAAGTTTTCATTCCTCTGGCTTCGACTGGTACCCACATCTTCATTTTTCTTCTCATCCTCATTTCGGTATCCAAAATATCTTCCGCTACCCCTTCCGCTTTGACCTCCTCATCCTTTTTGCTTGCTGTCAAATCTTTTGTTCAGCTTCTCTTCAACTCTCAGAGAAAATTGGTACGCATCCTCAATGGTGGTCATTCTGACTAGGCTTAGCTCCTCTTGAACGCTCGGCCATAACCCATTAAGATAACGGGCTACCTTCTCCTTGTTGGCCTCTGCATGTCCCGTTCTGATGATTATCTTGTGAAAATCTTCTGTGTATTCTTTCACAGATCTACTTCCTTGCCTCAACCCTTGCAATTTCTTCAATAGATCTAACTCATAGTCTATTGGTATGAATTGATTCTTCAGTTTCTCTACCATGCGATCCCATCTGGTGATCTTTCCTTTTCCTCTCCTATTTCTTTCCAGCTGGACCTCTTTCCACCAAATATTGGCGTGGCCCTTGAGCTTTTTTTTTGCAAACTTAACCCTATCTGGGTCCTCTACTTCTTCATACTCAAAATACTCTTCCAACTCGTTGATCCAGTCAATCAACTCTTCCGGGTTCAGACTAACGGAAAAACTGGGGACTTCTACTCTGGGTCTTTTTCCGATCTTCGAAATGGCCCTTATCAACCGCATTTGATCTTGATCAATCACTTCTTCTTCCTCTTCAACATCTGAATCTTCCACCTCTTCTTCATCCTCAATTTCTTCTCCTCTTCTCGGGTTTACTCCTCTTCTCAACTCTTCTTGCAATGCATCAATTTGTCTCTGGAGGGTTCTCAAACCCTCAATCACCAACGGATCTCTTCCACTAGCGTTTCTGGTACCTCTGGCACCACCTCGCCTACCACGTGCTACTCTTGGAGGCATCTTGAATATCTTGAACCCACAACCACGGTCCTGGTGTGAACTGCCTCATGATCGGCGATCTATCCACACGCTCAAGAAAACCCGCTCTGATACCACTTGATGAGGGTGCAAACCTGAGACACAGAAATACACACACAAATCAGAGAATCTTGTTATATTCAAAATGATGAACTTCTTACATGCAGAGGATCTCAAATCCCCGCGTTTTGCATTACATGCAAATTACAAAAAGAAACTATAGAAATTCCCCTTTTCATAGTATCCAATCTTTTTTCCCCAAAAAATTCCCAAAAGAAATAGTAACTCGCCCATAAATAGCTCATTTCTCCATTTGGAGCCAAAAACGACATTCAAATTATGCACCAACTTCTGGAAGCCCTAACTTAAGATCTAATCGTCGGATTTTCAATCATAATAGCTTTTCGGAAAGCTCTTGCAAAAATGAAGTGCCGAAAAGTGGGGCCTAAAGGCTAACCAGTTTCGTTTTCCGCCAATTTTCGGGCCCATCCGGAGCCTCTGAGTACCTCAAAATTAGCTCCAAAGATTTCATAAGGCAAAAAGCAGAAATTAAAACTTGAATAACTTTTGAACCAGAGATGATCTTGATCTGATTCTTTTGCCAAAGTGCTTATCTTTTTGTCCTGAAGCTTCCCGTAAATTTTTGTCATCTCATGCCTTCAAATTCAAACCTGCTAAAAATAGCAGTTGAGCAGAAAAACAGTTCTAAAAGTTGGAAACTCTTCTTTGATGAAAAGGGTATCCAGAAATGCAAAAACATCAACAAAAGGGTAAAGATATTTTGGGTGATGCAAGATTGCCCTTACACCACTGGATGCTCCTGCATCAGAGCCCCATAGGAAAAAACCACCCTCTCCTCTCTTCCTCATCATTTCTACTCAGCAAAAATTAAATAAATATACAAGTATATATTTATAACAAATAAATAGAAGAAAAAATAGAGATAAATTAAATCCATTTTCATCTTCAATAATTTTTACATAAGGATATCCATAAATGTTTAATCTCTATTCATATGACCTAGTATTTAACGCAAAAAAAGAGAGGGTAATAGCAAGAGTTTAAGACAACCTAATGAAATGAAGGGACATAAAATAATTTTATGTTGCAACCTAATACCTACTCAGCCAAATGCACAAAAGAGTTTAAGACAACATAATAAAATGAAGGGACATAAAATAATTGTATGTTGCAGCCTAATATCTATTCAATCAAATGTACAAAAGATTTTAAGACAACATAATGAAATGAAGGGAAATAAAATCATTGTATGTTGCAACCTAATATCTACTCAATCAAATATGCAAAAAAAGTTTAAAACAACATAATTAAATAAATGAATATAAAATAATTGTATGTTGTAACCTAATATCTATTGAATTGACTATGCAACATGACAACCCTAACTGTACTAGACCTACAAGAAAAAAAAGAAAAACAAAATAAATACTTGCACTAGAAAATTATCAAGTGTGACCTGCATATGAGAATTTCCAACCCTACGAATCTCTAATCACAATTTAGTAGTGCAAACTCAAATTTTTTCAATACCAAGCATTGTCTCCTCAAGCCTTATTTTCTTTGACACCCCTTATATTTGTCTGAACCATTCCTTCCCTCTTGTGCAACAAATAAAACTAGAATGGATGCAAATCAGGTTTTACCCTCTTTTGGGGTTTTAAGTGGTTTGAATAGTTGGGTTTTTATTTTATTCCTTTCTTTTATTTACTTGTTATCCACTATGCTCTTTATGTATGAAAACTAAATAATTCTTGTTAGAGATAAAATAATATAAGAATATAAATTCGCGGTAACTATCTATTTTGAATTAATATAAATTATTCTTACGAATCAATAAAATAATAATAAGAATATAAGAATATAAAATTTCTAATAGAATCTTAGAGCATATTCTTAAAGCTTATCAAGTTGATTTATTTTGGTGAGTTTTGTTATATGAATATTATAACATATCTATAACATAACTCTTTCATAAAGATAAATAAATAAATTTTATTGCTACCTCAAAATCATGATAGTATTTTTATGTGAATTAATTTTTATTCAAAGGTTATGATTTAAATTTGAAATAAGTGAAATTTTTAAATTAATAATCCATATTTCATTCAATTGTGACACTACATTTTTTGTATTCTTTGGAATATCATTATTATTAATCTCAAAAAATAAAATTGTGATAACATAGATCTTACGAAATAAAACAAAATAATAATAAATAAATAAATAGTGTTCATGGAAATTTGAGTTCATTAATTTTGATTAGTAAGGTAAAATTTTGAACTAGATAGTGTTAGTATAATATTGACGTTTATCATTCTTTACTTAAAAAGATTACGATAAGAATAAGAAAACATATAAGAATAGCCTTTAGCTCACTTATATAACCAAGATTATCCCCATGCAATTCCTATTGCTTATAGAACTATTTATTGCATCATTCACTTAAATGCTTAATAAGCACTTAGAATAAGCATTGCAATATAGTAACATAGCAAAATTTTAATAAAATAAATATATGTATGTATTGCTCTTACATGGTAATGTTGAGGAAATAAATAGGCATTGACAACCTAAAATTAGGTGTTGTATGGTTTTCCTAAACCTCCATTAGTGATCACCTAGCATCTCCAACAAGTTTTTCTTTTGGTCTTGATAAGATTCACACTACTTAAGTATATATGTCAAACCTTGTCAAGTTGTAAAAACCAATAGTTGTAAGTCTCACCTTGAGAGGGTATGAGTGCTTAAAGGTTGTACACAAAGAAAATTTACTTGAGTTTTCTTCTTGTTATATCTCGGGCATGATATTTGGTATCAGAGTGCTAGGTTTCCACACTAGGAACTCTAGGTACCATTTGTGTCTTATTCATTGTGTTTATTGGTGAGATACAAATCATTGGGTGATAGTTAGGATAAATTATAAAAAATATTTAAATACATAAAGGGGTGAATTACCCAAGGTTGAATATAGTATAAGTTCTTATGAAAGGATCAAAATTAATCTTATTAAATACTAAAAGGGTTTTTTAAGCATGAGATTAAGGTGATGGGATATGACATAATATTGCACAAATGAAGACAAAATTAGATCAATAGTATTATGAAAATATTGTGAGCTAGCTAAGAGAAACATATCAAAAATAAGGAATGTTAATTATACAAGATTACCCTCTTATAGCTATTTTTGTTGATAAAATATACTTAACACAAAAAAGATTGCCCCCTTATTCTCTCGTGACCTTGAACCTTATAAAGTGATGAAAATCAACTTACAAATGAATCATCTTGTAAAAATTATGTTTGGGTTATTGTAGGTACCTTCAAATTCCATAATATTAGTAAATAATGTCATTTATCAAACTTAAATCACTAGAAACCTTTATTCTAAACTTTGTGTATTATGATCATTTTTCCTTGTCCCTTAGGAAGTCTTGTTGAAGAATGAGGGGGGGCACTTTTAAAGTATTAGCTAACTAACCTATTTTATAAGTGTGTATCTCTCCATAACTTAGTATTGAGCTTGAAATATCCCTTTGTTTATTTCATGCAAACCTCAAATGTTTGACCTTATAGGCCCCTCTCCCATTGTAGAATCATCTCAAACATAAATGTTTTTGAGTATCCTCTTAGATGAAAGAAAAAATTTGATAATACATCTTGTAGTAGATAAACTAGTGACTAGTGTTAGCAAGACAAGCATAGTCAACTGAGAGGGGGGTGAATCAATTGTTACCAAAAACTAACTTATGCCACATTAAACAATCTTTATATCACAGATCTGACAATTTATAGTGCAAGCATAAGAACAATCTATCAGAGACACATGAACACCAATATTTTATACGTGGAAACCCTATTTGGGGAAAAACCATAGTGGATGTTAGTCCACAAGATTATACCTTGTTAGAAGTATAATGGAGAATAAAAAGAGAATGTGCTTGCATTCAGGCACACTACCTAGAGCACACTGCTCAAAGGGAAGGCTCACTACCTTACATACAATAATTAGATTAAAACCATTTGATGAATATGAACTGAGAAAATAGCTTCTGCAAAAGCCTTATTACAGTTTTGGTTAGGCACACAAAAAATTCTTCAAACTCTTCCACACTTTGCTCTAAATTATTTGACCTTTATTCGCACATGTACATCACTTGTAAACTTGAACACTTGAGCACTACCTCTAAATGAGAAAAAAAATAGCATATATATATCCACTATACGGATTTACATCCATTAATCAGTCGGTCATAAATAAAGAGTAAATTATAACTGTCGACCTTGATACATGAATAAATTACAATGCGCACCAACACAATTCGGTCACAACAAAGTGAGGACCCAAAAAAACATCTCCAAATATGCAAAAAAATGAAATATTAATCTTCATGGATCCGCAACACACTAACACCACAATGTCGGCCAAGAACATGAACACTTGGGTACATACCGGAAAAATCTTTGATCACGAACACTTCAATCACTATGGGCATACAAAAAGGATAAAGTACAATCTAGATTCGTCCATGAACATCATAGATACATGCACAACACATGAGATTACTACAATTCCATCCAATTCAACTAAGAACACCATCTACAGAAACTGAGTGACTATAGGCATATAGATCTTCATAACTTCCACAAAACTTTATGCGCACCTCTGAAACTTTCAAAAAAAATACTAGAAAGGTTCAATAACAAACCCTTTGAAGCACACCTTCAAATCTTCAACACATAGAGTATTCCAACATTCTGACCTTCTCAGCTCCATTGGCTGCCTGAGCTATACTTTTAACAAATTTCTTGATCTCCTCGACATATACAACCTTAAGCATATTAGAATGCTAATAGTGTTGACATCAATGACAACCAAATATTAGCAACACAACCACAACATCCAACAATCTCCCCCTTTGGCATTGATGGCAACACATGATGTGAAAAAATAATACCATCAACCCAACTAACTTTTTCTTCAACATCTCCCCCTGAGATTGTGCACTTTTTCTTATTTCCTTAATTGCTCTTCTTTCCCACTTTTTCATCCCAATTTTTCACATTTATTCTCTCCCCCTTTGACATTAATGGAAAAGGTACACATGATCTGATCTCAAATTTGAAACATTTGACTGCTCCCCCTGAGTAGCAGTCACCACAACATCAATCTGGAATATGATATGGCAATGAATTCACGGACTGATGCAAATACCTGCATCTTTAGTTTTGATCAGGAGGGGAAAACACCCCTAACTTTCCTCTGAGGTACTCAAAACTATCCTTAGGCAATGGTTTTGTAAATATGTCTGCAATTTTCTCTATGGTAGGTATGTAATCTAGTTTGACTTCCTTGTCACTAACTTTGTATCTCAAGAAGTGATACTTAATGGATATATGCTTTGTCTTTGAATGCAATATTGAATTCTTAGAAATGTTAATGGAACTTAAATTGTCATAAAATATATCAATGGGTTCTTCATACTCAATTTTGACATCTCTCAACATTTTCTTCATCCATAATACTTGAGTACAACTATTTGCAACAACAATGTACTATGCCTCAGTAGTAGATAATGAAACTGAGTTTTTCTTTTTACTTAACCAAGATACCAGCTTCTTACCTAAGAAGAATGCACCACCACTGGTACTCTTCATGTCATCTACATCTCTTGCCTAATCAACATCAATAAAATCACTTAGAGTAAGATCATCATTCTTGGGATACAAAAGACCAAGATCAATTGTCCCTTTTAGATATCTAAATATTCTTTTCACGACAGACACTTGGGACTCTTTAGAATCAGCTTGAAATCTAGCAACCATGCACACAACATTCATTATATCTGGTCTTGTCTAAGTCAAGTAGAGTAATCCACCAATCATTGACATTTATCTTGTTTGATTTTATTTCGGAGTATCATCTTTGTGGTGCAAGTTTGCATCCAGTGACCATAGGTGTACCAACTGGCTTTGAATCCTCCATGCCAAACTTTTTCAGTAACTCTTTCACATACTTTGATTGAGATACAAAGATTCCATCATTCAATTGAGTAATTTTCAATCCTAAAAATTATTTTAGCTCTCATATCATTGACATTTCAAATTCACTTTTCATTTCATCAGCAAACTTCATACACAAGTCATTATCACCTTCAAAAATGATATCATCAACAAAGACTTCAATGATCAGTTCTTTTCTCTGATCTAGTTTGAAGTACAAATTATTGTTGGTATTACCTTTATTGAATCCAAGTTTCACCAAGTATTTATCCAATCTAGCATACCAAGATCTAGGGGCTTTCTTTAGTCCATAGAGGGCTTTCTTTAATTGACATACCATATCTTTTTCATCAGTCAACTGAAATCCATCTGGTTGTTCAACATAGACTTCTTCTTCTAGTTCACCATTCAAAAATGTTGACTTCACATCCATCTGATAAAATTTGTAGTTTTTGAAAGTAGCATAAGCAAGAAATAATCTAACAGCGTCAATTCTAGCAACGGGAGCAAAATTTTCTTCAAAATCAATACCTTACATTTGTGAGTAACCTTTGCAAACCAGTCTTGCTCTATTTCTAACCACGTCACCTTGTTCATTCAGCTTATTCTGGAACACCCACTTGGTTCCAATCACATTTTTGTTCTAAGGTCTGAGAACAAGATCCCATGTATTATTCTTTTGTATCTACAATAGTTCTTCTTTCATGTATTCCATCAAATATTCATCTTTGCATGCTTCACTAATATTTCTAGGTTTAACTTTAGAGATTAGACAATATTCTTCTAGAATTCTTCTTCTAGTTTGCACACCTTTTCTTTTGTCTCCTATGATCTGACTATCATAATGATTTATTCTTACATACTTAGGAGTTTTGAAGTTCTCTCTTACCTCTTGTTCCTGTGTTATTTCTTCTACATTTTTGCTTGCTTATGCTTCTTGATTTCCTTGGTTCACTCGAAAAATTTGTAATTGATTTTATGTTTGAGCATCATTGTTAGTATCATCATGTTGATCATCTGAATCATAATCACTAGTTTTGAATGATTTTTCAATATCTTCATCAACTTTAACATTTTCACTTTGATATATCAATGATTTCTCGTCCCCAAGAAACCTGGAGCTAATAACTTTGAGGGTTTTAGGCCTATCAGTCTCTGTAATTCTTTATACAAGATCATCTCTAAGGTCTTAACCTCTAGATTCTTAATTTTTTTGCCTTCCTTGATTTCTCCTCAACAGAATGGTTTCGTTCATGGCAGACAAATCCTTGATTCAATAGTTATGGTTCATGAGAACATTCACTCCCTTGTTGAATCGAAGACTGAAGGTTTCCTATTAAAGCTTGACATCTCTAAAGCCTATAACAGAGTTGATTGGATTTTTTTATTTAAAATTCTGAAGGCCTTTGGCTTTAATAATAGGGTTGTTCAAATGGTGGAACAACTTGTGTCCACAACATCCATATCAATTATGGTCAATGGATCCCTGACCTCCTTTTTTTAGAGTACCAGAGGTCTAAGGTAGGGTGATCCTATATCTCCTATTTTATTCACCATTATGGCTGAAAGCTTAGGCAGGAACCTGAAAAATCTGGTAGACTTTAAAGTTATCTCTGGGCTCAGACCTTCCTCGGGCAACTTGGTGTGCTCTCATCAACAATTTGTTGATGACACTATGCTCATGGGTCAAGCTTTTGTGTCTAAAGGAAAATCTATAAAATAGTTGCTTGACAAGTATGGGAGAGCTTCAGGATAGCTGATCAACAATAAAAAAAGCTCACTGTTCTTTTTCAATACTTCAGCTCGTCAACAGACCAAAATTGCCAGAATTCTGGATTGTAAGGTGGAGTCCCTTCCTGCCACCTACCTGGGTCTTCCTTTAAGTATGAAACCTCTTGATTCTTTCTAGATATCATTGGTGGATAGATTCAGTAAGAAGCTTGTGGGTTGGAAAGGTGCTCTGCTTAGTCAAGTTGGTAAGCTTCAGCTCCTCAAAGCCTCCCTCCAGAATCTCCCTATCTATGCCTTGAGCCTCTTTAAGATTCCTGCTAAATTTGCTGATACAATTGAAAAAATTCAAAAAAGATTTCTTTGGTCGAATGTTGAGGAAAATAAAAGAATTCCCTTAATTGACTGGAATCTGGTTTGTAGACCTAAAAAGAATGGTAGACTTGGGTTAAGAAGAATTAGAACTATTAATAAAATCCTCTTGGCTAAGAAAATCTGGAGAATCTTCTCCTCCTCCGGGGAGTGGATCGATATTCTGGCTAGCAAATATCTAGAAAAAAATTGCTCTTCCATTATTAAGAAGGACCCCCACCTTCTTCCGAGAGGATCTATATACTGGAACAATTTAATTATTGGAAAAAAGATTGTGGAGGAAGGCATTGGCTGGCAAGTGAGAAATGGTAATAGTACCAGATTCTGGGAAGACATATGGCTTTTTAAGGAACCTTTGATAAAAATCAATTCCTTCAGAGATTGGGCTGAGAATTGTAAGGCTAGGTTTGGAACTTATGTTAAAGATTATAGAGTCAATGGTAATTGGGTGGACTTGGGCAGAGTCAGTCAGGCTTTGGTCCCCATCCAGACTATGTTGCTGGTTGTTAGACTTAGTTTGGAGTAGCTGGAGGACCGTACGGTCTGGATTGATGATCCCTCTGGTAATTTTTCAATGTCTTCTGCTTTTGCTAAGTTCACTTCTTCTCTGGATCATCCTCCCTTTTGGTCTAAAGCTTGGTGCAAACATCTGATACCTAAAATTAACATCTTCTTTTGGATCTTGCTTCAAAATAAGTTGCTTACGATTGACAACCTGTGTAAACATGGATTTCAAATCCCTAATAGATGTTGTCTTTGTAAGATGGATGTTGAATCTGTGAGTCATTTATTCCTTCATTACTCTTTTGTTGCTTCTCTTTGGGAAAATTTTATCAAGTTATGGAACCTTTCTTGGGTTTTCCCGTTGTTCATTGAAGATCTCTTTTCTCAATGGAAAGCCTCGACAAGGAATCCTTTACTTAGATCTTTTTGGGATTTATCCTTCCCTCATATTGCTCGGGGTCTCTGGAAAGAACACAACAACAGAATTTTTAGGGGCAAAGAAGCCTCTGTGGATTATGTCTTTGATAAAATTATCAGATCCCTGAAGGAAAACTTCAGTGCCATGGCCCAGAAGGACAAGAAGACCTTGAATGCGGAGTATTCGAACTATGATCTTTTTGTTGCTAAGGAATGGAACATAAATTCTAATTTGTCTAGCTCTACTATGAAGGCCAAAAAGGACAGAGAGGGAGTTTGCTGGACTTTTCTGCCTAACAGGTGGATCAAAGCTAACTTTGATGGTGCGGATAAAGGCAATCTGGGGGTGGCAGGCTATGGAGGAGTTATAAGGGATTCCAATGGCAACTTCATAGGTGCGATTGCCTCGCCTCTTGGCTCTCAAACTAATCACCTAGCGGAGGTGGCTGGCACTTACCATATCATAAATTTAGCCCAAAGTCTTAACATTAAAAATTTATGGCTTCAAGGAGACTCCAAAAACATAATTGACTGCCTCCATGGCAAGTCTCCACCCTCGTGGACCATCAACTCGTGGATTGATGAAGCTAAATTGAAATTGGCCAAGTTTGAAAAAGTTAAAATATCACACGCCTATAGAGAAGCCAATGCTGTTGCGGACTTTTTTGCTAATAAAGGAGTTAAGAGCAAAGAAGTGTGTACCTAGCTAAATAATAGTGATCTAAATACTAATTTTTGTGCCCTATTAAATTATGATAAATCACATGGTAAGGCAACGTGTTATCCCTTTAATGAGGACAGGTTGGATCTCTCACATCACAATCATTAGATTGTATGGGACCGAGCCCAGTGGAGTTATTTGCAAGATAACTCTGCACACTTTGTGGGTTCTAAGATTTGGTGGGGCCAATTTTAGAAAGGCTTGTGTTTGGACCTACCTCACTGTGTCGGCCGATATGGGAGGAGACAGAAAGCGAACTGAGCCGGACAGCTATGAAACTCACATGAAAAATGCCAAGGTTTGGAACAAGATTAAAAGTGAAGGACTAATTCCTTTCCTAGAGAAGCTTCATGGCTCTGAACAAGAGGCTACGAATCTCTTCACCAAAAATTGGCATGATAGTAATTTGACCCTGTTTGGCAGGAATGTGGAGCTCAATGAAAATCTTATTGCCAAATTTACGAGATTACCCACTGATGGGAAGAAGTTTTTTAGGGATAGGGCTTTCTCTAATGAAGTTGTTATCAAATTTCCCAAAAAGGACAAGGAAAGCAAAGCTTGATCAAAATTGCTAACAGTTACTTTGATGTTGACTCCATAAAATCTATATGGAGAAAGGTTCTTCGGGCCATCATGGAGTACATCACGGTGGATGGGCGTTTTACTAAAGTCTATGGTTACCACTTTGCTCTCCTCAACCATTTCCATCACAAGATAAGGGTCTCTATCCCCTATTATCTTTTCTGCTCATTGAAGAAAAGTTTGGAGGACAATAAAAAAAACCCCAAAAGATTCCCTATTCTTCATACTAGGTTAATTAGGCTTATTATTGAACATCTTCATGTGTCGGCTCCTGCTATTTTGGAAACCAACCCAAATGCTGAGAGTGATGATACTGAGCCCAGTGGCTCAGAGTATTTTCCTAACCCTAGCCCGGGTAGAAAAACCCCTAGTTTGCATGTTGGCCCTTCCAGGGATTCGGGTAAAATTCGTGTTGAGCCTGAGCCTGACTGTCCTCCTCCTAAGATCAGCTATGTTGGCAAGACAATCCAGGCTAAAAGCCTCGTTTCATACACCGAAGATTCCTCTAAGTCAGAGGAAGCTGATACCAACATCTATGAGCATTGTGCTGACCCTTTGCTAGACATAAACATTGTTGATAATTCCCCTATTAACACTGGAAAAGAGCCCTCTCTTGATTATCTCTACCTTGTTAAAACCAATTCTGAGTCCCATTCTAAACTCTTGGATTGGACCTTCTTTGAAATCAATGAGCTGAAAATTAAAAACTGGGCCTTGCAAAGTAAGATCGAGGAAATGGGTGCTAAGATTGTTGAGATGGGTAAGAAAGAAGCGGCTCATAGTAACATGAACACTGATATCAATGCTGAGAACTTAAGGAATACCATCAGAACTGTCGCAGAACAAAACAATCGTATAGCAAGACAAAATGCTATAATTATTAATGCGATGACTGAAAAGCTTGACAAAGCCTAGCAAGGATCTCTAGTGGTTGATCTGGAAGATACAAAAGATAAAAGCCAGGACACGGAAGGTGGCATTTCTAGAAGAACCCGTGCTAACTTGAAGCGCAAGGCCCCCCTTACTCTGAAAATGGTTCAAACCTTTAAAAAGGGGGTTAAAGATATGGAGGTAGAGACAGAGATTGTCCTTAGGTCTCTGAAGTAATGGCTAGGGCTTCCTGTGTTCTTTCTCTATTGTCCCTTCTTTCCTGACCCTTCTGGTCCTTTTTGCTTGGTTGCTGCTGGTTTTTTCTTGGGCAGCTATTTTTTTTTGTGGAACTTTGGTGTTCTTTTTGCTATTTTGTAAACTTTGTGGTTTCGGGTCCCTGTAAAACCCGTTTTACCCTTTTATCAAAAACATTTTCACTTTCAACCATTTTCTTCAACCTTTTATGAAAGCACCAGTAAGCTTTGCTTTTAGTAGAATATCCTAGGAAGATTTCTTCATCACTTCTAGCATCAAACTTACCTATATCATCATCTCTCTTGATGTAGCATTTGCTTCCAAAAAAATTGAAGTATTTGACAGTAGGATTATAACCAAACCATAGCTCAAAAGGTGTCTTACCATAATTACTATTGACATTCACCCTGTTAATGGTGTACACAACAATACTTACAACTTCTCTCCAGTAGAAATGAGGAACATTTGTTTCCAGCATCATGGTTCTAGTAATATCTAGAATGTTTTTGTTCTTTCTTTTAGCAACTCCATTCTGTTGAGGGGTTCGGGGAGCAGATAGTTGCCTTTGAATTCCATGCTCTTCACAAAAAGAATTGAATTCCCGTGAAGTAAATTCACCACCTTTGTCTGACCTTAGACATTTGATCTTTTGGCCTGTCTCATTCTCTTCCATAGCTTTAAAACTTTTGAACTTTTCTAATGCTTCATGTTTTTCTCTTAAGAAAGTGACCCATATCATTCTAGAATAATCATCAATGAGTAACATAAAATACCTTTCACCTTTTAGGCTTTTTATTTTTGAAGGACCACATAGATTAGTATGTATCAAATCCAGTACTCCGTTAGAGTTGAACTGTTTGCTCTTAAATGAATTTCTTGTTTGCTTTCCCATCTGGCATTCCTTGCACATAGTGTTAGTAGGCTTCACTAACTTAGGTAAATCTTTGACTGCTTGAGTAGATCTTATCTTGACAATGTTATCAAATTTCACATGACATAACCTCCTATGTCATAACCAGCTTACATCAATTTGAGCAATCAAACAACTTTGACTAGCAACACTTAAATAAAAGATATTACCTTTTATCTTTGTTCCTAAAGCAATCATATTTCTTGAACTTCCTGTTATTTTGCACTTACCATTCTTGAACTGTAGATTGTAGCCTTTGTCTACCATTTTTCCAACACTCAACAAATTATGCTTTAGGCCTTCTACATAAAGAACATTATCATTATTGTGCTTACCACGAAAATAAATAGTGTCTCTGCCACGAATCACACCAGAAGTGTTGTCACCGAACCTCACAACACCACCATCATAGTTTTCCAAAAAAAAAAAAAAAAATCACCAGTCATATGATGTGAGCATCCGTTGTCAATTACCCACTCATCTTTTTCTTCAAGTTTGGCTGCAAGAGCTTTCTCAACATTCACATTACTAGTAGATTCAGTGGACACCTGACCATTTTCTTTGATAGCAATAAATACCCATTCATCTTCATTTCCAGTTTCTTTATCACATTCTTCATCAATTACACCTTCTTCAGCATAACAACACTTTCTTTGAAATCTAGTGTTCTCAGGCTTATACTTTGAAAATCTTTCAGGACATCTAGAAGCAAAATGACCTATTTTACTGCAAGAAAAACATTTAATAGGTAACTTTCCTTTGTACTTACCATGACCTCTTGATTCTCTTTTCACAATCAATGCTTTCACTTCTTCCAATTCTCTTTCTTCTTCTTCAATCCGCTTCATCTCCTCTTCATATCTGGATGTTCTCTAGGAAATTTCTCCTAAATCATAACTCTTTTTTCTCGAATATAGTAGCCTTGAAAGAAAACTCAGTCTTAGGAGCAGACTCACTGAATTCACTTAATTCAAATGCAACAAGTTTTCCAATCAACATGTCTTTTGTAATATTTGTCATTGTTCTAAGTTCATCAATAGCATGAGCTTTTGTCTTGTAGGAAGGGGGCACAGATCTAAGTATCTTAGCCACAATTTCATCATCATTCATAGTTGCACCGGCACATCTGATATCCATCACCAATTCATTTATCTTATGCGAGTAGGAAGTGATGTTCTCATCTTCACTCATCTTCAGGCTCTCCCATTTTCCTTTTAGAATTTGTATCTTAGCACTTTTCACTAGTGCATCTCCTTCATACAATGTTTCCAGCTTTTTCCAAATCTAGTATGCGGCCTTCAATCCCATTACATTTTTCATTTTTGAATCTGTCAAAGCACTCACCAATGTTTCTATTGATCTGGTATTAATTTTTTCTTGCTTGATCTCATCTTCAGAGGAGGGACCATCTGAGGAATATTATATGCAATTTGTGTCATCTGCCAGAAAGGTTCACCAATGCACCTCAAATGGCATTCCATCCTGACTTTCCATAGAGAGTAGTTTGTACCATCGAATCTAGGACTATCCTTCTTAAATGATGCCATCTCAGATCACCTCAAGCTATTAAAATTATTTCAGAGGAACTAGCTCTGATACCAATTGTTGGCAAGACAAGGATAGACAACTGAGAGGAAGGTGAATCAGTTGTTACCAAAAACTAACTTATGCAAAATTAAACAATCTTTATATCATAGATCTGAAAATTTATAGTGCAAGCATAAGAACAATATAATAGAGACACATGAACACCAAGATTTTATACGTGGAAACGTTGTTAGGGGAAGAACCACGGTGGATGTTAGTCCAAAAGATTATACCTTGTTAGAAGTATAATGGAGAAGAAAAAGATAATGCACTTGCATTCAAACACACTGCCTAGAGCACACTACTCAAAGGGAAAGCTCACTGCCTTACATACAATTATCATATTAAAACCATCCGATGAATACGAATTGAGAAAATAGCTTGTACAAAAGCCTTATTACAGTTTCGGTTAGGCACACAAAAAATTCTTCAAACTCTTCCACCCTTCTGCTCAAACTCTTCCACACTTTTCTCTGAATGATTTGACCTTTATTCGCACGTGTATATCACTTGTACACTTGAGCACTTGAGCACTGCCTCTAAATGAGAAAAAAAATCTCATATATATATCCACTATACGGATTTACATCCACTAATCAGTCGGCCATAAATAAAGAGTAAATTATAACTGTCGGCCTTAATACATGAATAAATTAGAATGCACACCAACACAAGTCGGTCACAACAAAGTGAGGACCCAAGCAAACATCTCCAAACATGCCAAAAAATGAAATATTAATCTTCATGGATCCGCAACACGCTAACACCACAATGTCGGCCAAGAACATGAACACTTGGGCACATACCAGAAAAATCTCTAATCATGAACAATTCAATCACTATGGATGTATAGCAAGGATAGAGTATGATCTAGACTCATCCATGAACATCATAGATACAGGCGCAACACATGAGATTACAAGAATTTCATTTGCTTCAACTAAGAACACCGTCTATAGAAACTGAGTGACTGTAGGCATACAAATCTTCATAACTTCCACAAAACTTTATGGGCACCTCTAAAACTTTTAGAAAACATACTAGAAAGGTTCAACAACAAACCCTTTAAAGCGCACCTTCAGATCTTCAACACACATAGTATTCCAACATTCTAACCTTCTCAACTCCATTGGCTGCCTGAGCTATACTTTTAACAATTTTCTCGATCTCCTCGACATAGACAACCTTAAGAAGATTAGAATGCTAATAGTGTTTACATCAATGACAACTACATATCAGAAACACAACCACAACATCCAACAACTAGGATAAGGTAAATTTTTTTCACACCTTTGCTTGGATCTTAAGAAAAAATTAATTTATTAATGTGAGCAAATTCCACTACTTTATTATAACTTGAATTTCTTGGGAAATATTAAATAGGAATAAATCCTTAACCTATGATAATGAAAGGGGTACTAGGATGTTTTAAAACTTAATTGATCAAGAAAGCGATAAAGGAATTTGCACTAATAAAATGAGTAATTGAAATAAATAAATGAAATTATTGAGAATATATGCTTAATAAGATAGATTTTGTAAGTCAAGTGATTTTGAAAATTTGTTATTGAGAACCAAATCAAGCCAAGGTTGGAATTTAATTTTTCCAAGATAATATAATATTATTCTTAAACATTACCAGCATTAACTTATTAAACTTTTTAATGTGGATGTAATGATTTGTATCCAATTGTAGGGTTTCCTAAGTGTTTGAGTACCAACCATTCACCTTTGTGTTAAATTGTTAAAATATTGAGTCAAAATTGTTAGGTGCTCAAATTAATTATGTTTAATTGTGATTTAAAATAAATTAAACTTACTTAAGTCAAAACATAACCATGGGACAAAAATTGCCTAGGACATATTAATTCTTCAAGTGATTGCTTGTATTGCATGATCAAACATGGATGGGTGGAGACAAAAATGGAATATGCTAGATGGTCCAATTTTAGAACATATAAATGTAAAATATTTATATACATTTGAAGGCTAATTAATTGAAAGAATTAATATCTAGATATTTATCTTAAGATTTAGGAACTACAATATAATTCTTATACACATTATAATGATATTGCATAGGAATTTTTGACGATTTATCTTAAGAAAAAAAGAGAATCCTACTTATTATGATGTGAAAATTTAGAGTGGCCTTGTGATATATCTAGAAGAATTAAAACCATAGTGAACTAGTCATGCTACGAAAAGCGAAGGGAGCTAATGTTAAACATAGAAAAATAATCAACTGCCTTATACATTATGTAGATAAATAATATTATTAGTAAGTCAAACAAATAAAACCTAGAGAAACAATAAATTATGGTGTATCCTATGAACCAAAATTATAATATTAAGTAGAGAGTTAAACTGAAATTTTTATTTTCTTTAAATTGATTTAATATTTTTTTACAAAGAGTGGATATAGAAAGGATTTACATTATCATCCAATTAAGGTGGAATAAACCTTGTAGAAGTAACTAAATTTTTTGTGTATTATAACACAAGGTTATAAAGTAACTAGATATTATAAATTGTTGTCACATGTGTATACTAGTAAATATTGTATTATACCCCAAGTTGTAGTACAAGATATTCAACTTGGGATAAGGGTAGTATGGAAATCATGCACAATTCACCTATGTGTACACTCATATTGATCTTGTATGTGAAAGAAATCACTTATGAATAGAAACATTAAAAATATTGTGTTTTGATGTTATATTGTGGATGGAAAGGTGTGAGTCACCCCTTGTATAGTCATACATTCATGTGTTTTATTTGTGTTCCTTTAGTGTTGGCCCTCCTATTAGATGAGAGAATAATAGCATAATTAGGGGTTGAGATAGAAGGGATATTCATTAGAATGTATGATTCTCCATGGATGTTAGTGATCTACTCCCCCACACATTATACCCATATTTGTTGGTTCATAGTGCAAACCTATTTATTTGATATTTTTATCCCATGGGTTGAGGATGAACTCTAGTGTGCTAAGGTATTGGGATTTGTTCCCACATGTGATTCCATAAACATGTTATCATAGAAATATGAGCATTAGAGATGACCACTAGAGTTCTAGATATTGGATTGTACCATGGACTACTGGTATATGGGTAAAGTTTTACCAACTAAGGATCATGGATAATCTTCAAGATATAATTAAGTGGGTTGGCCATTGGACAAGGAACTTTAAATTGATGAGAATAAATCAAAAATAATAACATACAACACTAGAACATGATATTATATTAAGGCATAAAGAGAAATCATCTACTTAATTAAAGATAAAGTGATGTGGTGATAGTATTAGCACCTTGGTAGCATGATTTTGAGGAAAAAATTATAGTAACATTGAAATCTTATTTGGATAGCTACTATAGGTTTAAAATTGATTGAAATTCTATAGAGGATCAAATTATTACTTGAAAATATATAGACAATGTTCACTTGGGATATTTTAGATATGTGGATTCATAGGTGTTAGATGCACATAACAACTAAGAGGGGGGTAAATCAGTTGTACATTAAAAAAATTTAATCCCTTATCAGCATTCAAACCCTTATCATGTATTGGTAGAATGTAAATATATGAAATAGTAATACAAACACATCCAAACACATAAGAACACCAAATTTTCATGGAAAACCCAAGAAGGGAAAAACCAAAGTGAGGATTAGCTCACATATATATAAATAGCAACACCAAATACAATTAGGCTCACTGCCTAGAAAAAAAAAAAAAAGGCTCACTACCAAGAAGAAAGAAGAATAGAAGAAACTGTTACAGAGAGATTCACTATCTCAGAGAAACAATAAAAATCCACCACTACAACTCTATGCCATCCACAACCTTTTACTCACTACCTCCAGCAAATTCAAGCACACTAAAAATGTAGAACCTTATGCTCACTACATCAGAGTCATAGGAATTAAGCTCACACTCAGATCACCACACTTAATAAAATTTGCATCTTTCATATTTTCCACATAGATCCACATTCATCTCCAACAATTAACATTTTTTTATACCATCCACGACCTAAACAATATCAATTAGGTCGGCCTCAATGAAATGTATGCACCTAAAACGTGCAACACCAAAATAGGTCAGCACCAAACACCTTCATGGTGGAAAAAAGTGAAGGAAGAACACACCAAGGGTTAACTAGGACCCAAATCCACACCACCACACTACTCAACACATCCACAATCCATGAGGTACCTCCATAAATAGCGCTAGCACACCAAGATGGCCAAATGTAAACTAACACTACAAGTGACCACTTAAACGCTTCTCTAGGTCACATGGACCACATAAAAACACTCCACAACACCCACACAACATCTTAGAATATTCCAACATCATTAGAATATTTTGCAACTCTGCCACAACCACCTAAAACTGATAACACCATCATTTTGTGCAACCAAACACATTGTCACGCACATAGAACCTACTAACCAACCTTGTAGAACACATCAACACTTGAAACCTCAAGTGAAGGAAGTTATAGACAATATAAGCACATTCCCAAATCTGCAAGACAATAAAAATCACTGCAAATAAATACAAAGCAATCTCATTTCTCCCAAAAAACCTTCTACATAGACAAATAAACTATCAAACACAACTTTCACTTCAGATCAATCCAAATCCTAAAACTCTGGATATAGAACTTTTGAAAACCTTTGATAATCATATCCAAACCACACTCATATCACTACACTTAATCAAATTCACATCTTTAATATTTTCCACATAGATCCACACTCATCACCAACAATTAACCTTTCTTTCATACCATCCATGACCTAAACAATCTCAATTAGGTCGAATTCAATGAAATGTATGCACCTAAAACATGCAACACAAAAATAGTTTAGCACCAAACACCTTCATGGTGGAAAGAAGTGAAGGATGACCACACCAAGGGTTAACTAGGACCCAAGTCCACATCAACATGCTACTCAACACATCCACAATCCATGATGTACCTCCATAAATAGCACTAGCACACTAGGTTATCCAAATTTGAACTAACACTACAAGTGACCACATACACGCTTCTCTAAGTTAAATGGACCACATAGAAACACTCCACAACATCCACACAACATCTTAGAATATTCCAACATCATCAGAATATTCTGGAACTTTTCCACAACCACTTGAAACTAAGAACACCATCATTATGTGCAACCAAACACACTAGCATAGACATAGAACTTACTAACCAACCTTGTGGAACACATCAACACTTGAAATCTTAAGAGAAGGAAGTTACAGGTCCAATATAAGCACATTCCCAAATCTATAAGACAATAAAACTCACTACAAATAAATATGAATCAATCTCATTTCTCCTAGACAACCTTCCACACAAACAAATAAGCTATCAGGGACAAATTTCACTTCAGATCAATCCAAAGCCTAAAACTATAGATATAGAACTTTTGAACACCTCTGATCATCATATTCAAACCGCACAAGAATATCTTCAACCATGAAGAAATGTGGAGCATAACTCTGAACATACCTTGGTCACACTACACACTCTTTTATTCATTTTTTCTCAAAAGCGCTTGGAGAATAAGTGGACTTACTACAACTACAACTCTTATCCATCAATACATCAATGAAAACATTGAGGAAAACACCACAACACCTTATTATCAAACCACAACACATCCATACTAACACATGCACTTGAAAACACCAACCATCTCCATATTGTTGAAATAAATGACCAACACCAACAACATACTTGCAACAATAGGTTGATCTCTTTACATGTCTTGAGTTGTGTGGGGCCTATGCTTGTGGATAAGATATTTCCTCCTATATATATGTTTTTATGTGGTTTGAGACACCATGATATTGAATACTATTATATTTATGTGGTTTGAGACTACCATTTCCCTCCTCCCCTTAGGTGGCTTTAGCAAAGCCACATGATGTTCATAATGTGTAATTTTTGGTGAAATGTGAATTATTAGAAATTTCTTTATTGATAGATTCTTTTCTTATGAATTTCACCAACAATGTTAAACTTTAAATTCTTGGGCTAATTAGCACTTTGTATTTTACAATATTCATTTTGGCTAATTAGCACTTTGTATTTTACAATAGTCATTTTTCCTCAAGGAATTATGTAATTATATTTTTAATTTAATTTTTTGTAATGTTGTTACTTTTAAAATTTTCTCGCTACATTTTATTTTATGAGATTGTTATTGAAATTTTGGTTTATAATCTTACACTTGATGGATTGGGGCTTTCTTATTGTTTGTAACTACTGGTATGTGTGATGTATTATGATTTATGTAAATTATCATATCTAGGAGGGATCCTTGACAAGTTTTATAAATGAGTAGATGTGTTGGGGAATTTAATTGTAAGGATGGGGGTTGCAAATGGGATTTCTATGGGATGGTCACAATCCATTTCCCCTAGTTCTATGTGAGTGTTTACTTTAGTACCTTCCTTTGGAAACTACCCCCCTTAAAAAACAAGGTACTAGGAAATATATGGAGGGTTCCTTAAAATATTTGGCTTCCTTTGGATACATGATTGCATGGTTCTATGGCTACTCAAATTTTTGACACAGTGGTTCTATATATGCACAATATTTCAAATGATAGAAGTTAGAATGATGTGGCTATATGATTTTTAGAGCCATTTGACACCATTCATCCTTCTAAACCCCATTGAGTTAGCCTTATGGTGTGAATTATGTAGAGTTAATCATGTTATATGTAGTTGGTTAGTAGTGGATGTGATGTGGGATAATTATGACTAAAGAAGATAAATTACACGTTTCCTTAAATGTGATAAAATATGAGACGATGATGGTAGATGAGTACAATTATTTTTTTAATGATACATTTACTAAATATTGAATTATGAGGGATGACTATTAATAGTTGAAAATATATTAAATAATGAGATAATTAGAGGGGTTCTTTTAGGCATTGTATAATTTAACCATGGATTCTCATGCTAATAACGTAAGAACTATGTGGATAGAGTTGAATATTGTATTATGTTTAAGTTGAATAAAATGCTCTAAATTATAAATTTTGTGTCCAGTATTATGCTTATACATGTTGCAAATAAAATTATTTATTAATTTCATGTAGCCTATGGCTTGGTTGCTTCACCAATATAATGAATAAAACCTTCTTCCTTCAATAATTATGTGATACTATGTTAGGAATTATGTCCTTGTACCTTAGTGACTTCCAAGATGAAGTCTAACCTAAGGGGAGGGGAAGGTAAGTGTATCTAATGGTGATTAGGTTTCTATTTTGTGTGTACCCCAATTTCTAGTTAACTAGATAAAAAATGATAAATTATGCAGCCTCATCCTTGGGATGTTGTGGATATTATTGGTCTCATTAATGAACATTATGGGAATCTTTCTCTCACACACTCACTCTAAATATCATAATTTGACTATATGTAACAAATAATTTTTTTTAACAAGGGACTACTAATGTGTGTATCTCATAACATTCCCCATACTCAAATGGCATTGCTGAATTTAAGTGACTACAATATGTATCTTCTAGATTCTAAAATATAGCTTATAAAACCAATGTGAATTAATTGTAGTATCAAAATTGAATGGTAGAAACCTAGTCTAAGTAAGGTTGGGTGTGATACTATGAGATTTATTTTAAGTCACAAGACTTCTTGCAATGAATGAAAGTGATTTAACAAGAATAAATATATGATGTGATGTATAGATTTATCTCATTGGATTACTAATATTTTTAACATTTTATAAGGTGGGTGCTAGTTGCAAGAGGGACTATAAATTTTGGAATTCTCCAAGAGGATTAAGGGGATGAATAAAAAATGGTATACAAGTGCAAATGCAAGTAGCATTAACTAAGCTAAAGGAAAACCTTTGGTAAGTAGAGGTGGTAAGTGATATATTTGAATTCTTGATGAATGATAAGTCTCAATAATAAGGTATTGATCAAAGATAAATTAGGTAGTAAAGATAAAGGATGAATTAAACTTTAATGATGACACTTTATTTAAAGGTGGATTCAAATTTCTTTATTAAAATGCATAGGGTGTTAATTAGGTGAAATAGTGTCAATTCAATTATGAATTTTATCATAGCAATATTTATAAATAATGTGATTTATTAGGAGGATCTAACTTGTTTATATATTGAAAATATTATTGTGGAGATACATGTAGGAAATTAATGCCAATGAGGAATAAGGGAGAAACATCAAAATCCATGTCCAAATACTTCATTTATTAAAGTAATAAGTATGACCTTGTTCTCTAGAGAGGTAGGGTTGCATATTATGGTTTAATGTTTGTAAGTTAAGCTGAGCTTTACTTTGTGGTAATGTTGTGAGTCAAATTTAGCTTAAATTATTGAAATATTTCATTGTATTATCACGTGTTTAGTTTTTTCAAGATGTGTTAAGGATAAAAGCCTCATGTCTATGTTTAATTCCAAATTTGATTTTAAGTGGATTTTTGAAAAGGGTTAAATAGTCAATTTTCTTGGTTTTAGTGTGAAAATAGACCCCTAGGGTATATAAATATGGGGTGAAAACTTATTGGATAAGTAAACTTGTAATTTTTAGAGTTGATAGTGAATCTCACAACTCTCAAAAATCACCTAAAACCAAAACACCTATCACAAATTAGAGATCAAAGCAATTGATTTACAATGAAACAAAGAGAGAAAGAGATTGATCTACACAATCATATGATATACATTATGTATTGAATAATGAATGTGAATTGTATGTGAATGATTAAAAAATACAAGTGAATTCTTATAAAAGAAAAATGGAAAACCCTAGATGAAGATTTGGTTAGATTGTGAAAAGTGTCCTAATCTTATGTAATGAGACAACTTAACCTATAAATGGCCCAATCTAATAATTTAAACACTCCTAAGTTTCACTTAAGTAATTAAAGTAATAAGGGACCTAATAATTAGTTAATGATTAATTTATTATCAAGTAATGTTACTAATTACTGAAACACCCCCCCTTAAGATTGGCCTAGGAAGAAGCTAAAAACCCTAATGAAGAATGAAATGATGGATGCTTGGATGAGTCCCAATTATAAGGCTTGATAAGGCACCCATGTACAAACAAATGAATCTCTCATAACCAAAGAAAAGGATGGAACCACATGGGAAAAAAACTCATCTCCAAAAGGGAGAAAATGAAATAACTCCACTAGTGAAAGAATGATAGAAGGAGGACTTAATGTGACACCCAAGGGTTGATTGTATCACGCAAGTATAATAGATGGCCCCCACTAGGAGAGAGAAAAAGAGGATATGAATCCCCCATAAAGAAAGAGATTGTGTGTCAATGATGAATGATTGAAGATAAAACACGATCCACTTCCTACAAACAACATTTCTCTCCTTACGAACAAATAGATCAATTGGTGATTGGGGAAGCAATTCCAAAAATATGGAAGATTTAGGAATCTAAATCCAAATGATGTATACCTTTTAAAATCACTCAACTATCCACATGTTAGAATGAGATAATGTCAATCCAAGATCTTGTGAAGACTGGTGAAGAACAAGCTCCAAAGACATGAAGATGATGGACCAACAATGAAGATGTGGTTGTCAACAAAGAGGAGATGAATTTCCTCAAAGTAACCCTCCAAATCTACAATTTGAGACTCTAAAAACAAGGATACAAATCCAAAGTGGTTATGTATGGGAGAAGATGAATGTTCTTTTGTACTGAACCAATAAGGGCCAAGGATGTGACAGTGCTAAGATAATTAGGAACACCAAAAAATGAAGATTGAGTCTTGATTTGAAGAGAGGGAACATGAAGAAAAGTCTTTGAACCTTCAAAACATGCAAGACCTATGATACTCAAGATTGTATAAAGTATCATCATTAAAGGGTATGAAATCTATGTTTGCAAGAGGAATGAGACAATCTATAGTAGGATCCTCTGGGTATGGAGAGATATGAGGGTCTCCACGGATCTCCCAAATTCGAGTCCAAAGTGGTCGGGGACAATTAATGTCTAAGACAACACACATAGTGCCAAGATCAACACTAGAAAAAATTATTCCTACAATATGACCACTGATAGTGCCCGATGTTGATAAAATACCTCATGTGTCTAGTGTAGGTATGATTCTATATAGATAAGGTAAAATATCAATCCACTTGAGATATGTCAGGATGTCGGTTTGCTAAGACTAATAATTATCCTTTTCTAGGATGACCATAAAATGATGAATATAAAAGCCCATGATACTTCCTCAAATGAAAAAAATAGAGACTAAAAACCTCAGTGCATGTAAAATAAAATAAATAAATTCATATCACCCAAATAAATCCTTTCCAAGTGTCAATACATACAAGTAATCGATATAAATATAAAATCACAAAAAACTAAACAAAATATAATAGGGATATTCTAAAAAAGTGCAAATATGGATTTGAAGAGCTTTGAAATACCTTTCCAACACCACTAAAATCTCAAAAATTGGAGATACGGGTGAAAATTTATGAGCTTGCAAGAAGAAATTGATGATCTAAATTTTGTTGAGAATAATAGGAGCCAACAAAAAAATTTGATGATGAGACCAATGTCATTGGAAAGTTCTTAGAACCAAATTTATGAAGATATCTTGTTTGCCTAATTTGGATGACATATGCCTATTATTAATTTTTTTTTAAATGGGGTAAATTTAGCTAACTAATAACCAATAGACATGACCCTTTTGATTTAATTTCTAAAAAAAAAAATCATGAAAAAAAAAAATACCGACAAAATATTTTGATGATTTCAATAAAACTATGAAAGCATTTTTAATTCCAAAAAGAAAAACATGTGATTTGGTAAAAAAATAAAATTCACTTGGAGGGAAAATGACTACATTGTGCTATTTTGACAACATTTTTTACAAGATCTGCTCACTCTTTTTAAAATACAATAAACACCCAAATGGTTTTTTGCGATTGTAAACAAAACCCAAAAATCATTTTTCTCAAAAATATAGGTCAAACAAAAGGTATTGGCTAAAATTTCTTGGATCTCTTAGAATTTGGATAGGAAGTCATAGATCTAGTGCTTTGATCCTATGTTGGAGTTAATAGTGAGCCCCATAGCTCTCAAAAATCATTTGCAATAAAAAATCCTATCACAAATTAGAGATAAAAACAATTTATTTTCTATGCAACCAAGAGAAATAGATTGATCCACACAAGCATCTGATATGCCTTTTGTATTGAATAATGAATGTGAATTGTATGTGAATGATTATGAAGAACAAATGAATGGTTATAAGAGAAAAAGGGAAAAATCTAGATGAGGGTTTGATTAGATTATGACAAGTGTTCTAATATCATGTAATGAGACAACTTAACCTATAAATAGCCCAATCTATTAATAAAAACACTCCTAAGTTTAGCTTAAGTAATTTTTTTAGAGGGGTAAACACTTTTGATCCAAAGCTACGAACTAGTCAGGTCACAAATGGGGGACCTCATCCCCACTATAAATTTTTAACAATTACACCCCAATGGGGTTTGAACCTTGATGGCAAGAATAATAACACAACTTAACCATCACACCATGCCACTATTAGCAATCTTAGCTTAAGTAGTTAAAGTAATAAGGGACCTAATAATTAATTAATGATTAATTAATTATCAAGTGATGTTCCTAATTACTCCAATAGTCCTTGGTCATGACTTGACCCTTCAAAAGGTCCTTTAAAGGAAAGCGGTGTATTATAAAGGATGGGGATATGGTTGAATAATTTTCACCATCTAAACCCTCTTACCAAGGTTTGGATGAAGGGTTATTTCAAATAAAACCCTCTTCCTTATGTCTCACACATGTGTGAGAACACAAGATGCATTTGACCATATCTAGGGTTTTGGATGAGGATAAGGGAGGGTGATGGAGGCAACATGTAAACCTCCCATTGGAGGAGGATGTGTTACATGACTCTTCTTGCATATACCTCTCCTCAATCTTGAGAGAAATATTTTGGTTCATTTGTATTTTTTTGTTTT
This sequence comes from Sequoiadendron giganteum, assembly GCA_007115665.2. NCBI lineage: Eukaryota > Viridiplantae > Streptophyta > Pinopsida > Cupressales > Cupressaceae > Sequoiadendron > Sequoiadendron giganteum. The sequence goes on along the minus strand of CM021103.1, from coordinate 590,620,629 downwards.
TTCATACTTGTGTTTTGAAGAAGGGGAGATAAGAGCCTTGACCTTGAAGGTTGGCGATCAAGTTTTGGAATGGCATGGAGAAGAGGAGACTTCATCCCTACAATTCAAGTAGAGAGATAAATCCTTCAAAAATTCTTACCTTTCTTTTATTTATTTTTGTAGTGTCTTTTGAAAATGGTGGTAAAAGTAGCAATCCCTTGGTATTTAGTGAGTTGTGTGTGATGATAAAAGGGTATTGAGTTATTTAAGAGTTTAAATATTTAGTGGAATTCATAGGTATGATGTATATTATTTAATTTTGGTATGTGAGATTGTTCTATATGAGTAAAATGGATTGTGTATGATTCTCCTTGCTCAGAGGAATGGTTAGAGCCTTGAAATGGCTTGATAATACCCTTTTTGGTAGGGTAGGGAGAATTTTTTTCCCATTGGCATGATATAATTAAATTTTGCTAACCTTGTTCTTAAAAATGACTATTGGATTTATCATCTCACTTGGTTTTCTCATCTTGAATATCATTGTATGTAAAATGATAGTTAGAATTTAAGAATTTAGAATCCCTCTTTGTGTTAAGGGAGAAGGGTTGTATTGATTTAAATTTGGAATTAAAATAAAATGGTAGTTTTGTTAGAAGGAATGAATGTATTAAATTTTAAATTCTATAGACAATATTAATGAATAATGTATTCCTTTTTAGCTTCAAATAGTCTTCTACCCACCAAATATGTATATGTATATATATAGTATTCCATTGTGCCTTAATAGTATTGAAATATATGTTCACATCTTGGGATATATTCATCATCCTCTTACATCAAATGGAATTGATTTTTATCAGGTAAATAATAAACTATCCACTTCTTTGTCATTATCATTCACATAATTTATTATCCACTCCTTTGTCAAAAATAAATAAGAGTTTAAACAAACTAGATACATGTAGAATGTATTATATCAAGTTTTACATTTACATATGTATTAATTTTCATTAGTAAGATAAAACTTTGAATTAGATAATGTTAATAATATTGATGTTTATGATTCTTTACTTAAAACTCTTGTGGTAAGTGTTACCCGATTTTCACCCTATGGCTCAATCGGGTGAAGTGCTTTAATTTTGAATAGAGAAGATGAGGTATTCATTTTATTATCTTTCTTATATTAAATTCAGATGTATAAATGAAAAATCCAGAAAAATTACAACTACATAACATTGTATTCATACACGTGCATATAACAAAAGAAAGATTCAGATCATTTCTGAAAAAAGTAATCTTTATTGAATATATAAGTGTGCATTGTCCCATACAAGCCATGAGACTACCTATAGCTTATTCAATACAAATCAAAATCAATGGATACATGAATAAGTAAATGAAGAAGAGAAAGTACATGTAGGGAAGGTAACCAGTCATTTCCTGAATGACTGGTTCATAGTTGTCTGGTCCAGTTGTTGCATGAGTTGTCTCATCCTTTCTCATTCCTTGGTGCTCCTATTTCTTGCATTAGGCCATAGAAATGTGTTAGAGAAGTTCTCTAATCAATGAAAAGTCACAAACCTTACATGATCATTCACCTATGCATGTATAGATTTATCTCACTGTGCATTAAAGATAAATGCATACTTTAGGTGTCCATAAAAACCATCTGAATCATCAAACACGCCTAAGATATACACATGTTTTTCTAACTTGTTTGCTTCATGTGCAGATACAGAAAAAGTAATGTTGTTATTTTAATTCATCTTAATTCAGCATTTGGGGTAAAATGAGGCTCCTACAAGAGTTGAACCTAGCATGCATGAGGAAAAGAGATATTCAAGGTGATTCTTTACTTATACCTTGAATCTGAATATGCATATGAGCAATATCATGTATGTGTCACAATTATGCTTTTTCTACCTCTTTGTGCAATTTTCTTTTCACATGGCTGCATTTTCCTTTAGAGATTATCAATCTAGCAATTTAGTGCCAACAAGAAGGAAATATCTCTAAAGAAAAAGGCAGCCAATGTCAAAAGAAATTGTACATTGCTGATTAAAACATTGACATAGTTTCCAAATAGAAGTGATGCAACTAGAAGCCAAGTTTTTTGTATTAGAAATGCATGAAGACTTCATGAATGAATACCAAGCAAATTCAAGAAAGGGAAATCCGTTTATATCAACCTTAACATGTGAGTGTTGTGCCTAACTTGAAGTGAAATAAATGCAATATCTTAAGGGTGATGAAGATGTTCCAGGTAGATCTCCAACAGGGGGCAATCAATGGTCACTATCATTATCAACTAAATGTCTACATGAAGTGACAGTGAATAACATGAAATTGACTTAATTCATTTATAATGAACAAAGGGGAAAATCCTTTTGTTCATTATGCCATGACAAGTATTCTTAGAGAAAGGCAGTCCTTTTATCACATGGTCACATATACCCATTCACCAGACAAAGTATTAGAATATAAAGCTTTCAAAGCTAAACAGAGTCATCATGCACAATGAAAAGGATAGTCTCAAGGTTCAAAAGGGGTCAGTCATGAGTCTTCAACCATCAATGACAAAGATGATTTAAATGCACAGTCAAAATCAAATGGATAGTCCCTTCAAAACCTTTGAAGTTTGAATTAACAGTGATAAGATAGTGGCACTTAGAAAAACTGGTTGATGAACAATGAGTATTTGAGTAGTCAAGTGCAAGCTAACATGTAAGAAAAAGTGTCAATGTACAATACATAATTTATAAAATGTAGTGATTCACTTGTATGAAGGTATCAATGCATAAGGTATAAACAAAGTATATGTTTTGATTCAATATACAATGAGCTAATTATTACCATGCATAATGAGAGATAAATACTACAACATTTATAGCATGTGATCACATGATAAGGAGCACATGAACAAAACTAGAAGAGGCTAGGGTTTCACTGTCATAACCCCCAAGCTTTTGTAAGAAAAGTGAAGCCAAATAAAGTCTTCAAAATTTTCCACCTGTATATGGAGAGGAGAAGAAAATAGAAAAATGATAAGAAAGTAGATTTTGAACACAATATTAGTTTCTTGTACCAATCACAGTGAATTGTTTCTTCATATCATTATCAAAGGAAAATATACAAACTCAGAACCGAAACAGAGCAACATAGTGAATGTTTCCAAACTGGGTTTCAAAATAATACAAAAACCCAGAATACTCTAACACATGCCACGGCCTATCAAAGGTCATCTACAATGGGTCTAATTTTGAGACCCTACAAGAAATAGTGAATCTCAAACCTTCACTTGTGCAAATAGGAAACCCTCAGCCATGAGTAGCATGAGAGGCTACAAAATGAAATGGAAAATTAATGGAGCTCAAGTACCTGAAATATAAGGTATGGCCATAGCCTAGATGCCCCGATTTCTACCAAACCCTTTAAGGGTTTCTACCAAATGTGAAGGCCAAGCTAAACACACAGAATCTATGGCGGCCATTATCATTTCCATAAGCAAATAATTCTAAAAGTGAAGGCTTATCTATGGTAGTCCAGAATATACAAAATGGAGGTGTTTTATTTTCTGGAAATACATCATTGAATATGTATTCGAGCATTTTTCTTCAAAATATCAATCAAAATGATACACAAGAGAAACTAAGCCATATTCACAAGGAAATGTTAGTAGTTGAAGGAGAGGCCGCGACCATCAAAAAAAGAAAGATTTTTTCAAATATGCAAAATGTTCAAGGGATCCATTCTATAGAGATCTATAGGAAGCCAAAAAAACATTTTGAAAGAAAACTTAGGCCTTTTCTATCAAGCATGGCTTGATTTTGAGCATATTTTCTATTGCTAAATAGGCCAAAATGCCAGAAAAGTATCATGTAATGCTCACCTTAGGTTTTCCTCAATTTTTGTCTTGAAATTGCCTTTGTATCTTCAAAAAAACCACCATTTGCAGAGTAGAAGATTAAACCCTTGTCGGCAAAGTTAGCTTCTTCATGAAGCTTCAACCAAATGAAAATCATGTAAGCCCTTTACTCTATGTTTTAGGTTATCTTTGCCTCAAATACCGAGGATTGAACATGGAATTTTTTCCATTTGAATTAAAAAAAATCAAGTGCCCAACTAATGCATGACCCCATGGCCATCTTGTGTGAATTAGTCTAAGACTTAGGCAATTCCATGCCTTGTGTTATATTCTTGCCTTAAAGACTTAGGAATTTTAGTATGTATTTTGACTTAGCCAAATATTTTTCTAATGTCTTTTAGTTGAATGCATGGAGGTGGAAATTCTTTCATTTTTGCATTATTGTATATTGTGAATGATTAATCTAAATGATGGTTTATAAATCATTTAGTTTAAATCATTATCTTTTGAATGCAAATAGAAGCACATGTTTACAAGACCAAGTCTTTGGAGAAGAAATGGAGAGTGAATTATATTGATGGTATGCCAAGAATGGAGGGAGGTTTTCTTCAGTTGGAAAACATGTGGAGAGCATCTAGGAGTCTCTATTTTTGCTTTTTGGAGTATTTGGAGCGAATTTAGGCTTGTTTGCTCAACTTGGAGTATTTTTGGGATGATTTTATGGTTTGACATGGTCAAGTTTGACCTTTTCATCCATTTGGAGGTCTTTTGGAGTGGATCTAGAAGCTAGATTTGTGGATTTATTGTTGCATCCAACCCAAGGCTTTCTAGAGCCTTTTTTAGTGGAACAACTTGGGTGTTGCCTACTTAGTCCTTTTTCTAACGCATTATTGAGTTAGTTCTAGCTATGCAATTTCTAGAGTTAGTGGTTTTTGCAATCCTTTCTGAGATTGAGTATGCTTTGTAACTCTTTTGGAGATATTGAATACAAAAAATACCTTGGCTAGTTCTGGTGATGAATTACTTGTCTTTTCATTCTTTGCAATTTAGTGTATGTGAAAATATTTGATCAAGCTTTTTGTGAAAGATTTCATAATTTCCTTATGGTTGTATCTCTTAATTTATACCTTCTAAAAATAGTGTGTTTGAGCAGGTCACTAATTGTGTCAAAAGGGTGCATTTTTACTTGTTGATTATGAAGTTTACCTTCCTTGAGTTGGTTTTTGTGTTCAGGCCTTTCAGTGAAATACTTATGCAAGAATACACTATAATGAACTGTACATATTCACTTCTTATTGGTTGATGTCAAGTGTTGAATTTTTGGTTTTCATTATCTTATTTCAATTAGGTGTATCACCATAGTAGTTTTTTCTAGTTAGTTTTCTATAGCTTTCCTTCTCCCCTTTCCTCATAAATTAGTAGTTTAGTTGATATTAGCAGCTAGTAAATCAGCCTTTCTGAAGGTTCATTCTCACTTTGGGTGACCCACAGCCCAAGAATTCTCCCATGTTTCTCTAGCTAACTGAGTTTTACAGCTCAGTTTGGGTGCAAGTTTAAGAGATAACAGTTTTGGCACGCCCAGTGGGACTGTCGACTTAGACAATACAAATTTTCAAGTCATTTGTTGGTTTTGATGTGCAACCAGTAGATTTTCAGGCCTTTGAAGGATATTTAAGCACATTTGGTGACTTTATGAAGTGAAGAACAACAAAGCTAGTACTGTTACAGCATATGAAAAAGATGCAAACAAGAAGCTCCAGAGAGTTTTATTTTTTGTAGTTGTCACCACCCAAAAGATAAGGTAGAGCAGTGAAAAGAGCACCTCCTTCTAAGAGAGTCCAATCTACACCACCCGGTGTTAGGCTAGAGTCTATGTTTCCACCACCAAGGAGGAGAGCAAGACCATCCAAAAATTAGGGTGAGAATCGTTCTACCTCGCCAAGCTTCAGTAAAGCAAGATCACCTTCAAGCAATCCAACCGCATTTGTTGTCTTCTTAGGTTCTGTGTTTCCTTTTGTAAATTCTACAATTTCTATAGGTTCATCAGCTATTGTTTAGACTCTAGTTATTCCACTTCAGCCACCTAGAATGGCTAGGATTCAACCTTTTGCGCCATTTAATGGAGGCAGTCCATTAAATTTGGCACAACATAATGACATACCAATGGCTTCTCTCAAGAGTTTGCCAATATTCATAGGGGAGGACTAGACTATCCCAATTGAGCACATATGAGATGTGGCTTTGTTATGTGGATTTCACCATATAACCCAGGAAGATGTTGTTAGGCTACGTGTTGTGTCATTGAAAGGAAAGGCGTTGTAGTGGTATAGAGGTCTTGTAGTGGGCACTATTGCAACTTGGGATGATTTTGGAGACAAGCTGCATAAGCAGTTTCAAGACAAATCAGATAATTTGTCCCTGGTTGAACAACTTACAACTATAAAAATAGCTCCCCAAGAGCAGATGATAGACTTCAATTTCCATTTTCAAAGAACTTGGGATAGAATCCCTACTATGGTGAGACCTTCTCCTGACTATTCCTTCATGTACTATCTTAGAGCTATAAACAGTGATATATCAATTTAGATACAATCAATGGGAGGGGTATCTTTACCAGGTGCTTATGAGGTGTCAATTAGAGCTGAAAATGGCCTAATAAAAGCCAGTAAGCTTGCTCCAAGGCCACCAACGCCTATATTTCTAGATATTCATTTGAATATCTCTTTGCAAATTCTTCCTTTTGTGCCATTGCCACCTATACCAATAGTTTCAATTGTTATCCCAGTTGTTGTAATTCAATAAGTTGTTGTTCCAGGCTCGTCAAATGAGCTACAGGAAATCAAAAGTTTGTTAAAGAATTTTGGTAACAAGTTGGTTAACTTAGAGAAGCAATAGTCCTATAGGTCACCTTACCAACAACAAAATCAAAGTCAACAACAACAGTATCAAGGAAACAGGCAGCCTTATCAGGGTAATTACCAAGGCCCAAGGCAAAATGTAAACACAAGTCATTTTCAGGCATATGCGCCAACACCTATTAGTGCATCTAGGGACCTTGTCCCTATTCAAAATAACTTAGCAGTAGAATATGAATGGTGCTATCCTTGCAACCAACCTCACAATCAAGCTACCTGCTCTAATGGACTCATAAATCAAGAATTGATGGTGCATGGTGTTGTTGGTACACAACAGAACATACCGAATAATGGAGCTCCACAATAGCAAGAGCAACCTACAAATAATGCTACTCTACTAAACTTTCAGGGAGAGGAGTTATGTGGAATCAATGCAGAAGATCCAATTTCAGCAAATATAAGAGTGAAGAAAAGAGCTCTTGATCTTGAGAAAACAACTGACAAAGGGAAGGTTGTAGCTATTGAACCATCCACATCACAAGTGCATCGCATTTTGCAAGGGAGCTCTCAAGGAGCTGCCAAGGAGCAACCACACTTGCAAGCTGATTTTGCTAGTGTAAAGATTCATCATAAGGTAGGTTTGGTTGTACCTTTCAATATAATTGAAAATATGAAGAAGATGAATGTAACAATGTCCATGTGGGATTCTTTAGCTATTCCAGGTTAGAAAGATATGTTGTAGTTAGCTTTGTCAGGGTTAAAGGTGACTAATGAACAAACATTAGGTCAAGTTAGGACTTTCCTAACAAATACTCCTTAGGACAGCAACCAACAACCCATTAAATAGAAAGGTAAGGAAGTTAAGCCTCCTCCTTTTTACATTTCCTTAATAGTGGGGGACAAGCTAGTTCATAATTGCATGGTAGATAGCGGTGCTAGTAGCTCAGTCATGCCCAAAAATATTGTAGACCAATTAGGACTAACGTATCAACCATTAGAAAAAGGGGTTCTTCAATTGAATGGTTCAACTGTTAACATTGTAGGTATTATCAAGGATTTAGGCTTGACTTTGCATGCCTGTCCTAATTTTCCATACCTCAAGATGTATTTGTTATAGACTTGCCTTGATTTTTTTCCTTGTGTCTGTCTAGGGATTTCACTGCCAAGATTGGGGGTATTTGTCATCGGATTGGTCCCATTTGCTCTTCAGGATGAGATATGGGACTAAGGTTACCATAAGATCTGAGAAATTGGCCAAGGATCACATAGAGCCTTACAATCCAAGTGTGATCAATGTTGTTTCTACTACTGTAGACACAAGTTTTGTTGTTTTTATTGACAGTGAACTTGTTGTTGCTCAAGAGCTACAAGCTAAGAGTGTCCCTGAGTCACTATTGCATGAGTGGGTAGCATAAAACATGGTGGATAACCCTGATAATTATATTCAGGATGTTGGTATGGGTATCTACATGCTACATGAACCTAATGCAGAGGTACCTAACCTTGAAAAGAGTGCATATTTGTTGTTGTTGTAGCAAACTGAGATATGGGAGATGTTTTTTGATGGTTCCAAAAGTAAGAATGGAGTTGGAGGGGGTGCAATGCTTGTGTCCTCACAAGGTGACAAGTATTTTTCTGCTTTTCATTTTGCCTTTTCCTGTTCTAACAACATTGTTGAGTATGAAGGATTGATTCAAGGTCTTGAATGGGTAAGGAAAAGAGGAATGAGCTACCTAAATTTTTTTGGGGATAGCGAGTTAGTTGTCAACCAAGTCAGAGGCCTGAATGCTGTGAAAAATGATGCTTTAAAGTCCTATAGAAATAGAGTGTGGGATCTGATTGAGGAATTTAATGCCTTTAACTTGGTTTTTATCCCAAGGAGCCAGAAAAAACATGTTGATAGGCTAGCAGTTGTCGGTGCACAGTATGATATCCCTAATGATATCAAGAAAGAGAAAACACAATAATATGTGAAGGTTGTGGTCATACCATCAATTCCTGATAACAACATTCACAGGCAGGTGTTTGACGGTGATGAGTAGATTTTGTCATTTCTGCTAGAAGAGGATCAATTTTTTGTAGTAAACCAAGAGAAACTCAAGCAACAGTATGATGATCAAGTCATACAATTGAAGACAAACAAGATACCTAAGGGACTTGTCACCTTGGAATCCATTTTCAGCACTGATGACCAATTTAATAAAGGTAAGGTTGGTTTGCAGATCAAAGAAGAACACTATGAAGAGCTGGAGATTTTCAAAGGTAAGCTCCTTAAGATAGGTAAAATCTATTCAGCTAAAGATAAACAAGCTTTTATTGTTTTATGTTAGGAATTTCATGATGTGTTTGCTTGGGAATACTCAAATTTAAAAGGGTTTGACCCCCACATTTTCCAGCACACAATTGAGTTAGAACCTAGAGCCAAGCTTGTTAGGCAAAAACAAAGGCCTTTAAACCCAAAGCTCGAGCCTTTAATGATTAAAGAACTGACTAAACTAGTTGAGGGGGGTATTATTTTTCCTATTAAACATACCTCATGGGTTTCTAACCTTGTACCGGTTAGGAATAAAAATGGAGAGATTAGGCTCTACATAGACTTTAGGGATCTTAACAGAGCATCTCTAAAAGATCATTACACATTGCCCTCAATGGAGCAAATTCTGCAAGTGGTTGTTGGTTCTAAAAGGTTTTTTCTGTTGGACGATTATTTTGGTTATAACCAAGTGCTAGTCAAAGAAGAAGACCAGTTCAAAACTGCATTTACAATGAAGTGGGGCACTATGGCCTACAAAAGAATGCCTTTTGGCTTATCTAATTTTGGTGCCACGTTCCAGAGAGCCATGGATATGGTATTTCAAATTTTAATCAATAAAATTGTGTTGATCTATCTAGATGATGTCACAGTATTCTCTAAGAATGTTGATGAACAGTTGTCACATCTAAAACAAGTGTTTGAGAGATGTAGGGAGTTTGGAATATCCCTGAATCCAAAGAAGAGCATCTTTGTTGTCAATAGAGGTAAGCTTCTTGGACACATTATGTCAAAACAAGGAGTTACTATTGACCCTGAGAGAGTTCAAGCCATACTTGAGTTGTCATTACCAAATCACAAGAAAGGTTTATAGAGCTTTTCGGGAAAAAATAATTTTCTGAGGAGGTTTATACCTGATGTTGCTAATCTTTTACAGCCTTTGACAACCATGTTAAAGAAGAATGTAGTTTTCAGTTGGACAAAAGAGTCCAAATACAAGTTTGAAGCCATCAAAGAGGCTTTGGCATTAGCTCCAACTCTAGTAAATCCTAATTTCTCTAAGGGTTTTGTTCTCTATGCTTTTGGCAGTTTAGATTCTATTTCAATAATGCTAGTGTAGAAGAATGATGATGGATTTGAGCAGCCTATTGCTTTTTTCAGGCAAGGGCTAGGAGATTATGAGCAGAAATATTTATTCCTAGAAAAATATGTACTTGTTGTAATCAGGAGTTTGAAGAAATTCAAACCTTTGATTTCTAATAATAAGATTCATCTTATGGTTGCACACCCTAGTGTGAAGGATTTTTTGCTGAGAAGAGATCTAAATGGGAAGAGGGCTAGATGGATTACTAAAGTTATGGAGTATGACGTCGATATCAAGATCACTAAACTTGTCAGAGGTAGAGGACTCTTCGAATAGTTGGCTTCAAGTCCTGATGATGAGCGTAAATCAAACATAGAGACTATTTTAGTCAATGATAATCATATTAAGGATATTGCACCTGTGTTAAATGCAAGTTGGGTTCAAGATATGACCCATTTTTTACAAACTGGTGAGTGTCCACCAGGTCTAGACGGAGAAAAATGAAGATACTTCAGGTTACAGTCAATTCCATATATATTGATTGATGGTTTTCTTTTTAGAAAAGACCTGAAAGGTGTTTTATTAAGGTGTACTGACACTAACCAAATAGAAAAAGTGCTTCATGAGTTTCATGGTGGAGTTTCTGGAGGTCACTTTGCCCCTAAGATAACTGCTTGGAAAATCATGAGAGTTGGCTATTACTAGCCAAGCTTATTTCAAGTTTCCTATGCACGGTCAAAGATATGTGTTAAATGTGCTTTATTTATAGGGAAAGAAAAGTTTCCAGCCATGCCTCTGCAGCAGATTCAAGTTGATCAGGCCTTCATGAGATGGGGCATTGACTTTATTGGAGCAATAAATCCACCCTCCAATGTTGGTCACAAGTGGGTACTTACAGCCACTGACTATTTTACACAATGGACGGAAGCAATAGCTTTGAAGGAAGCTAATGAATCTTCAGTTTTAAGTCTCTATGAGGACATAGTAACCAAGTTTGGAGTTCCTGACTCCATCATTTCAGATAATGCCCTTGCATTTGTGGGGTTAAGAGTTACAGATTGGGCTATTAAACATGGAATTAATTTGAATACCTCTTCAAATTATTACCCACAGGGTAATGGTTTAGCTTAAAGTACAAAAACATAATCTAATCAAGATCATTAAAAGGACCATGGAGGATAATCAGTCAGCTTCGCACACCAAGCTGAAATTTGCATTGTGGGCAGATAGAATAACCCCTAAGAGATTAGTTGGTAATTCACCATATGTACTAGTCTACGAAAAAGAAGCCAGGTTGCCTATGTCTATAGAGTTGCCAGCTCTAGATATTGTTCATCAGCTGGAGATGTTTAAAGAGTAGGACCCAATGTCTGTAAGATATGGAGAGATCATGGAGCTCGACGAGTCAAGAGATAAGGCAATGAAGACTTTGGAGTATCATCAACTCCAAATAAAGAGAACCTTTGATAAGAAAACTACAACCAAAGTTTTCAAATAAGGTGATATTGTTCTCAAATGGGATGTGCTAAAAAGTGGACCAAGTAAACATACAAAGTTTGAAAACTTCTAGAATGGCTCATTTATCATCACTGAATGTAAGGAGCATAACGCATTGTAGCTATCACAGATGGATGGAGAAATATTTCCAATCCCAGTTAATGGGATTCACCTCAAACGTTGTTTTGAGGCATGATCTACCTTTGTATATTGTAGATTAGGTTTTATGTTTGCAATAAAGTGCTATTGCACTATAGTTTAGTTGCAGGTTCATTCCCTAAGTGTTTTTCGGCACAGCTAGATAGTTTCTTTCTGTTGTTTTGTTTTGAATAAGCCAAGGATTCATTCATGTCTATCAATCTGAGTTACATAAATTCTAAGTATATTTATATTTTGCTAAGTCATGAGCCTAGTTTTTGAGTGACTCCGTGCCCAAAGATTGGTCTAGGCAACTGGTCAACAGTGTTTAGCAAGCAAACACTTCGCAGAGGTCACCAAAAAATATTACCCGATTTTCACCCTATGGCGGTCATCATCATTTCCAGAAGAAAATAATTCTAAAAGTGAAGGCTTATTTGTGGCGGCCCAGAATATGAAAAATGGAGGTGTTTCATTTTTTGGAAATACATCATTGAATATGTATTCGAGCATTTTTCTTTAGAAAATCAATCAGAATGATACAAAAGAGAAACCAATCCATATTCACAAGGAAATGTTAGCAACTAAAGGAGAGGTCACGACCATCAAAAAAAGAAAGAGGTTTTCAAATATACAAAATGTTCAAGGGATTCATTCTACAAAGATCTATAAGAGGCCAGAAAAATATTTTGAAAGAAAACTTAGGCCTTTTCTATCAAGCATGACTCGATTTCGAGTATATTTTCTCTTGCTAAATAGGCTAAAATGCTAGAAAAGTATCATGTAATTCTCACCTTAGGTTTTCCTCAATTCTTTTCTTGAAATTGCCTTTGTATCTTCGAAAATCCAACATTTGCAGAGTTGAAAATTAAACCCTTGTTGGCGAAGTTAGCTTCTTCATGAAGCTTCGACCAAATGAAAATCATGTGAGCCCTTTACTCTATGTTTTAGGGTTATCTTTGTCTCAAATACTGAGGATTTAACATGGCATTTTTTCCATTTGAATTAAAAAAAATCAAGTGCCCAAATAATGCATGACCCCACGGCCATCTTGTGTGCATTAGTCTAAGACTTAGGCAATTCCATGCCTTGTGTTATATTCTTGCCTTAAAGACTTGTGCATTTTAGTATGTATTTTGACATAGCCAAATCTTTTGCTAATGTCTTTTAGCCGAATGCAAGGAGGTGAAAATTCTTTCATTTTTACATTATTGTATATTGTGAATGATTAATCTAAATGATGGTTTATAAATCATTTAGGTTAAATAATTATCTTTTGAATGTGAATAGAAGCACATGTTTACAAGACCAAGTCTTTGGAGAGGAAATGGAGAGTGAATTATATCGATGACATGCCAAGAATGGAGGGAGGTTGTTTTCAGTTGGAAAACATGAGGAGAGCATCTAGGAGTCGCTATTTTTTATTTTTGGAGTATTTGGAGCAAATTTAGGCTTGTTTTCTCAACTTGGAGTATTTTTGGGATGCCTTTATGGTTTGACATGGTCAGGTTTGACCTTTTCATCCATTTGGAGGTCTTTTGGAGTGGATCTAGAAGATAGATTTGTGGATTTATTGTTGCATCCGACCCAAGGCTTTCTAGAGCCTTTTTTAGTGGAACAACTTGGGTGTTGCCTACTTAGTCCTTTTTCTAACTCATTATTGAGTTAGTTCTAGCTATGCAATTTCTGGAGTTAGTGGTTTTTGCAATCCTTTCTGAGATTGAGTATGCTTTGTAACTCTTTTGGAGATATTGAATACAGAAAATACCGTGGCTAGTTATGGTGATGAATTACTTGTCTTTTCATTCTTTGTAGTTTAGTGTATGTGAAAATATTTGATCAAGCTATTTGTGAAAGATTTCATAATTTCCTTATGGTTTTATCTCTTAATTTATACCTTCTACAAATAGTGTGTTTGAGTAGGTCACTAATTGTGCCAAAAGGGTGCATTTTTACTTGTTGATTATGAAGTTTACCCTCCTTGAGTTGGTTTTTGTGTTCAGGCCTTTCAATGAAATACTTATGCAAGAATACACTGTAATGGACTGTACATATTCACTTCTTACTGGTTGATGTCAAGTGTTGAATTTTTGGTTTTTATTATCTTATTTCAATTAGGTGTATCACCATAGAAGTAGTTTTTTCTAGTTAGTTTTCTACAGCTTTCCTTCTCCCATTTCCTCATAAATTAGTAGTTTAGGTGATATTACCAGCTAGGAAGCCGGCCTTTCCAGAGGTTCATTCTCACTTTGGGTGACCCACAACCCAATAATGCTCCCATGTTTCTCTAGCTAACCGATTTTTACAGCTAAATTCGGGTGCAAGTTTAAGAGATAACAGTAAGAATAAAAAACATATCAAAATAGTCTTTAGCTCACTTATATAACTAGGATTATTTCCATGCAATTCCTATTGGTTTAGCATTATTTATTGCATCATTCATTTGAATGCTTAATAATCACTTAGAATAGGCATTGCAATATAACCAAATAGAAAAAATTTAATGAAAAGAAAGAAATAAATATATTGCTCTTGCATGGTAATGTCAAGGAAATAAGTATGCATTAACAACCTAAAATTAGGTGTTGTGTAGTTTTCCTAATCCTTTATTCATGATTTCCTAACATCTCCGAAACAAAATTCTTCTATTATGGATAGGATTCACACTATGTAAGAACATACGTAAAAACTTGTCAAGTTGTAAAGGCCAATAGTTGTCTCACCTTGCGAGGGTATGAGTGATTAAAGGATATAGAATTTTTTTTACTTGGGTTTCTTGTTATATTCTGGGTATGACCAAAGCATAAAACATAGAAAGATCCATGGTGAAGATTATTATAAATTATTATAACATTAGATATCCTTATGACATCAAAGGTTATATAAAGAATAATTTATATCTATTAAATAAAATTCAATGCTGACCTCATTTAGAAGGTTACTGTGAAGATTATGAAAATGAATTTGAAGTAAGTGGAATCAGTATAGGTTAAATGTGTAGTAGATCAATGATTATAAATTGGAATGGGGTGTTTATGGGATATAAGATGATGGTTCAAAAATTATTGATGTCTACCTAGAGCCCATTCAATTTGAATTTCTTACTCCCATTGATCTAAGTAAAAAGGAAATAAAGGATATCAAGGAAATATATTTCTTGTCCTACAAAAAAATTATAAGTGGTTAGATGCAAATAGAAATGAATGAATTGCTAGTAAACCTTGAGGATCAATTTCTATGAAAAAAATTAATAAGAAAATCTAGTGGAACATTTACAACCATAGTTAATGTTAATATTCCAAAAACAAGGTCAACTAGAGCTAGGGCCAATGGAGGGAATGTTGAAGAACTTGGTAAAGAATAAAATCTTAAATATTGTTATGCTCAAGATCCTCCCAAATACAGAGCAAAGTTGTAGGTGAAAAGGCCTTAGATAGATCTTGATACTAAAGAGGAAATTGCAAGGCCCTGCTTGATGTACGATTACTATGATTCTAATTTCTTATTACATTCCATTAATCGATGGTTAGATAGATCAAAATTGATTAATAAATTTATAAGTGACTCATGATTAAGGATAACATTGGATTTTTTAGTAAGCCAAATGAATATTATCTTCTTCCTCTCTCTAAACAACATAATGTAAGTATAGTTATATAGCAAAGGGAGATTGGATTTTGCTTTATGAATGATCCCAATAACTTCTACATTTTGTTTCAAGTTTTACATTTCAAGGTTGTTACCTAATTGGAATTATTACATATGCACATATAATTCTTAAACATGTCTTAGAAAGTAGAAGGTGAATTATTGTGCACTATCAAAATTATCAAAGTAACTATTTAATTGAGTTAATAATTAATATGCAATGATGAAGGAGTCTTGATCGAAGAATTATCTTACAATGAACAAATTTAAACTAACCTAAGAGAAATAAATTGTGTTATTATTTGAATAAGTTACTAATGTGATTTGTGTTATCCAAGGTAGATGTTAGTCAAAGGATGGACTAGATTCTTCAATACATTTTGAGTAATTGTATGGGGCAAATGAACAATCACGATCATGCATGGATGAAGATAACCCTACCAAAGATAAAGGTAAATTCAGATGGTTAAGAAATACCACCTTGATGATTCCAGTCACCTTAAGGTAAAGCTAATTTTTTGTTACTTTCAATAAGGTATTAATTAGATTAATTATCAATAATTGAAATTATGAGAATTTAGACTAACCAATAATGTGTTAAATTATTATAAACTAACTATACTTGCATGTTAGATACATTATTGTGATGGATAATGTATAGGGAATTGTGCCAATAGAAAAAAGGGGAATCTCTTAACCCTAATTAAATACTTCATTATGAGGTTTTAATTTAAAACCTTATGACCTAGAAAGTAATTAGTGTTTCATGTTAAAGTGTAATTATGTTTATGAGTATAATACTTGTGAATTTGCTTGAGTATGTTTTGTGTGGTGTTTAAATGTGAAGTCATGTGGTTAAGGTTTTTAAGGCTAACTAGGTCTTTAGAGGGGATCATGGGATTTCATTGCACTTTTTAAACTTAAATTTTGGATTCCACCTTTTTTGGGTTTTATTGGGATGGAAAGAGTCTTTAAATTGAGATTTCTTTTTCATTTTTGAACCCCTAATATGATTACCTATGGGTTGGGGGACATCTTGGATAAAATGATTTGACCCATCTTGATTGCCCATTAAGAAGGGTGGCAAATTTTGGGGATTTTAGAGATTTTGGGAAGAGGAAGAGTGTTGTCCTCCAAAATTTCATTAATGAGAGGAGAATTTGGAGGTGGAGTGTTTTAGTACACCTCCCCTCTCTTGATAAGATTTGAGATCTCTTGTTGGAGTGGTGTACACTTTTTGTCTCTTCATCTCCTCAAAAATCTCACACATACATGTGAGCACTTGTGGGGATGTGTGATTGAAGGGTGATTCAAGAGAGTGACAAGTGTCACTCCCTCATCCAAAAGATTCAATATTTAAATCCTTTATATTGTTCATTTGATAAGGATTTTAGGGATTACCCATTCATTATTTTGATTTTGGTTTGGATTTTGTTGAGAGTTGAGTGTTAAGAGAGAAATGATATTTTTGTATTTTGGAGTTGGAATTGCAAGCTTGGCTTGGCTTTGGAGAGAAATAAAAGACCCATTTCTACAAACCATGTAGAGAGATATAAATCTTCCTTGTCTCTCTTTGTAAACATTGAGTTGATTTTATTGTGGGGCCTTGTTTTATTTTGCATACTTTCAATCTTTCTTAAGAAAGAAGATAATGGTAGTTTTACTCCATGAGTAGGGTGTCCATGATATGGAAATGGGTAGTTCATTATGTTGGAAAGATACATTGCAAATTTTTACTGATGTTGTCTTTGATGGCAACCCTAGTCGGTGATTGGATCCGCACATCACCATTTGATCATACCGGAATTCAGATTGAAGGTAGTCAAGGAAGAATGGAGCATTCGACAGTCTTGTGTTCATCGATTCCCATGAAGATTTTTTGTTATTGCTTTGTTGTGCGTATCTCAGGGAATGTTGTTTGGTATATGATCTTTTTTGTTATTGAATCTCAGTAGCTCGTATTGATTCGTGTATGAGTTAGAAGATCCGGTTGATTAATTTCTTGTTTATCAGTGCATGGAGGCTGACTCGATTATCATAAAATATTGTGGATATTCAAAAAGTAATTATTCAAGTGTTTTTGTGTTCGATCATTTTTGTTTGGGTCCTAACTAAGTTGTGGTTGACCATTGTGGATGTGAATTATTCATTACTCATGTTTTGGACCGACAGTTGTAAATATTTTTGTGTTCTATTGATGTCGACATCTTGTGATTAAATTCTTGGTTGCGAATATATAAGTGATCGATCATATCATTTTGATATATGAAGAAGGGGTGTTGATGCGAATTGTGAATATCAGAAGTGAAGAAGAGCGATTATGCATAGTTTCAATTGTGCATTAAGGATTTTGTGATGCGAGTTTGATCAGTGCAAAGAAAAAGTGTTGAATAAGTCAAAAGGACAGAAAACTGATTGTTGAGCCTAACCAGAACTATAATCAAGCATATGTAGATGCTAATATCTTGGTTCAATCTCTCAGATGGATTTAATCTGATTATCTTTGTAAGCTAGTTATTCTTCTTTGAGCAGTGTGTCTGAATGCAAGTGCATTCCACATATTGTAAACTTCATTTTGAGTATACTCAGATCATATTGTGGATTGGCCATCCATCATGGTTTTTCCCTTAATAGGGTTTCCATGTAAAAATCGTTGTGTTATGGTGTTGTGATTGTTTGCTTCATGTTCATGCATTTTGGTTGAATATTACAAGTGCTTTGAAGATAAAGATTAATAAAGTTAATTTTTGCACAACATTGATTCACCCCCCCTTCTTAGTGTAGCTTGTTTCCAACAATTGGTATCAGAGCTAGTTCCTCAGAAGAAGTCTAAAAACTTGGGGAGATATTGGAAAGTGTTTCAATAGATTCAATGAGTCTTCAACAAAAACTTTTGGTGGCCTTAGATGATCTTGACCAG
Organism: Sequoiadendron giganteum; assembly: GCA_007115665.2. Lineage (NCBI taxonomy): Eukaryota > Viridiplantae > Streptophyta > Pinopsida > Cupressales > Cupressaceae > Sequoiadendron > Sequoiadendron giganteum. The sequence goes on along the minus strand of CM021103.1, from coordinate 590,602,392 downwards.
TCAAAATTTCAGAATTGTGAATTGCAGGAAAGTCTTGAGAATGCTAAAAAATTTATTCAATCATTAAAAGAAAAAATCAATAAGTCCAAGGAGAGGAGAAGGGAACTCTGTGATCAGATTAAGCAAAATGACAGTAAAAGCATTGAAGATGAGCAATTGAGTCAAGCCTTGAAGGAAAAGACAGAAGAATGTGAAAAGGTTACCAGAGATAATGTTGTCCTAAAGCATGAGATGGAATCTATCATGATGAGGATGACCAAGGAGATTGAAGATGGAAAGAAAAATGAAGAGAACCTAGCACAATCCTTGAAAGAAAAATTTGAAGTATGCAGTCGATTGGACAATGAACTGGAACAATCTAAAAATAATGAGGAAGTGTTGGAAAAATAGATTGGTGATCTTGGAGATGAACTTGCTACTGTAAATGAGTATAAGGAGAAGTTCAAAGTTAGCTCTACCAAGCTTGATGAACTAATTAAAATTCATAGGACTGATGGTTACAAGAGAGGTCTTGGATATGAGGAAGGAGAAAGTTCAAAATCTAGACAAATAAATTCTAGACAAAGGAGATTCAAGCAAGGAAATCAAATGAACAATGTTGAAAGGAATCCAGTAAGGCAGCCTAATGCTCAAAGATTCAATGGATATTGTTTCAGTTGCAATAAATTTGGACACATGGCTACTTAATGTAGAAGTAGGATGAATCCAAGTGGTCCATCATTCTCAAGTCATTGCTTTAATTGCAATAAGTTTGGTCATAAGTCAAATGAATGCAGAAATGTGATGAACAAATTTCATAGAGATGACATATTCTATACATGCAATAGACTTGGCCATATTTCTAACCAGTGCAGATCAAGAGAAAATTAGTCGAACAACCTGTCTCGATAGAGAAATGTTGTGTGCTATAACTACAACAAATTTGGTCACATTGCTAGATTTTGTTGGAACAAAAAAGGTTCTGTAAATCAAAGGAGAAACATGTAGAAGGATGTTAAGGGAAAAGGAAAATTTAGTACAGATGTGATCAAGAATAAAATTCAGAATAAATGGGTGAATAAAAGTCCCTCTAGTGAAGGAAATGTGCCAGCACCAAAATTTGCTTCTAGTAAATCCTCCAGGAATTAGTTTCAGGCCCTTGGCCTAGGTGAGCTATCAAGAAAATCTCTTAACCCCCTGTCAATATCTGACACCGGGATGTGGATAAGTTCAGTAAGTGCATAGATTCTCTACAGATGTTAAAACTATTAGAGAGATTATTATGTAGTATTGGAGGTCTACAAAAGAATTATCTATCACAATGCATGGAAACAGGGTAAACAGATGAGTTAGGGTAAAAGAATTTATTGTGTCAAAAAGGGTTAAGTGTGCAAGTGATAAAAGGTCATTTTTATCTTTCATTTGTCACCTTGCATTTTGAAGAAAAGAAGTTTGGAGTGCTCTGAGGTGAACCTTGGTGAATTGAGGTGAAATTCAAGTGTGAAGAAGCTTTCAGCAATCCAACTCCAATCCATCAAAAAGGTATTTATCGAAAAAACATGTGAATTTGTGAATTAGTGAAAAATGGCTACTCCTTTGGTAGATGAAGTCAAGGGCAGACCCCATCCCAAATTCAAGTGGCATCCTTCCAAGTCTGTTGAGACCGAGCCCTTAGGTGCATTTTCGTTTGTCTTGTATAGTGTCTTGCATACTGAAGATATTAGGGCATATATTCACGCAAACATTGAAGAGTTTGGAAGCTCACAACTACTGAATTTGTATAATAATCATATAATTGGAGAGGACTTTTCTGTCAAACCGGAATTCAAAACCCTGGAAGAGAATAAATTTACATAAATTTTTAAATTTCCCATGTTTGATGAGAGCGAATGGGTTCGGTATATCTTGAGCCAAGTTCATGATGAATTTATGTGGTTGAATATACCCTTTATAATTACAAAGGAAGCTATAAGTGCTGTTATAGTTTTAAATTCTTCTGGTGGATTGTTAAATTTTGAAGTTCGTAAAGAATCAAACTGTTACTGATGCAATGGGTTCAAAGTATGATAGAAGAGTCATGAAAATCAAAGATATCATTGAAGTGGATGTGAAATTTGCCTCGATGATCATTGGTTATAGGATTTATCACTCAAGTTGGGATAATTCATTATCCGACATAGCTATTTATGCAACTTACCAAATGGTGAAGGAGAATGCAGATTATGACTTGTGTGAGCTACTCAAGAGTCAGTTGATGGAGAATCTTGGGAAGATCAAGAAAGACAAGAAAAATTCCTTTAAGTATGGTAATTTTTTATGTTTGTTCTTCTATTTCATGAGTGAAGTTTCGGGTGTTGGGAAAGTACATTGGCAAGGTGGTTAGCCTATAACTGTTCAGATTAGGGACATGTTGTATGGAATTGGAAATATTCAAGCCATAAAAACTACAATTTGGGGATATTTCAAAAACTTTCAGAGTATGATGCATGCTAGAGAAATAATTCCTACTTCTATTATGGAGAAGTATAAGAATACAATTTGTTTTATGGTAGACATTGATCAATGCATGATGGAAGTTGTTGATCCTGGAATAGTTTGGATCATGTCAATGGGTTATGAAGTTGAAGAGAACATTTTGGGAATATATGCACAACATTTACTGAATAAGCCTCTAGATCCATCAGAAGAGAGATTGGTGCTTATGTAGAAAAGAATATATAGGTACACAATGAACTCAAAAAACATGTGATAGTCAGAAGAGTTAGAAAAGAAGTAGAAATCTTTATAGAAAGAATGGGTATATCTGCAAAAAAATTAAAAGAAGCTAGAAGGAAGAGAGAAGATGAAGCAAAAAAAGAGCCAACAAAAATTGAATTTGTTGGTCTAGTAGCACCATATGCTCGAGCTAGGTCAACAAGAAGCTTTTCATCTCTACTCACCCCTATAGCAAAGCCAATTCCTGTGCAAACTCAAGTGAACAAATCCGATAAGGAAGGAAAAAGAAAGAAGGATAAAAGAAAAATAGTCTATATGGCAGTCTCTGAATATGAAGAAACAAAATTTGATGAAGGAGCTATAGAAATCAAGCATCAAGGTACTAAGGTAGCAACAATTACTAAAAGCAAGCCCCCCGGTGAAGAAGACAAAGCAATTAAGAAAGAAAATTTTGACAAACCTGGTATGTCAATAGAAGAAGTTGAAAATGATTTGGTCAAGGATGGCAATCTTAAGCCACTTTGTAAATGGTATGAAACCTTTGATAAATCTGGCCAAAGAAATCTTGAGGAGGAAACAATAAAGCATTTGAATATTTTCAATAAGGTTCTAGTTGAAATAATGCCTAGTTTACCTAAAATCCTAAATGAGATTTTGGAAATGAGAAGAGTAAATGCTAGAATAGAAGAAGAGAAAATGAGAGAAAGAATTCTTGCTAAGTTATGTCCAGTAATATCTATGGAAGAAATAAAGGCAATCTTGAATAAAGCTAAAAAGGGATTCAAGAGCAAGACAAGAGTGAATAAACTCATGATTGGTTAGACCAAAGAAGTTGCAGAAGAAACTGAATAAATTTTGAGAAAAGTTATGTTAAGTAACAAAATTGATGTTGTCATTGAAGAAGTGAATGTTGCAGGCATTGTGTCTGATCCAGTGAATGAAGAGGTAAATGATGATATGGTTGAGGATACTTAGATTCCTTCTATTGTGGATAATACATAAATACCTATGGATATTGATGCTCCTGAAATTGTATATGTTGAGAAAGTGGAGATTCTTGAAGATAAGAAAGAATCTGCAGCTGAGGAAACAGTGATTGAGGAAAAGAATGTTGATGTAAAGGAAGTTCTAGTGGAAGCAAGAGACACTGCAGAGGTAGTGAAGAAATTTTTGGTAGAGCAAAAGGAAGAATTTGACCCTGAATTGGTTGAAGGTCCCATCAACCTATCCACTCTGTCTCCAATTCAGAAAATGAAGGTTGCATCATTTTCCCATGCGAAGGCTAGAGAAGAACTGTTGAAGTTTCACATTGAGGATAGTGAACTCTTAAATCTTGTATCTGGAGTTCTAGAGAAAATAATGCATACTCATGTCAAAGATCCTTTTGGTTCCTCCTTCGGTGAACTGAATAAGCTCATTAATTTTGTAAGTACTCATTTTGAGTCTCTTGAGAAGTCAGTCATGGTTAAAGTTCAGAAGGAATTTGATGCCAAAAGGTTCAGTAGATTGAAATCAATGATAGCTAAAGATTAAACTCTGTTAGCCACCTGTGTGAAGAATAGTCAAAATGCTTTATCTGAAGGTGGAAAGATCTATAAGTCATGTTTGTCTTTATCTAAATTTACTGAAGTCAATGAGAAGAAGGTTAAGGATCTTTAAAAATAGTTAGCTATTATTTCTGAAGCTTTTGATCCTTTAGCTGGTGGTGTTGAAAATCAATAAGGTTAGTTTATATCTCTGCTTGACAAGATAAGGAGCTTGAAGCATGAAAATGACAAAATTGTGGAAAGAGCATGTGGGCTTAGAAGCCTAATTGGTCCAAAGATTGAAATTATGTTGAGTGCATTAAAGGAAGCTCAAGATGTTATGGCAATTAGTGATCCAGTGAACCTTGAGTCTGCAGAGACACAATCCTACTTAGTTTGTGGTCACATAACAATTTTGGAGAGTATCAAAAGGGTTTGGGACACAAATTTGATCCTGTTGAAGAAAGATTTTGTAGATGTTTTCAAATTTATGTAAGTTGAAGAAGCATCTTTGTTCATAACAATTTTGTTTGATTTTTGGTTTCACCAAATTTTTCCATTGATGTCAAAGGGGGAGAGTAGTAGAGTGAAAAATGTAAAATCATCTTAGGGGGAGAGTTTTTTTTTTAATTTTGAAGAGTGGTAGTGTATTGATGTTGGTACTGATCCGAAACTTAGTCATTTTTCACTGTCTTGCCATCAATGCCAAAGGGGGAGATTGTTGGCAAGAGACACTACAAATGTTTTTTGATATTGTCATTGATGGCAACCCTAGTCGATGATTGGATCTGCAAGTCATCATTCGATTGTACCAGCAATTAGATTGAAGGTAGTCAAGGAAGAACAAAGCATTCGATAGTCTTGTGTTCATCAATTCCCATGAAGATTTTTTGTTGTGTATCTCAGGGAATGTTGCTTGGTATATGAACTTTGTTGCTATTGAATCTCAGTACCTCGTATTGATTTGTGTGTGAGTTAGAAGATCCGGTTGATTAATTTCCTATTTAGCAACTTGCATGGAAGCCAACTCGATTATCATAACATATTGTGGATATTCAAAGAGTAATTATTCAAGTGTTTTTGTGTTCAAGCATTTTTGTTTGGGTCCTAACTAAGTTGTGGCTGACCATTGTGGATGTGCATTATTCATTACTCATTTTTTGGACCGACAGTTGTAAATATTTTTGTGTTCTATTAATGCTAACATATTATGATTAAATTCTTGGTCGCGGATATATATAAGTGATCGATCATATCATTTTGATATATGAAGAAGGGGTATCGATGTGAATTGTGAATATCAGAAGTGAAAAAGAGTGATTATACATAGTTTGACTTGTGCATTAAGGATTTTGTGATGCGAGTTTGAGCAAAGCAAAGTAGAAGTGTCGAATCAGTCAGAAGGACAAAAAACTAATTGTTGAGCTTAACCGGAACTATAATTAAGCATATGTAGATGCTAATATCTCAATTCAATCTCTTAGATGGATTTAATCTGATTATCTTTGTAAGACGGTGAGTCTTCTTTAAGCAGTGAGCTCTAAGCAGTGTGCCTAAATGCAAGTGTATTCCCCATATTGTAAATTTCATTTTGAGTATACTCAGATCATATTGTGGATTGGCCATCCACCATGGTTTTTCCCCTAACAGGGTTTCCACATAAAAATCCTTGTGTTATGGTGTTGTGATTGTTTGCTTCATGTTCATGCATTTTGGTTGAATGTTACAAGTGCTTTGAAGATAAAGATTAATAAAGTTAATTTTTGCACAACATTGATTTACCCCCCCTCTCAGTGTAGCTTGTTTCCAACACATTAGTGTGTATTTTCTTATTGTGAAATATTGTTTTTGGGGTCTATTATGTTTTCTCCTTCCTTGGGGAAATGGCTAGAGCCCTAAGAGGCACTATTATGCCATTTATGGTAGGGTTGAGAGCAATTTTTACTTGTTGGTATGTATTCCCTACATTTTTTAATCTTGATCTTTGAAGGAGTATTGGAGCTATTGCCTCTTTGTACTTGGATATTTTGGAATCATTGTGTTGTAAAATAATTCTTGGAATATAGTTTTGGAACTCATCCTCTAAGAGCAAGGAATTTATTGCATATGAGTTATTGTGAAATAAGAATGTTTTTGGTTCAAGTTATTATAAGTAAAAAATAAGCTAGTTATATTAGCAGAACTAACAATAATCTAAAAGGTTTCCTCACTTTTACTCACCCTTGTATTTGAAGGAATGCAAGTGTTTAATTAAGTTGCAAAGGAGAAAATACTATGAAATAGATATACATGTTTAGATAAAAAATTGTATAAATCTTCACTTTGAATTAAAAAAAGGGGTTGTAGGGAATAATTTTTTTTAATTCCTTCCTTTGTCAATTTAAACTCCTTATGATGTATCTAATATCTTTAATATTGTAACCACTATGATATCTAAAACTTTTGTATTTTCAAGAAAGAAGTCAATTAGTGTGTGTATATATATACATGTATACATACATGCATATACATACATGCATACATTATACATACATACTTATATATATATATATATATATATATATATATATATATATATATATATATATATATATATATATATATATATATATAATTTGAGCTTTTATATATAAATATATATGCATCCATTTGAAGACATGATAGTTTTAAGTAATATTTTAATATAGTTATATTTTAAAATCTATATTCTACTTTTAGAAAAAAAATAAAAAATCTTTTATGTAAAATATATATATGAAGTATATGTATTTTATATACAATATTATATTTTATGAAATATATGAACATTTTATTTATTATATATATATGGAAATTATAATATGAAGAAAATATACATACACGAATAAAGGTTCTTTAAAATATTTAATATTAAAATATATAAATGAGTAAAAGTACAAACATGTGTCACACTTTATAAAGGAATCAATCAACACAAACAAAATTTCTCGACTTCAACTACATAAAAGTGGTATTCATGTTTTGAATTTTAAAATGAAGTAAACTAATGAAATGTAGAACTCTTGATGAAGCTTATTTAAATTTAAAGGAAGATTTTGAATACCTAAAAATTTCATTAAAAAGTGACGTTGAGTTGACATCAAGAAAAAAATAGCAATTTTTTTTTCTCCTGATTTTTTTCCTAAATAGATAACTTCAATATCTAATGCATGGAAAAAAAATTAAAAATTTTGATGTATATTTTCCTTGTAATACTATTTTAAAGTCAAACATACCAAAATTTGGTAGTTTTCTTTTGATGTCAACTATTGTATAATTTTTTTATTATTTTCAAAAAAAATTATACCCTTTTGAAGAGGATTCTCTCCTATAATGCACCATATATTTTTCAAATTTGTTTAATATGTTTTAGTATTTTTTTTATTTCTAATTAGCCTCATTTTTCTATTTTAACAACCTACTTACATTATCTAAAATAAAATATATATATTAAAAATAATCAAAATATCAAAAAAAAAATTAAATTCTTGACTCCAAGCTCTACAAAAGGGTACTTTTAGTTTTTTGGAAAAAAAAACATTTTGACTAAAGAAATATCATGTTGAGGTGGAAATTTTCAGAAATTTTTGAAAAACAATGAGGTAGCTGCCAACAAGGATGCCACATAGACAATTTAGGTAGAAAGGGTCATTTTTCTATTTTAACAACCTACTTACATCATTTAAAATAAAATATATATATTAAAAATAATCAAAATATCAAAAAAAAATTGAAATTCTTGACTCCAAGCTCTACAAAAGGGTACTTTTAGTTTTTTGGAGAAAAAAACATTTTGACTAAAGAAATATCATGTTGAAGTGGAAATTTTCAGAATTTTTTGAAAAACGATGAGGTAGCTGCCAACAAGGATGCCACATAGACAATTTAGGTAGAAAGGGTTTCTATTGAAACTTTACACATAAATTGAGTTGCATTTTAAATTGACAAAAGGAAAAAATCAAATTTTGTAGTTTCAAGTGAAAGGGTTTTTCCTGAAACTCTATGCCACTTAATTTTAGGTGAAACTATTTTGATCGAAATAGTTTAAGCCATTTAAACTATTTTTCTCAGAACTATTTAATTGGCTGAAAGTGTGGCAAATGTTTGTGCTTTTACCCAAATTTAATAAAATGTTTATGTTGAAATAAAATTTAACTAAATAAAAAATATACAAGTGGATGGTGTGGATAGGATCACCTTTCGTGACCCCCAACCCCTTACCAGTGGGAGGCGACCCCCATAAGGGAGCCACAACTCCCAAATGGGAGGCGCGTCTCCCAAATATATATAAAAAATAAAAATCAAACTATAAGTTTTAAACAAATTTTATTTTTATTGATTCATTACTATTTTCAATAAAATAATAGTAAGATAAGAGGTGGCAAAGGCTGCCACAAGTTTATAAGGAAAAAGAAAAGGATTTTTCTTCTTCTGCAGAATGATCATCAACAAAAACATAAACAAATAAATAAAAATAACACATATGTGGGTGTGTGTATTGATATATGTACATTTGTATTTCTGCAAAATGGTAGCAATAAAATGAAGCTAAACAATGTAAGTAAATAAATAATGCTACTATCAAATAAAATACAAAACATGCATGTGTAAACAAATACAAAATATGGGTATATATTCGCCCATTATTTACTATGCATGGATTAAACAACAAAAATAAGGGGGATGGAGTTAGTTGCAAATTTGCTCTTATTTTCCTCCATTTTCCCTTCAAACTTGTAAAACACAATGGAGAATAAATTGAGAGGAAACAAATTTTATAAGGATCCTTATGGAGTTAGGGTTTACTTTAGTTGTCCTAAGATCCAAGGGTTTATTTTTTAATCTAATCATATGGTTGAGATTATGTGCATAATCCATTAAACTCTAAAATTGTGTTAATTAAATTATTTTAATCTCGATTGGGCCCATGGTGGGGACTTATGACTATTGGAGTTTTTCTTGCTTCCTAAAAATTGTCAAATGTATTCAACGAAAAAATTCAAGGTAGCGTAACTTTTGTTTCATCCATCATGTGGCTAAATGGACAGTGCAAACACATTTGGGTGGGTGGCTTAATGCTAGGAAAGGTCCTATTTTGCACCCTAGCATGTTGGATCATTCCAGGATACATCATATCAATGATTTCTCTTAAGATCCCTAAATTTCAAAAAGTGACAAACTTTGACGAGTTGTTTCTCAAAAAATGTGGCACTTACAAATATTTTTTCTAAAGGTAAATGGAGGTATAGGGTCCCTCTACAATACCCTCTCTCATTTTTTCATATCTCCAATCCATTTGGCCATGGTGTAATTTTTTTGCTGCCCCAAAACCATCAAATACATTCAATGAAAAGTTGCAAGGTAGCCTAACTTTTTTTCTGTTCTTTGTGGGGCCAAACCATCAATGCCAACATGCCCTAGTGGGCATGTATACATTAGGTATGGTTCAATTTTTCACCCTGATTCTCCCAAACATTTCGAGCTACATTGTGTGAGTGTTTTCTCTTAAAATCCTTGTTTTCCAATTTGCAATAGTTTTATACATTATTAAAGGTTTGATTTAGTTTTTTTTATCTTCAATATATAAAAAAATATCCATGTTTAAAAAAGTGAAATATTTGATTTTACATGTTATGTGAGTAATTAACAAAATCTACAAAAGTTTTCAAAATGTTCAATGAAAGATATCAACTATGCATATATACATACCAACAAAGAAAATGTATAAAACTCACACATTTACAATCAATTGGTACAATCATTATAGAATCTTCATCGTTTATATATATACAAAATTTAAGCTGTACATAGATACAAATCATCTGACAATATTTATAAAAAAATCGTGTTTCTAACATTTTGTAAAATGTTGGTCGTTATATATATAAAATTTCAGTTGTAAATGGATACAAATTAGTTGATGATATTTACAAAAAATCGCATTTCATACTTTGGTACAATGTATAGATGATATATCAATCAACTAATGATATATACGCAATTTTCAAATTTATTCTACTCATTCATAGAATTAATTTGATCCAATGCTCCAACACACTGAATACCCACAATTGGCCCAAATTCAATCTACTAAACCTTGTGGATCATCTCTAACCCTTATAGTGTCAAGTATTGCCTCATGGTCATCTTTGTGAACTTTCCATAAATTCTTATTAAGTGGCCTATTACAATATTTAATCAATTGAATATTCATTGCAACAACAAGGTTAGAGTAATGAAGAATATGCCTATGTGTGTCAAAGTCCTTGAAAACCAAACATTTGATTTTAGAATAGGGTACCTTAGATAATCCATGTTCTTGTGACAACAAGAAAATCCTATTGGATACTCAATACCCTCTCCATTAGTGATTGTGGTAGTCAATTTTTGTATCCCTTGTGTACAATGACAAAAAAAAAAAAATCATTCCTTCTACATTATTCTCATCAGCAATAACTGCATACACATGACCTACATTTCATTGAGTGAATAAATTACCTTGATTACCTAACCATAGACTTACCTTGATTACCTAGTCCCGTTATGGAGTTACACCATTACACAATTGTTGTTGCATTGGTCAACTTAGCACCACCTTGGCACTTCAACTTCTCTCTGGCTAGGGATGTTCTTACACATGCTCTAACATCATTGTGTTCACCCTATCCATATCCAACCTTAGTGAAATTCCAAAAATGTTGAACACTAGTTGTCACATACATCCTAGTCAACCAATAGAACATCCTTGAATTCTTGAATTGTGATGTGCAATTATTTGACCTATGATGTGTTGATTGTATGTAATATTTATTTCCCTTAAATTATCATAGAAAATTTGAAAGAAGCCTTGCACAAACTATGTGGGATGAGTACGATCATCGTTGATGTAGAAGTGATACTCTCTTAATATCTGTATGTTTGTATTTGTTCTATCATGTGCATGCATGAATTCTATGTGTACAAAAATAGTAACCTAAATAGAGTTGTAATATTGGGATTACACTTTATTTTTTGGTTGTAATGTATAATTCTCAGCAGCTACAATAGAAACAATGGTACCAAGAGGAAATGTATCCTTACATAATTTGCATTTCTCATTCAACCATCGAGCTCTATGTGTATGCATTGTGTACTCATAAACTATTTTCTCTTAAAAAATCCTCATAAATTCAGCTACAAAAATATATGTATTCACTAACTCACATCTCTTCAACTCTTTTCCATCTTTTACCCCATATGTCACTGTCTTGCATTTTCCAAAAGTAACTAGTTTTTTTTCAAAATTCACATGTGCTCTCTAAATGTAGAATTTTTTGTAAAATTTGCAAACCACCACAAGTAACACATTATCCTTTCAAACACGAATTCTTATAAAAAAATTGGCCCTCATCTCTTCTACATAGTACACTTGAAATAAAATCGCTTAATGATTTAGGAGGGACTTGTATACCATATTTCTGCAAAACATCATTAGTATGCAAAGCAACACATATATGATGATAAGTATTGTAATGTGTGGATAATTCAATATGCATCCTACAATAACATGTAGTGCATGCATGCTTTATATTAACATAAAAAGGTTTGACCATTTCAAAAAACCTTTGACTAATTCTCACTTGAGGATAACTTTGATTAAACTTTTCATAAAGTTGAGTTTGAGTCATATCCAAAAAGTGTTTAGAATGTGGTTCAAAATTTTTAAATCCTATTCTCCTCCTAACAACATCTCTTTGATTGGGTGAAACTCTTATTTTATCTTGCCAAAAAAATTCTATTAACGCTCTTAATGCATCAACAACCACCTTGTCTTTGTGTGGAAGTCTACCAAAAAATTCCCATAGAGAATTACTATTAGGATCCTGAATTGTTTCACATCTCCCAATGGCATTTAATAGTGTTCTACTTATTTTTAGTGACCTAATTATTTTAGTAATCAAACGAGATTTTTTAGTTTCATTGCTTACTATAGTTGATGTAAGAACACATCGGGTAACACTGTTATCTTTAGTGCATGATGTTGAACCTATTGATTGGCTTACTAAGAAGATTTCTTACAATAGTTCTTTCACCATTGGTATTTGATGATATTAAGCCAAGGATCTTCGTAATGTCTTAAATTCAGATTTTTTATCATTTCAACAAACAATTGGCATCTTTTGGTTTCACTTAAGCTCTCAAAATAGTTTTTCCATATTTTATTAGTCATTCTTCTACAAGTGTGATCAAGAATATTTTCAAGCATTGGTTTCAATTTTTTTTTATCTATTTCAATTAGATAATCCATTTTTTTACAAATAATTCTATAACACAGATTTTGGTACCCACTTAGGGTCTCTAACACTTCTAGGGTTTTTCACCTAAAAGGATAGAGAGGGATACTAAAATGCTAATATTATATTCAAAGGATTAGGGGTAGATGTGTGTGTATGGAATGTGTCTAAATACAATGATCTAAATGCAATAAACTAAAAATATAAGCTAACTACTAATGTAAAACCTAGAGAATGCAACTATGCTTGAAAACACATAATGATATGTAAATATGTACAAGATGACCTAAGAATGTACATTAAACTAAAACAAAAAGTTGGAAATGAGATGTGTGCACTTGGGAATGAGTTGCAGACTAGATTGGAGGTTGGAAATGTTGTTGATGCTGAAATTTAGGCTTGTTAGGACACTTACGTCATTTTGGGCGACCTAGTCTTAGATCTGGAAAACCACACCGGAGCCCGTTTTTGCCAAAACGGTATCAAAAAACACATAAATCTTTGAAAACTAGGTTCAATGGGACTAGGTCTCCATTTTTGGTGACTTAGTCCTCTTCTGAATTTCTGAAGATCAGAAAGTGGAATCTGAAGCTCTCGGTTTGCACTTTTTGCTCCTCTAGGTATCTAGATCCGAAATTGAAGAATATGGTCTACAAGTGTCTTCCAAGCTTCAACTAGGGTTTCTCCAACCTTGAAGAGCTTTGACAAGTTGATGAAAATTCTTCCACCTTTTTTCTTTTCCAAATCTACATACAAGACCTGCAAAACACACTAAGAGGGAAAACTTGTTGATTGTTAGGGCATGGGGGTTTGCCTTGGTCAAACCCATTTTGAGTAATCAAACTAAAAAGATGAAATAAATTAATGAAGCATGAAACAATGGAGTTTACCTTGTCATGATGATTGACCTTGAGTTGCATCAATGGAGGATTCGACCTTTAGATGCTTCTTGAGAGATGTCTTCTTCACTTAGAACACTCAAACCCTAACTTGCTTGAGAAGGATGAGAGATGAGAGAGTTAGGAGGAAGAGAGATGAATTAGAAGATAAGGGTTGAATATGAGGGGAAAACCCCTTATTTATAGATGTGATGCCCTAATTTCCTAAAAACAACACAACACAGGCTGACCTTAGGGTTTAAGAGATAAAATCACGTAAGAAAAATAATTTAATTTTGATTTGTATGCCACATGGGACTAGGTCGCCCAAGGTGGTTACCTAGTCCACCTCGGCATTTTTGATTGGTTTTTGGGGATTAATATGTGATTAATAATGTTTTTCGGGATTGTCTTCTGAAACACACCTAAGATAGGACCTATAAGTGCATTAAGGGGTCATTATAGCATAAGAAAGGGTTAATTTAGTGATGACAAGCCTAGGAAAGTGTGAAAAAAATTTACAACACCTTGGCACAAGGCTTGGAAAAGGGGTAAAAAGAGGTTGAAAAAGGTCCAAAATCCATAGGCAAGGGTCCAAATGAGTGAAAAGTGTCAAGGCTACACTTTTTGGCAACACATTTAGCCCCCACTTTAGTGACAGGATGAACTTGCTTCAAACTCACACTAAAGTAGCCCAATGAAGATGGTGAATAATGGAAAAGATGAAGAAGGTGGTCAAGCCCCCAATATTCGAGATTCTAAGTCAAAATGACATCAATTAAAGAGGACACATTCAAGGGTGAATGATTTGCAGCAAAATGAGATGCATGATCATGCAATGACAAGAACTAGAGGAAGAGAGAAATGAAAGTGAAAAGGTTGGATCAAGCTTTGACCGTTTGTCCAGCTAGTTGTGGATCAAATCTAGGTTGTTTGTCCAAAAGGAAATGTACTCACTTTGGGGCGACGATAATTTTTGGTTGTTCGTCGGGTGAGAAGGCCCAAAAGGTGAGAAACATACACATGGCTGGTATGCACTCACACACATGGAGGTGGCTATGGGGAAATTTGTGCCGCTGGTTGGGCTTCCTGCTTAACCATAGCAAAGTTATACCTTGGGTGATAACTTTTATAAGGCACCACAAAAGGAAATGTGTTTGAAACAATAGATTGTTCAAAGGAATTTTTCTTAGTTCATGTAATGTCTCATCTTAAGGAACATCATGCATAATGTCTCCAAGAGAGGAAAAGTGCAAATTGTCTCATCTTGTTTCTAAGAGAGGACAAGTGCAGTGTCTCATCATGGGCAGCATTGTACCTAATGTTTCCAAGAGAGGGGATCGCAAGAAAAATAAAATCGCACAATGAAATATGAATTTCAATGTATGCCCCCACTTTAAAGTGAATGCTAACACCATTACTATGAGTCATTTCTTTAAAGTAGAGAAGGAGAGGACATGAGAGCTTGTTTGGAAACCCCTATGTCGAATCATATGTTTCCGAGAAGCTACATCATGAAAAGGGGAGTATGTCACATGTAATTCAACTTAAGACATGTCGTCCACATCCCAAGCTTGCTCTTATATGTTCATGAAAGGTTAACGAGTAGTCAAAAGAAACAATGACAAGTGACATACGAGTGTAAAGGCTATCAAACCCCTTGCCCCCACTTAGTGTAGGAAAAGAGTGAACCGAAAGGATTGAGGAGATACAAGGTAGAATGAAAATCAGTATCAATTAGAGGAATGAGGTGCCCTCCACATAAGGGAAAGCACCAAGCTCCTTAAGTTGTAGGATTTTACTACTCAAGGCCTTGCATTCATTAGTGGAGTGACCATGAACTTAGTGGTAGGCACAAAAAGAATGTTTTTTGGAACATTTATTTCGAGTTCTGGGAGGGAGGGGGACCAAGTGATCTTGGAGGAGTCTCAACAAAATACCTTCTTGATCAAAGGTAAAAGGTGCTCCTCTGGTTTGCAACAAAAAAGGGTCTCGCTTAGTAGAGAATGGCATACCTACGCAAGGCGCTATAGATTGTGAGATTTTGTATACTCCTTTGGAGGAGTGTCTAAAATCCAAAGCAGTAGTGTGTTGTGAGATGACATTGGCCTTAAGAAAAGAGTCCTTTGTTGATTTCACTTGTTGTAAAGGAGCACTTTTTAAGGTTGTTTTAGAAGGGTGATTTGGGATAGTCTTGATGTTGGATGAAGGTTTGATGATTTCAATGAAAGGACAAAGTTGTTTGTGAGTGAGGCTTGATAGGGTTGAAGATACCTTGTTCATTAGCACCACATTCTTTTCCACTATAGCCAAGTTGTTTCATGAGCTCATAACCTTTTCCATAGAGCTTTTTCAGCACTTTTGGATCGGGTGGGGGTTTTTTGTTGGCTTCATTGACTAAATTAGTTGAGGTGTATGCTTTCAAAGGATCAGTTGAGTCTTGTGTGGACAAGACTATGTTTCCCTTTGTAGAGTCTTTGTTTGTGATCTTGGATTCTCCTAGTAAAGGAGGTGTGAAGTCTAAGGAACCCCGATCATCGTCTAAGGGCGTTGGCTGTATAGGTTCCACTTGGTTGGTTGGTGTTGAAGTGGTGAAGGGTTTGGATTTGTTTTACTCAAGTTGTAAGACACTATAGGGCTTAGGATCGGCATCAAGCATGTACACTTTGTTGTGGTAGATGTACTTCATCTTACGATGAAGAGTGGAAGACACTCCATTCATTGCATGAATCCATGGCCTACCTAAGATGAGATTATATGAAACATCATTGGGCATAACATGGATCAATGTGTCTAATGTGACCATTCCAACTATAAGAGGCAAAGTGATCACATCGAGCGGATTTTTTCCTACACTGTCAAATCCATTGATAGATAAGAAGGTAGGTTGAATGGTTGATTTATCGATATGTAGCCTATCCAAGAGATTGACACTACACACATTAACAGTGGAGCCATTATCAAAAAGGGTTCGCTTGATCCCTATGTGTTTGTATTGAGATATGATCATGAAGGCATTAGCTTGTTTTTGCACATCCAAAGGAGGGAGCTCACTTTGGTGGAAAACAATGTCAGCATTCAAGCCTTGAATCATAGCTGCTATGTCATTTGTTTGCACATTAGAAGGGACAGAAATTTGTTGCAAGGCATCCTGCATCATGTTTTGATATTGAGGGGAGGCTTGAATAAGGTCCCATAAAGATATTTTATCAGGAGTATTCCTTAGTTGGTCAACAAGGTCATACTCCCTAAGGATGGAATTCAAGCAAGGGGCAACAAGTAATATGGGAGGGGATGAAGGTAAGGATGTTGAAGTTGATTGGGGTGGGTGTGGATTATTTCTAGTGTAATGTGTATGAGCAACGATAGTATGGATCGATTGTTGCAACACATTATTCTAAGGTGGGTAGAGGGTAAGTTCGGGTTTAGGTTTGTTTGAAGGAGGATAAAGGATAAGTTGGGGTTGAATAATATTAACATCCCTTAGGGAAGGAGAGTCTAACATGGGCTCTATAGCTTCTTGTAAGGGAATAATATTATCATTGTCATTTTCATCCTTGTCTTGCATCATGATATCCTCTCTAGAAGGAGAGATTTTAGGAGAACTACAAGCCACATGTTCTTGACATTCAAGGTTTGGTTCTTCTAAAATGACTTCATCACTAGTAGGGGAATGATCAATGATAGGATTAACAATGGTGGGAGGAGTAGGAGAGGATTCCATTTGATTATCAAATGTCTCATTCTCTTGTTCCATACTACCAACCCTAGTAGGAGAGCTTGGAAGAGGTTCATCACTAGCTTTGTCACAAGGAGGGGAGACATCAAGAGAAGAACCACTAGGATTTTCAAATAGATTGTTCCAAATGGTAGGATCATTAGGGAAGGGAGGGTCAAGAATCTCATGACTTTTAAGAGGTATATCTTCTAACACCAACCTATCCTCTTTGCATTGAGGAGGGATATTAGAAGGACAAGTTTGATTGTTATGGTTAGGGAGACTAGGTAAGGTGATGTCAAGAAATGTTTGTTGTTTAATGTTTTGCAAAGGGGGATGAGGAGAGGGACAATCAAGACCTTCAATGCTTGTATCTTTTGTCACCAAAATACATTCATCACTAATAGGAGAGGTATTGGGAGAAGAACAAGTGTGATTGTTATGATTGTCAACACAAATATCCTCATCGAGGGGTAATGCAATGTTAAGAATTGTGTCAATGGTGTGGTTATTAACATGTTCTAAATAATGAATCCATTATTATAATCTACATTGAACTCATAAGAAGGAATGTTGAATTTATGCAATCCATTTGAAACCAAATCAAAGGAACATATTTTAAAAGAAAACATAGTATGAAGAGAAGGGAAAGAGAATGTAATGCAATGATTTAAAGTGAAATGTTGAAGTGCAAATTTTCAGATGGGAAACAAGGTAATTTTCTAATTACACTATATAACAATCTAAGAAAGAAATGTAGTATATGAAAAATTGAAACTAAGCAATGCATGAAATGAGCTAATTTATGCTAGATTTAATGAAATGCATGCTACAAAAACACAACCCAGTTGATACAGATAAGTAGTGGCACAAAATAGAAGTTTAAAAATAGGGTTTTCAGCTTTGTAAAAGGCAGTTTCAGGGGCCTAAAGGGACTAGGTCACCTAGGGTGGCGACTTAGTCCTACTGGTGATTTTTTTTAGTTGTTGCAGAAGATTTTGATGGGTGCAGGTGGTTTTTGTATTGTATAATGCAGATCTAAGATAAATATGCAAAATTTTAGAGATGTGTAATGTTCTAAGATGCAAAAATGCAACCTATATGCACTTTCACTAATGCAAAATTTAGGAACCCTAGAATGCCACTTCACTAATGCAACATGCAATGCAAGTTAATTCTAGGAAAATGAAGGACTCTAAACCAGAAAGGAAGGGTTTTTGAAGGTCGGTTTCACCAAAATGTAACATAGATTTTGGTACCCACTTAGGGTCTCTAATACTTCTAGGGTTTTTCACCTAAAAGGATATAGAGGGATACCAAAATGCTAATGTTACATTCAAAGGATTAGGGGTAGATGTGTGTGTGTGTGGAATGTGTCTAAATGCAATAAAATGAAAATAGAAGCTAACTACTAATGTAAAACCTAGAGAATGCAACTATGTTTGAAAACACATAATGATATGCAAATATATACAAGATGACCTAAGAATGTACATTAAACTAAAATAGAAAGTTGGAAATGAGAGGTGTGCACATGGAAATGAGTTGCAAACTGGATTGGAGGTTGGAAATTTTTTGATGTTGAAATTTAGGCATGTTGGGACACTTACGCCATTTTGGGTGACCTAGTTCCAAATCTGGAAAATTGCACCAGAGCCCGTTTCTGCCAAAAGCGTATCCAAAAACACAAAAATCTCTAAAAAATAGGTTCAATGGGACTAGGTCACCATTTTTGGTGATTTAGTCCTCTTTTGAATTTTTGAAGATCAAAAGGTGGAATCTGAAGCTCCCAGTTGACACTTTCTACTCCTCCAGGTATCCAGATCCGAAAGTGAAGAATCTGGTCTACAAGTGTCTTCCAAGCTTCAACTAGGGTTTCTCCAACCTTGAAGAGCTTTGAAAAGTTGATGAAGATTCTTCCACCTTGGTTCTTTGCCAAATCTGCATACAAGACCTACAAATCACACTAAGAGGGAAAACTTGTTGATTGTTAGGGCATGGGGGTTTGCCTTGGTCAAACCCCTTTTGAGTAATCAAACCAAAAAGATGAAATAAAGTAATGAAGCATGAAATAATGGAGTTTACCTTTCCATGATGATTGATCTTGAGTTGCAGCAATGGAGGATTCAACCTTTGGATGCTTCTTGAGAGATGTCTTCTTCACTTAGAACACTCAAACCCTAACTTGTTTGAGAAGGATGAGAGATGAGAGAGTTAGGAGGAAGATAGATGAATTAGAAGATTAGGATTGAATATAAAGGGAAAACCATTTATTTATAGATGTGATGCCCTAATTTCCCGAAAAAAACATAGCACAGGCCAACCTTAGGGTTTAAGAGACAAAATCCTGTAAGAAAATTGATTTAATTTTGATTTTTATGCCACATGGGACTAGGTCGCCCAAGGTGGTGACTTAGTCCACCTGGGCATTTTTAATTGTATTTCGGGGATTAAGATGTGATTAATAATGTTTGTCGAGATTGTTTTCTGAAACACACCTAAGATAGACCTATAAGTGCATTAGGGGGTCATTATATCATAAGAAAGGGTTAATTTAGTGATGACAAGCCTAGGAAAGTGTGAAAATGGTTTACAACACCTTGGCACAAGGCTTGGAAAAGGGGTAAAAAGAGGTTGAAAAAGGTCCAAAATCCATAGGCAAGGGTCCAAATGAGTGAAAAGTGTCAAGGTTGCACTTTTTGGTGACACAAATTCAAGGTGTTATGATCGGTGTGTGTTCTTGGTTTGCATTTGTCACATTTGATTGATAGTTCCTTGTCTCAATAGGTGTGATTCTTGGTGCTTGTTCTTGGTTTGCATTTGGTAAATTTCATCCATCATTTATATCTTCAATAGGTGTTTTGGTATTTCATTCTACATTAATGTTAGTGGGTATAGATGGTGTACCTTCTCCAACTTTTCTCATTTCACGGTCTTTTCATGCACTCCCTTTGTTGTTGCTTTTTTGCTTCAAGTTGTTCAAGTGGTTTTCGCTTATTCCTTCCCATGGTTAATATCAATTGTTCCTAAATAAAAATTATGAATATATGTTAATAAATATTTTTATTTGAACAAAAATTATTTACTTGATCAAATTATAAGTAAAAAAATATGAAATTATTTGAACATATATGAAAATACTTGAACAAATATGAAATTATTGAACATATGTGAAATTACTTGAAAATAATGAAATTAATTAAACATATATGAAATTACTTTAAAAAATTACTCTTTTTTGACATCTTAAACAAATTACTCTTCTTTGGCATCTAAATAATAAATTGCTTAATCAATTTAACAAATTATCAATAAACTATGAAATAATCATCAAAATTGACAATCAAATATGATATAGAAACAAAAAAGTATTTAATAATCAGTTCATTGTCACATTCTAATGCATTTCAATTATTTTAACTCAAATAAAACAAATGAATCTCTTACACTGTCAACAAAAATGTCCATAGAAAGCAGAGCTCATTGCAGTGGGACCTTCAGCAGAGTGTCATGCGATGTTTTGGTCATTACGAGTGCTTATAAACTAAGCACAATGTGTTGTGTTATGCTTAATAGGTACACATTATGCTTACATAACACATTTGTGTTATGCTTACATTTATAAGTGCCTGTAGTGTCAAAAACACATGCGCGCTTTTAACAAAAAAACATGTATGTGTTATTGGTCCATAAACTTAATTGTTTGCACTTTGGCCTTAATTTAGAAGTTTCTATGGTGTCAAAAAACATATGTTATTTTAACTAAACAAAACACGTGTTTTTTATTGGTCCATAAACTTAAGTATTTTCATATTGGCCTCCATTTAGAAGAACCTATATGTCAAATACACATATGTGTTTTTAACTAAACAAAACATGTATGAATTATAGCCTTGCATAAAATTAAGTGTTTTCACTTTGGCCTCCATTTAGAAGAGCCTATAGTATCAAAAACACATACTTTCTTTTAATTAAACTCTATACCCATAACCCTAAACCCTAGACACCCTATACAATAAACCCTAAACCCTATCCCTCAACCCTAAATCATAGAGAGAGAGGTAGTTCTAGGGAACTAAATTCTATACCCTATACCTTATACTGTCAATAGATCTAGAGGAGAGAGAGAAGTTAGATAGAGAACAATAGATATGGGGAGGAGAGTAAAGAGGGAAAAATGTGAGATTTAAACCTAAAGTCTATACCCATTTAACTTGAAACCCTATACCCTATATCATCAGTTCCCTAAACCTTATCCATCAACCTTAGAAACTAAAGCTAATAGGTTAAACCCTTAACCATATACTCAACCCTATACCCTAAACCCTAAACCCATAAACCATAGGCCCTACACCTTAGATAATGAATGATTTAGAGATATTAAATGGAGAGAGGAGAGAGACATGGGAGAGAGATAGAGAGAGGTGATATATAGAGAAGAGATGCAGAGAAAGAGATATGTGAGATAGATAGAAGATAGATCTACATAGGGAGGGAGGGAGAGGTAGGTAAGGATGGATGAGTGGAGAGATAGGAACGGGAGGTAGGTAGTGGAGAGAGAGAGGTTAGATAGAGAGAGGTAGATTTAGAGGAGAGAGAGAAGTGATATAGAGAACAATAGGGATGGGGAGGAGAGTAGAGAGGGGGAGATGTGAGACTTAACCCTAAAATAGATATACCCATTGAACATGAAACCCTATACCCTATACTATCAGTTCCCTCAATCTTAGAAACTAAAGCCAATAGGTTAAACCCTTAACCATATACTCAATCCTATACCCTAAAACCTAAACCCTATACCCTAAGCCCATAAACCAAGGCCCTACACCCTAAATAATGAATAATTTAGAGATATTAAAGGGGGAGATGAGAGAGAGACATGGGAGAGAGATAGAAAGGTGATATATAGAGAAAAGAAGAAAATAAAGAGATATGTGAGATATATAGAAGAGATATCTACATAGGGAGGGAGAGGTAGATAAGGAAAAATGAGGGGAGAGATAGGAAGGAGAGGTAGATAGTGGAGAGAGAGAGAGAGGTTAGATAGAGAGAGTTAGATCTAGAGGAGAGAGAAGTGAGATAGAGAATAATAGAGATGGGGAGGAGAGTAGAGAGGGGGAGATGTGAGACTTAACTCTAAACTAGATATGGCCATTTAACCTAAAACCATATACCCTATACCGTCGGTCCCCTCAACCTTAGGAACTAAAGCCAAATACACCTAATCTCATCTCATTTCTTCTTTCTAGTCACCATCATTTTTCTCTTTCCTAATCAAGGACTATATGTACACATCCATTCTCTATTTCTTCCATATGTCCCTACACTCAAGGTATTAATATGGTCGCCTATTCTTCATCTCCATCCAACTCATCTCATCACTGAATTTTTATCTTAAGTATTTATTATTTTTATTGTAAGCATCTTCGCATCATTGCATTTTTATATTAAATATTTAGATTTGTTATTCTAAGCATCATCATTGTATTTTTGTCTACAATGTTTATATTTGAACTATTTGTAGCATCTTATCATCATTGAATTTTTATCCAAAGTGTTTAGATTTGTTATTATAAGAATCTTATCATCATTTCATGTTTTCATCTTAAGTGTTTATATTTTGTATTCTAAGCATCTTATCATCATTTCATGTTTTCATCTTAAGTGTTTAGATTTTTTATTCTAAGCATCTTATCATCTTATTTGTTTATTACATTTCATATCGATAACATACATACACACATTGAACATTAGATACATTCTAGATCCATTTTAAACCAAATACATTTATCTACATTAACATTCACCTGGATATGTCATAAATCACATACACTAGTACAAACATCATCCTTAGTACATTGATATCATAATCATCATAAAAACATAAGCCATTATTGATCATCATATAATTGATCTCCCTGACCTCATTGATCTAGCTCATCTCCTTAACCTCCTTGATCTAGTTGATCTAGATGTCAAGTGATCTATATAGCTTTACAAGACATGTACATTCTTGTAACTTAAAAAATGCTTATTTTTTTTACTACTATTTGGGATTATAATGGATTTAACTTACCAAAACCATATGCACTTAACCCTAACACCTATACACTTAACCCGAAACTATATACCCATAACCCTAAGCTCTATACCCACAACCCTAAATCCTAGATACCCTATATAATCAACCCTAAACCCTATCCCTCAATACTAAACCATGGAGAGAGAGAAGTTATATAGAGAGAGGTAGTTCTAGAGAACTACAATCTATACCTTATACCCTATATTTTCAACTCCCTAAACCTTATCCCTCAACCCTAGGAACTAAAGCCAATAGGTTAAACCCTTAACCATATACTCAACTGTATACCCTTAACCCTAAAACCTATACCTTATACCCTCAACCATAAACCCTATCTATCAACCTCATGCCTTAAATCCTATAGGCTAAACCCTTAATCCTAAACCCTATACCATATACCCTCATAACCATAAACACTATCCCTCTTGACCTTGGACCCTAGGGACTATATAATAAACCCTCAACCATATACACTGGACCCTAAACCCTATAGCATATACCCTCAACCCTATACCATATCCCTTAACCCTAGGCCCTAAAGCCTAGGGGATGAACCCTCGACCCTATACACCCAATTTCCTAAATTTTATGCCCTCAACCCTATACACTATATATCATATACTACCCTTAACTCTAAACCCTACACTCAACCCTAGGTCATAAAACCTATACACTCTACCCTAAGTGATAGGGTACGGTTGGATGGAACAATCACTATTCCATGCTCTAAGTCTCCCTTGGAAGATCCTTGAGGTATCACACTCCACCACTTTAACCTATAGGTCCTAAGGCTTATTTAGGTACCCCTGGTTCTCCTAGCCAACCCTACTATCATTCCAATTTCAATCTCCCAAGATAATCTTGGTGCAATGCCACTAACTCTTCCTTAACCTTTAATCTTCCCTAAAGGCTAATCTAAACTCCATACTCAATTTGATCTTTTCAGGGGTGTGGGATGTTTCCATAGGCTTCTAAACATCTCCCTAGGGTTCTTGATAGTCCACCATACTCCATTTATCATTCGCTACCTCCAAACCCTCATCTAGGGTTAAAAAGGCTACTAGCCCAAGAGCCCCAATTAGGCCTCCAACTCTGAGAAAATAGGCTTATGTTCCTAAGTTCCCCAAAGAGTAACCATTCTTTCTTTCAGGTTCTTGATACCAATACCCTCATCTCAAATATTTTCAGTGCCTTAGGTCTCCACTGTCTGTACAGTGCCTCAAACTGGAAGTGTGCAAAAACTTAGGTCATTTAGGGTCTTTTCCCTGTCTTCCCGCAGACTATCAGGGTTTCCTCTCACCAAATGAATTGGTGGAGTATCCTCAATGTACCCACAGCTTGGTGACCATCACTCCATCCCTTTCCAATAGGAAACTTGCTTTGAATGGGCACCCCTGCATTTAATAGTGCTTTGCACTCATAGTCTCTCCTAGCCGGGCACTGTCAAGCTCACCTAGGAGTAAACTTTCTACATGCCTCCTGGACTCCTAACTACTCCTAGACCTACTATATTTACAACCATGGAGTCTAGCCTCATTCCCCAAAAGCCCGTACACCAAGTACAGTGGGAAAGAGAACTAAATCTCCATTCTTGATCGGTTGCCAGTCAAGTCAACAACTCAAAAAAACAACAAATTAACTACCAAACACACCTACAAATTGAACACACAACTTCTTCCACACCTTCTCTACATTCTACAACATGTTATAGAGCCATGATCGCTCTTGATGACTCAAATGCAAAGCAAACAAAGAAAATTTAGCAATTCTTCTCACTGTCCACACTTAACATTCATGAAGTTTTCAAAATTACAAAAGCTTCCAACCTTTCACACAGGTCGAAGCATTCCCTATATAGGTCATAAAAGTAGTTACCTTTCCCCTTGGTCGGACATGTTGGTTACAAAGTGGCAAAGGTGCAAAATGTACCATTTTGCCACTTTTGCCTATTCAAAGAAAACTAGGAAAAGTGATTTTCCACACTCATTAAACCTTTCCCCTCCTTAACCTACTAATCACTCCTGATCACTATTGATTAGTAGTGATCACTACTTATTCCTAATCTTCTAACTCCATTGCAATGGTCAACATGACCTTCATAACTTTCAACAACAAAATTGCATCCTAGACTTCCTAATGCCTAGTGTTTCCTAGGTGCTCCTGCACCATTCTCCCCCTCTACACAAACTCTAAGGAATGTGAGGAGAGAGTAGAGAGACATTTATACCCTGCTTCTTGAACTGAGCTTCATCCACCCATGTAGCCTCAGATTCATGTTTGTTCTTCCACTTGACAAGATGCTCCATGTACACCTTGTGCCTTGTGGACTTCTTTACCCTTGACTCCAAGATCCTTTCTGCCTGAAGCTTGTCTTGAATAGGTAAAGGTATGTTTCTTACATGTTTGAAGATATCCTTGCTGGTCGGATCTATGTCATTGACTGATCCCTTGTATCTGATCAAATCAGCAACATTGAAAACTGGTGAAATTCCCAAATCTAAAGGTAACTCCACCTTGTATGCATTATTTCCATACTTGGCTAATACCTTGCATGGTCCCACCCTCTTCATCTGTAATTTGGTTGATATGCCCTTCTACAACCTGGATTTGTTAAGGTGAACCATGATATAATCGCCTACTGCAAATTGCAAATCTTTCCTTGACAAATCTACCTTATCCTTCAACTTTTGTGTAGCCTCGGTGACTGTCCTCTTCACTTGCTCCTGAATCTCCTTCATGGTTTGAGTGAAGTCCTCTGCATGCCCACTCCTATGTTCCATAGCTCCTAGATCCCTAAGCTCACATGTCCTTCTTGGGTGCATTCCATACACAACCTCAAAAGGACTCTTCCCTATGGTACGGTTCACACTATCATTGTAAGCATACTCAGCCTGTGAGATCACCATGTCCCATGTATGTCCATACTCTTTGGTTAGGCACCTTAGAAGGTTACCTAGCACCCTATTAACCACCTCCATTTGCCCATCGGTCTGAGGATGGTAAGCTGATCCAAAAGATAGGTTGGTACCCAATCTGCTCCATAGTGTCTTCCAAAAGTGACTCATGAATTTCACATCCCTGTCTGAAACAATGCTTAATTGCAAGCCATGAATCCTTACAATTTCCTTGAAGAAAAGGTGAGAAATGTAGCTAGCATCATGAGTGGTCTTGCAAGGAATAAAGTGACTCATTTTGCTAAATCTCCACCACTACATAGACACTATCAAATCCAGTCTTGGTCTTAGGGAGTCCTACCACAAAGTCCATGCTAACACGCTCCCATGGTCTGTTAGGAATAGGTAGGGGTTGATATATGCCAGCATTACTAGCTCCTCCCTTAGCTTTCATATGCACAACACATTGCTCCACATACCTCCTGACATCTCTTGACAACTTAGGCCAATAGTAGAACCTTTGCACTAGTTCTAAAGTCTTGTTGATGCCAAAATGTCCACTAAGACTACCATTATGCTTTTCTTGAATGAGGTTTTCTTTCATTGACCCTTTTGGAACACACAACTGATTCCCTTTAAACAAAAATCCACTTTGCAAAGTATACTCTGAGTATTGGCTATGAAAATGATTCTCAAAGTTAGAACATACCTTGTAGGCCTCTGAGAAATCTTCATCTTCCGCATAGAGATCATTGAAACTCTCTATCCCAATGCTCTTGATTTGTATCTCTTGCACTGTCAGCAATCTTCTACTCAATGCATCTTCTACCTTGTTCAATTGTCCCTTCTTGTGCTTGATGGTGAAAGTAAAAGCTTGGATGTATTCCATCCACTTCAAATGTCTATTACTCAACTTATCTTGGGTGTCGATATAGCTAAGTGCCTGATTGTCAATAAAGACCACAAACTCTTTGGGTAGAAGGTAATGCCTCCACTTCCTAATTGACTGAACTAAAGCATAAAGTTCTAAGTCATAGGTTGAGTACTTCTTCTTAGCTTCATTGAGCTTTTCACTAAAGAAAGCTATAGGTTTGCCTTCTTCACTTAGCACTCCTCCTACTGCCATTCCACTAGCATCACACTCCACAGTAAACAATTTGTCAAAGCTTGGTAGTAAGAGAATAGGTTGAGTTGCCACTTCTTGTTTTAGTTTCTCAAATCCTTTCTCAACTTCTTGATTCCACACAAACTTAGTTTTCAAACCACCCTTAATTATATCTAGGACTGGTGCACATATTCCACTAAAGCTCCTTATGAATTTTCTATAAAATTGAGCCAATCCATGGAAAATTCTTACCTCATTCCCTGTGGTTGGTGTAGGCCAGTTTAGGATAGCTTCCACCTTGCTTGGATCCATTTTCAATGATCCTTGTGACACTACAAAACCCAAATATATCAGCTCTTGCTTAAAGAATTCACACTTCTCTAGGTTCATGGCTAACTTCTCCTCTTGCAACCTTCTAAGAACCATCTCCACATGCTTTAGATTTTCTTATGTTGTCTTGCTAAATATAAGTATATCATCAAGATATACCACCACAAATATCCCTATAAATTCCTTGAGTACTTCATTCATGAGCCTCATGAATGTGCTAGGGGCATTAGAGAGGCCAAATCGCATAACTCTCCACTCATATAACCCATATGTTGTCTTGAATGTTGTCTTCCACTCATCTCCATCCTTGATTCTGATTTGATGGTATCCACTCTTGAGATCCAATTTGGTATAGTACTGAGCTCCTCCAAGACAATCCATCAAGTCTTCAATCCTAGGAATAGGGAACCTATACCTAATTATGATTCTATTTATTGCTCTAGAATCAGTACATAACCTCCACTTACCACCTTTCTTTGATGCTAAGACTACTGGTACTGCACATGGGCTGATGCTCTTCCTAATCAATCCTTGATCCATTAACTCCTGCACTTGTC
This sequence comes from Sequoiadendron giganteum, assembly GCA_007115665.2. Classification (NCBI taxonomy): domain Eukaryota; kingdom Viridiplantae; phylum Streptophyta; class Pinopsida; order Cupressales; family Cupressaceae; genus Sequoiadendron; species Sequoiadendron giganteum. The sequence goes on along the minus strand of CM021103.1, from coordinate 590,574,317 downwards.
TAGCTACCTCTAGATTCTGATCCAGTGTAATCTTATAAGCTGCTTTGTTAGGTAATGATGCTCCAGGTATGAAGTCAATCTGATGACTAATAGCTCTTTTAGGAGGTAAATTTGCAGGTGTACCATCCCTTACTATGTCTTTGTACTTCTCAAGCAAACTCTGGACTGCTCCGGGTATGACTGGTTTTTCAGCCTTGTCTTCCTCTTTGGGTTGCACCATGATCACATAACCTTCTCCTCCTTTATGTAAGGTGTTAAGGAACTCTTTACCACTGCTTAACAAGACACTTGGTGTATTTGACTATCCTTCATCCTCTTCTGACAGTGACTGCAACTTAAAGGTCTTCCCATCCTTCTTAAATGAAATTATGTTCTCCTTTCCATCATAGATGGCACTCCTATCATACTGCCATGGTCTACCCAATAGTAGATGGCATGCATCCATGGGTAATACATCACACATTAGCTTATCCTTGTACCCTCCAATAGAAAACTCCACCGTTACTTGCTCATTAACAAGAACACTCTACCCTTTGTTTCACCATGTCACTTTGTAGGGGTTAGTGTGGGGTACCTTCTCCAATTTGAGCTTCTTTACTGCCTCTTCTGAGATGATGTTGTTTGTTGAACCTGAATCTACAATAACCTTGCATACTTTTCCAAGTATCTTGCATCTCACTCTAAATAGAGCGCTTCTTTGTTTTGGTTCTTCATTGATCGATTGTCTGATCAAGACTCTCCTAAACATCAAATTCTCCCCCATTTCAGATTCTATATGATTGACCTCAGTTGATTTGGTGCTCATGGTGTCCTCTTGAGCATATGCCACTCTCTTCTCAATATTTGATGAAGATGCTTTCTCCGGGCACCTATAAGTTGGATGGCCTACTTGACCACAATGGTAACATTTCATAGTGGAAAAATATGAATTGCTCCTGCCTGCTCCTCTTCCTCTATTTGATCCTCCTTGATATCCTCTACCTCTTCCATAACCTCCTCTAGAAGGTGTTTCACTTCCATGCTCAGTGAGTTTAGACTCTCCTTGGTTTCTTTGCTCATTGCCTCTACCTTGGTAGCCACCTCTCTGTCCTCTTTGATCTCTTTGATCTCTGCCTTTGCCTCTACCCTTAGAAGCTTAGTCTTGTTTCCTCTTGCTTCTTTCCTCAATCTTAGTAGCTAATTGGTAATATTGGTGTATTGTCTTAGGACTCAAAAGAGCCATCTCCTCTTGAATGTTCCACTTCAAGTCGTTAAGATACCTAGCCACCTTGAGACTTTCATCTTCTAAAACATTGGACCTCATACAAAGTTTTTGAAACTCCTTTGTGTAACTGTTCACATCTTGGTCTCTTTGCCTCAAGCTTTGTCTTTTCTTGTGTAATTGAATCTCATAGTCATCTGGTATGTATGCTTCTCTCACTTTTGCAACCATACCCTTCCAAGTTGAAATAGGCTTCTTGCCTTCCTTTTCCATCTCTGTTTGGATGAATTTCCACCATGTCAAGGCTGGTCCTCTCAATCTAGAGTTGGCCACCTTCACCCTTTGTGCTTCAGTGACTCCATCACATTCAAAATGGTTCTCCATGCCTTCTATCCAATCTATCACTAGATTAGCTTCTAACTTCCCACTAAACAGTGGTATGCCTTCAAGTGCTTTTCCACTCAAAGCTTTCAATGCGTTCAAGAAAGGCTCTTCTTGTAGAACAGGGTCAGGTTTAGGGGTCTTGTCTTCCTCTGCAACCTCTTCACTCTTTGGTACCCTACCCTCCAATCTATCATTGACCTCTTCGGTCTTGGTTTGCACATTACTCAATGCTTCCTCAAGTTGTGCTAGTCTTTCTCTCAGTCTCCTATTATCCTCCTCCTAATCTTCGACCTTCTTTGCCAATTCAATGTTTGTCACCATGGTTGTGGACCCACAGGATTCAAGGTCGAACATGCAATATTCTATCCCAAATCTTTAACCTGGCTCTGATACCAATCTGATAGGGTAGGGTTGGATGGAACAATCACTGTTCCATGCTCTGAGTCTCCCTTGGAAGGTCCTTGTGGTATCACACTCCACCACTTTAACCTATAGGTCCTAAGGCTTATTTAGGTACCCCTAGTTCTCCTAGCCAACCCCACTATCATTCCAATTTCAATCTCCCAAGACAATCTTGGTGCAATGCCACTAACTCTTCCTTAACCTTCAATCTTCCCTAAAGGCTAATCTAAACTCCATACTCAATTTGATCTTTGCAGGGGTGTGGGATGTTTCCATAGGATTCTAACCATCTCCCTAGGGTTCTTGACAGTGCACCATACTCCATTTTTCATTCGCTACCTCCAAACCCTCATCTAGGGTTAAAAAGGCTACTAGCCCAAGAGCCCCAATTAGGCCTCCAACTCCGAGAAAATAGGCTTATGTTCCTAAGTTCCCCAAAGAGTAACCATTCTTTCTTTCAGGTTCTTGATACCAATACCCTCCTCTCAAATATTTTTGGTGCCTTAGGTCTCCATTGTCCGTACAATGCCTCAAACTAGAAGTGTGCAAAAACCTAGGTCATTTAGGGTCTTTTCCCTATCTTCTTGCAGACTGTCAGGGTTTCCTCTCACCAAATTAATTGGTGGAGTCTCCTCAATGTACCCATAGCTTTGTGACCATCACTCCATCCCTTTCCAACAGGAAACTTTCTTTGAATGGGCACCCCTGCATTTAATAGTGCTTTGCACTCATAGTCTCTCCTAGCCAGGCACTGTCAAGCTGGCCTAGGAGTAAACTTTATTCATGCCTCCTGGACTCCTAACTACTCCTAGACCTACTATATTTACAACCATGGAGTCTAGCCTCATTCCCCAAAAGCTCATACACCAGGTATAGTGGGAAAGAGAACTAAATCTCCATTCTTGACCGGTTGCCAGTCAGGTCAGCAACTCAAAAAAATAACAAATTAACTACCAAACACACCTGCAAATTGAACACACAACTTAATACTGCCACACACAACTTCTACCACACCTGCTCTACATTCTACAACATGTTACAGAGCCATGATCGCTCCTGATCACTCAAATGCAAAGCAAACACAAAAAATTTAGCAATTCTTCTCACTGTCCACACTTAACATTCATGAAGTTTTCAAAATTACAAAAGCTTCCAACCTTTCACACAGGTCGAAGCATTCCCTTTATAGGTCAGAAAAGTAGTTACCTTTCCCCTTGGTTAGACATGTTGGTTACAAAGTGGAAAAGGTGCAAAATGTACCATTTTGCCACTTTTTCCTATTCAAAGAAAACTAGGAAAAATGAGTTTCCACACTCATTAAAGCTTTCCCCTCCTTAACCTACTAATCGCTCCTGATCACTACTGATCAGTAGTGATCACTACTTATTCCTAATCTTCTAACTCCATTGCAATGGTTAACATGACCTTCTTAACTTTCAACAACAAAATTGCATCCTAGACTTCCTAATGCCTAGTGTTTCCTAGGTGCTCCTGCACCACTAAGCCTTACACCTTCAACCCTCAAGTTTCATATACCCTCAAACCTAAACCTTGTAACTCCTCGTAGATTGTAAAAATGAAAGCTAATTGAACACACACTTCTAATGCTTATAATAACCGATTACTATCTTCTTTGATTTATGATTTAATGTTTGCAATATATATTATCAAAGTGAGAAAGTAACAATAGATTTTGTAACATGCCCAATGTTTACTCTACTATTTTCACCTAAGTTTTAACTCATGAGGTGACTTAATTCAAGTTTCCAAAAATAAGGAAATGAATTTTTTCCTTTTTCAATAACATAATTGCATACTACATAATAAATTCATATAACATTGCTTAAATAACATAACATAATTCCAAGTAAATGAAACTCATCTTTTCAAATATAGATTACAATAGATTTATGATCATAAATTTAAATTAATAACTTACAATAGTTCAAGATCAATGTATCCTTATCTAGATTACATTTCTTCTATTTCACAAGCCTCAGCTACTGGCTACAATAGGGAGAGCATCACCCAAGTGATTTTCCTCCAACCACAAACTTAGGGGTCCCTCACACACCTTCCTAACTAGAAGTGGCTCTTCCCTTCAATGAAGAGTTTGGTATGGGAACCTCTAGTAATGTCATTTGAGTCTCTATTGTTGTGTCCTACATAACATGTATGGCCATACAACTATGGATACCCTCCAACTATACATGACACTACTAACAAGTTGTGCAAACTCAGATAATAATGAACCGATATAGTGTAAGCAGTAACTTTTACACTTACTTTGACCAAATTTTTGATATATATTCCAATTTCTAAGGAAGCGGTCATAAGTTCACCCACCTCTAACTTGATTTGGAAACCCTATTGACCTATGATTAACTCTTCTCTTGGTTTGATCTAATGGTTAATTATGATAACAAGATCTCTTTCAAAATTAATGAGGCACCAATGTCTAATTAATTGACCAATTTGGTTTGACTCAAATATCTTGAATACCTTGTTACATACTTGTAACAATATGGGTCTAGCAATTGCCTCATATTCAAGTTATTTCTTACTAAGTCGGTAAACAACTTGACTGGTTATCTTCTTTTGAAGAGAATACCAAAGTTACACGCCCTTGCAACATTCAAGGTCTAGGCAACTGCCTCTTATTCAAGTCCTTAATTTTAACCATGGGAGTAACTACTCTCTTATTTTATGCACAATTAGTTAATACGATGGCACAATGTCAATGACTAGACACACTTGGTCTCGACCTAACAGTATTGACAATACGTCGATATGTATAACAATCTAACATTAAACATGAATTGAAGATTACTTCTTTGTATTAAAGTTTCAGATGTCCATCATTTATTCTTATGGATTTATTCCTTAAGAACTCCATACCAAATATGGTTAATCTTGAAGTGGACATAAATAGCCAATCATCTTCCTCATAACTAATGGTTTAAACTCTTCATTTTCATACCTAGTATGGATTTTTTATTCTACGATGCCATAACTAATCTAGTTATTCATGACATTGAATATCACTTAGTTTGATTTGATAGAGAATATTATATTCATAGTAATATCTAATAATAAGCCATCATATTAAGCTTTTGAGCTTCTGATAACTCAACTAAGAACCATTTGAATAATCTCCAAATTCCTCACAGGTTCCTTCCAATTTATCCTTTGCATGATTTATCTAAGGTACATACATTTGTATGTATATAGACATTCATATATCTTTTCCTTCCATATTACACATATATTCTCATATTTAAATGTATGATAAGTTTATATCCAAACTAGAGAAAATTTTCTACTTGAGAGATATATGTGCTTTTGCACCTTAAAATCTCCTCACATTATGGATTTAGTTTCGTCGAGAATGTAATACCCTCTTCTTAAGATTAAATTACTATGAATAGGTAATAATATAGACTCTTGATCAAAATATAAAATAATATCATTCAAAAGATAATAAGGATGTATATAATTCTAATACATTTTTAAACCCTCTTGTTCATTACATTATGATTATCAAACATTGTCTTCTTGGGATAATATCATATTACCCTACTTAGCTTCTCTTGCTATGCTATTCTAACAAGCTAGTTGTTTGGGTTAAACACAACTTTAGAGAGATTTAACTTTCCAATGGCACTTTCTATCTCTCGGATATATTCATAAATAATGCTTAAAATCACACAATGCATCATAATCTAACAATTTAATTTAAAATGACTACTTATTATTCTCTTTTGATTCCCTAATCCAGCTTATCCCTTTGTGATTCTAATTTAGCTCTATGCATAGATAATCTAGCTATTTGTACATGCACTCATATACTTTCTAATAGCAATAATTTTCACATTATGATAGCATAAGAAACTCAAACAATAGAAATCTTAGATTCATAATTAGAATGAGAGGGTAAAAGAGTTATTTTAATCATACCTGGATTAAAATAGCTCGAATGAGATTCATGCTACTCCTTGCTTCAAGTCTGCACAATGGCTCAACTTAATTTACTGCCTCCTCAATTCCCAGCTCTCCACTCTGCTTTCGAAACTCTCCCTTGCTTCTAAAATGATAACTACAGTTTACCAAGCAATGAGAAACTAAGAATAACAACCTTTCCTCGCTCTTGACAATTTGAAATATTGATTTCCAAATACTCTTGCTCTCAAAACTATTATCTCCTCACAAACTCACTAATGCTCTATGCTTAGAATATCAAAATGATTACACAAATGAATAACCAAATGGTGACCAGTTGCTCCCCTTTTAAACTAAAACTGGATAGGAATTTTTTGCTAAGATAATGCTCAAAGAACTCTCACAATGCCAACACTCAACAAACCTACCAAGCATGGAGTTAGATTAGTCAACTCAACTCTTATTTGATTGCCACATTATTTTATATTTTGAATCAGTCTAATTTGCTACTACTCCACATTGAGATTGAAAAATTGACACAAGGCAAGTTTCAATTGATAAGACAAAAAAATCGACTTCATTCTCTCTATGACATGGCTTGGTTGGCACAACATCCTTGTATGATTGCAATTTATTGTTACATAAACAATCCTTTGACTAACACATTGAATACAAATCAAATGTAACATATATCTCTCATACTATTGCCCAATTCGTGGGCTAAAATTATAACCAATACTCTTTTTTTTTACACAGTTAAACACCACTATGTGTGGTTGTTTTAATACCTAAATACTAAGCAATAAACTCAACCATTTTTGTGTCTTTAATGATTTTTTTTAAATGCCTTATGTGGCATCCAAGATGGGTGATTCATTAGCCATATATAGCTTCCTTTATAAACTACATCTAACTTCTATATTTGCATTGTATATATGCTAAATACAGATTATTCTTAATAATATATATATATGTATGTATATATATATACTATAATATATACACTATTATATATATTAATAATACATATATATATTGTAGTGGAGTGAATTTTCACCATTGCAAATTCCCCATTTACACCCCTTACCTTAGAAAAATAAAACCCGAAGATGCTATTCCACCTCATCCATCCGCTTTCCACCCACTTAGCGACTGTTTGTAATGTCAGTGGGGGAATTTCTGTCGAGGATACTAGTGTGGCACGTAGATGTCTACGCGGTGCACTGTCATCCTAACAGGGTTCCTGCCTCTAGAATCTAGAGATGCATTACAATTCTCCATTGGCAATAAAGTGTAATGTCCCTACGCCCTTGACCGACTTCAAACAACTCTTTTGGGATCCTATTCATCTTCAAAACACTATCTCTCACATTCAATTGATCTTCTTCAATCGGACTACACACTTCTTCATACTTCTTGAGCATTCCACACTTCATTTCACAACACTTCCGCCATTTTGAAGCTCCAAGTCGACACTCTGTTGGTTTCACTCCTCTCATTGGTGTGACAACATTGGCATCTACAAGCTTACGAGCTCACATCTCCCTTCACGTGCTTAATGATATCTTGTTGGGGAGGTGATATCCATTTTACTTAGCATCATTGTTTTATTTAGTAGCATATTGTTGTTAGCATTTCTTGGAATTCTTCCATTTCAATACTTTCTTTATCGCATTTTCTCTATTGTGGCTATTCTGGTTGTCTGCAGAGGTGGGAACACTAAAACAGGGGTTTGACTGTGACAAGCCCCAAAACAGCCCCAAAATTTTTCCCCATTTTGTTGTGTGTAGGTATTGTGTTCATGTGGAGCTTGCAGGAGGCTGGGCTGACCATAAGTTTGATTTTTCCACCTTTGCTCTTGTCAAATTCTATCTTTTAAGTAAAAGTATTCTTCTTGTTATTTCAATAGTTTAGTTGTTTTATGTTTCCCGTCATTATATAAAATTTTATTTATCAGGTAGTTATTGAATTCCCTATTAGTTTAGGTTGTACTTTGTACTCTATGTCTGTACGGATGCCAACACTCGATTGGGACCCCAGTGCACTGCACTGTCATCTGTCTTCTACACTAGAGTCCTCTGACGGAGAGCTACCTAGGTTACAGTCCAGACTCAGGAATTTTCTCACCTGGTTTCCTAAACTCATAGGCTGACAAAAGTATAGTGACAGATCAATTGTCCTTTTTCACCCTCTCAAATGTCAAACTTACCTTAAACAAATCCTTTAGCATGAGGTAGATTAGGGCAGATGATTTTTCTAGACCCTCTCATGACTTGGGGTCCTGAGCAGTCAGTCCCCCTCATCTATATTTTGGTGAACCTGACGTGAAACTTGTAATATCTATTTATTTGTGTTGAGATCCTCTCTCTTGTATCTACATAGGTTGTGGGCTTGTGCATTGTGACACTTTATGATCTTCACAACTCATTCTACAACCTCTGGGTACATTGTTAGGAGCGCATGACAGTGAGAATTAGAGATGGACTTTACTAGGTTCAATACGACTCTCTCTTCTGAGGAGATGGTATTAGTGGCAGAGACAATTTTCTTCGATGAAACCACTTGTGCCCCTACTCCTCCTCTCTCCCCTTCAGCTTCACCTTTGGATGAGAATGAAGCCATCCCTATTCTTGCAAAGCATCTCATTGCTCTTGATAAGATGCTATTAGATCTTGCAAATCACTTTGGGAGATATCAAAGCATACCTAGGCACATTAGGGTTGTTAATGAGATCAAATATATGCTAGACAAGGATTAGACATGCATAGAGTTTCTTTGTGGCGTGGCTCTGATGGTGGCTCTAGTGGTGGTCATGGCAGTGGCCATGGTGGTGGCTTCGATAGCGACTATGGTGGTGGCTCAAGAAGTGGTCTTGGTGGTGGCTCAAGTGGTGGCTACATTGGTCATATGTCCTCATCTAACCCTATTTGGAATGCCCTGCTACAAAATATGGGTCAAATATAGAACTAGCTAGCGAGTTTGTCCCAAGCCTCTGCCCAACCTGTCTTTCGACATAGTCCCTTATCGGTGACGATCTTGAATACGTCCTTCCTTCATGGGATGTAAATTCGTAATTTTGATAAATATAGTGGGAAAGGAGACCCTCAAACACGTGTTTCCTCTTTTAATGTGATGTGTATAGGCTTATTTCACCCCAATTCTCTGATGGCCAAATTATTTCCTCAATCTCTCAAGGAAATAACACTAGAGTGGTATTGTTCCTTGCCCAACAAATCCATATTTTCGTTTGAACAACTTGTTAATCAGTTTCTCTGGTAGTTCCAGGATAACATCGGGCAAAAGATGACCTTTTTGGATCTCATCTGATGTAAGTAAGGAGAGCATGAGAAGATTACTGATTTCATTGCTCGATACTAATCACTCTTTTCAAAAATCTCTTACCCACTTCCCAACTCATATGTACATAAGGTATTCATCAGCAACCTATAGTGACCTTGGTAGGAGAATTTTTCCTTAATGAAGTATACTTCTTTTGCACATCTATGTGCGGTGTTGTGGGAGTATCAACAGATGATTGTTCAGTTCAGGGGATCTTCCTTGCACTCTCGTCTCAAAGGAAGATCTATAGTATCAATTTTAGGAAAAGGAAAATCTATTGTGAATGTAGTTGCCATGTCTAATGACAAAGGCCTCAAGTGCAATAGATGACTCACTAAATTATCTAAGTCTTATTCTTCTATTCTACACAAGTTGTCGAAGGATAAGGTTATAACCTTGGAATATCCTCAACCTCTTAGAGAGCCTTATCTCGACTCATATGATGGAAATGCATTCTACCAATACAATTGCATCCACAGACATGATATTGAATGTTATATGCACCTACATCATGAGATATAGGATCACATTGACGATGGTACCATCCACCTTGATGGTAAAAAGAAAAATATGAATAAGTCAATGGCTAAGGTGAATAGTGAATTGCATATTTATACAGACTCATTTTCATCTCACTTTGTGAATTTAATTATTGATAATTCTGGTGCTTCCCTTGGGGTGTCAACATACATAAATATGGTTTCATTTACTCACATTCCTCCCCCTCAACCTGTGACTAGTTCACCAGATGTAAATTTTACATCACAGGATCTACCCATCAATAACAAGGCCTCTCCTCTATACATTCCCACTCATGTCAATGGAAACATTGTGACAAGAATTCTTGTGGACCCCACAAGTTGTGTGAATGTTATTACAGAGGAGACTCTTTTGTTGAATACATTACAAAAGGAGGAATATGACAAGATGAAGACCACTATACGTACCAATAATGGCCTCTCTCTTGCTCCTTATGGATCTATAACCCTTTTCGTCCTGGTAGGACCTAGGGCTATGAATACTACCTTCGACATCATTCCAGAATATGACTTATTCAAAGTAAAGTTAGGCATTCCATGGCTAGCTTCTATGAACAAAGTCACTTTTGTTATTCATAAATGTTTAAAATTCTCTCATGAAGGTGCAGTGCATGTCATGCACGACACTAGATATCAACCATTGGTATCACATGGGGGTATTCATTGGATCATTTTTGGCCCTCCTCAGTTAGTCTGCTTCCTCCAAGAATGGACCTACTTTATCGAAATTACATTAAGTATAAGACCAAGGGCAAGGTGCAACTAAAAATGACTTACCCTACAATGCAACAACAAGCTTCCACCTCCTCCCAAAAGGGGAAGGGGAAGTCTTCCCATACTAGGGACCTTCTTCATCTTCCTTTGCAGTTCCTCTTGCCTTTTCCTCTTACCCTACTATGGTGCCCTCAACTTCTTCCCCTATGCATCTTTTGAGGATTCCAATGGTGCCTACTTGGTGGAAGGCCAAGCGTTAGGTTTCTGACCTTCCTTCCTTATCCACAATGCCTCAGCCCATCTTTTAATATAAGGGGAAGGGTCCCCATGGAACCGCCTCTACATCTTGGCCTCTACAGCCTCCTATCGTCCCTACCCCTAGGGTAGTGAATGGGAAGAGGCCCACCACTAAGGCACTTGAGTCCACTTCTCTGCTTGTTGTTGCTCCTTCTTCTGCATCTCTTCCTCATGTCCCTATCCAAGATTCACTCCCTCCATCGAAAATGGTTGTGATGGATACTTCGATGACTAAACAAGAGCCTTCTAGTCCTCAGGTTGCAACTTCTAGCTCCTAAAGTCAAAGAAACCACCTTTCATGTGAGTTTAAGCGTTGGAGGAAGGATTTGGACACTAATCAGGCCACCTTACAAAAGGAGGAAGGGGAGTCGGTTGTTGGAAATAGGATGCCATTTAATTGCAATCCTAAACATTATTTATTTCACCATATCTTCTAAGTCCTTGGAATGTGTTCAATGACACTAGGATTAGGAAGAGATTAATATTTGATGAAATAGTCATGTTCATTGATATTTGTAATTAATTCTAAATGTTAAAAAGCATGTGTGGATGCCTTGGAATTAGCTCCTACAAAATAGGAGCACATGGGGACATGTATGGTAGGTGACAACTCACCTTGAGTTCAGTTAACTATTCGGAGTAAGAGATAACACTTATGAATGCATGTAAAGATCCTAGGAGTTAGGGTTTGATGTTTGCATGCATGTAGTTCAATTTAGTTTAGTTAAGTTAAGTTAAGTTAAGTTCAGTTCAGTTCAGAATTAGTTTAGTTTAGTTCAATTCAGTTCAGTTCAGTTATGGTTCAGTTATCTTCAATTAGTTTTAGTTGAATGCTAGTTGACTTCAGTTAACTTGGAATGCATGGCTAATAACTTGAGTTGCGTGATAGATAGCAGGTACTACCTTCAGTTAATAGGGGATGACCATTCTTGCATGAATGGTGTTGAGAAATGTTTTAGTTAACAAGAAATATCTTGGGCCCACTTTGGGCGCCCAAGTTGCTTTCTTGGAATTACCTCTTTTGCATGTTTAGATATTTTTGAAGGCTCAATGAAGTAGCACCTTTGGTGGGTGCCTACTTTGAGGAATAAAGAAAGAAGATATTTACAGAAAAGAGGATCTATTACCACTTCAGTTTGGGGTGCCCAAATGCATGAAGATGGGGTTTGCACATTATTCTTCACGGGATAACTCAATTGGCATGAGATAGGCGTACCTTTTAGGGATAGGGATTATGCATTTTAATTGTAACTCATGTTGAGTTTACAAAGCTAATGAAAGCCTATTTATCTCAAGCAATTGTATAGAGTTATTATTAGATGTTATTGCAGGTTGTGAAGAAGATTGGTGAAGGCAAGAAGAAGCATTTTCAAGCAAGAATTGGATCTATTGTATTTCAGAGTTTGAATAATACAGAATAATTCTTGGTGGAGTTTTTTTCCAAAAGGGTTTGTCCACGGTACATCTTGTGTAATCTTTCTATTATCCTATATAGTTCTTCCATCAACTTCTATCTACATTCTACAACAATAAAATGAATTAATCAACATAATCACCCACAAAGAATTTGTAACAAAAGGAAAAGCCTATGTAGATCAGCAATCTTAAAGTTTTACAAAGTATCAAGCTAAGAAAACACCTCAATTTTCAACACCAGTAGCTCCTATCTCGATGTCTTTTATTGTTTCCTCTTCTTTCGCTCCTTCTGCTTTAGTTCCCTTTGCCTCGATATTACTTCTAGCTCCCCCTGCGAGCATAGATGATCCTCACCCTAAAAGGGTGCAAGTGTTCATTGCTCCTTTGGTTGAGCCTCCTCTTTTGATGTCCCTTCTAGACATCCGACCTTTCTCCCAACTCGTGGATATGTCAAATACCTTGGTGGCATTCGTTGCAGTTTTCTCTACTTCTTCCTTACCTTCAGCTTCGTCTGTGGGAATCTCAGATCCTCCGATGAAGCACAAGTTTGAGGATGACCCTACTTCTAATGGGGTCAGAAGAAGGGATTTCCCTCTTCCAAAGTTGGTTTTGCATTGGCTTGCATTGTTCTAGTGGCAGAGGCAACCCCAACATCTCAAGATTTTGTCACTGCTCCTGAGTCTTTTGGTGAGTTCAGTAGTGGATCTTAGGTGCCTCCTTCATTTCCCACTTAGTTGACACATGCCACTCCCATAAATTGCATGTTCAGCTATATAAATGATGTCCCAGATCTATTAGTGATTTTTACGAGATCGTTGACATTTACCTCATAGGAATTGAGTGAAGAAGACCTAGAGGGCCCCTCTTCCTTGGCTCTTGTCATAGGAGAGACGAACGGTGCTCCCCTTTCTTTCTACCCTTGCAGGCTCGTCTTCCTTCCCCTTATAATGTTCTATATTGGGAGAACGACGACCTCTTGGTTGATGAGGACTAAGAGGGTACCTCTTCTTTATCTATAGATTATATTTGTGTATGTTTTATGCTCCCACGTGTTGTTTTTATGTGTTCTTGGAGGACCCTTGTCACCCTCATAGGTGCTTGGATATAGGAGTGTTTTTGTGTCATAAACTTCTTATATTTGTCACATCATTCTTCTCTTTGTTGGCCTTGATTTTTTGACAATTGGGGACAATGCAAAGTGTTGGGGGCATTTAGGCTTCCCTTCCATGTTGACCCAAGTTTTAATTTTTACTTTTGTTTTCACGTAACTTTCTTCACGTGGTTTGATCTAGTAGGGGGCTAATGAAAAATAATTTATATATTATTATATTTTATCTATTTATATTTATGAACAACTCTGACTCCAAAATACCAGATCCCCTATCTCTTGATGTATGTGTTTTTGTGTATGTTGTTTCTTTATCTTTCCTTTGCTTCCTTTGTGATATTGTGGTTCTTATTTGTTGTCCCTCGTGTGTGTGATAACATTACCATGGTTATATCTTGTCATATTTTGTGGACCACAATATCAGTTTCATTCTTTATTTTCTATCCTTAGGATGTCATGTGTCTTTGAGTTAGGCGCACACCATCCTAAGGGGGCTATCACACTACTTTGATTTTTAGAAGGTGTATTCGGTGGCCAACAAATCCCTCATGGAAAATCCTTTATTTTTCAAATTTTGCATTCTTCAAGGATCCCTAGAGAAATTTTTCTTTCATCACGAATTTGTAAGATAGAATCTAAAAACTTGCCTTCGAGAAGGGAGTACTTTTTCTCATGAAGTTTGAAAACTTGCACTTGTGAGGGAGCATTCCTTCTTTCAAATTCCTTGATGAAATAAATCTTTCGAAAGGATTCCTTGATGCTAGAATCATTGGCAAAAAATTCTATCTCTTTTCAAAATATTCTATCGCTTTTCAAACAACGCATCCCTTGAGTGGACCCCTTTTTTTTTAAAGGGTTCCCGAGGGACCCCTTTGAAAGCTTCTCCTTCAATTGTTGACTATATGTGTGACTATCTACCTATTTGCCTATGTGGATTTTTTTCACCTAACATGTTTTGTCTACAAATTAACATGTTGCTTTGCAGGGGCACCTGTGAAGCTACTTTTTAATCGAACTTATAGGACCGAGCACCTATAAGGCCCCATCAGACTCTGCAATGCCTCTCACATTAGGCTTCCCTCAAGACTGAGCACCTTGGGCTGCCTCCTTTCCAAGTCTAAGGACCTATAAATCACTTTCATCATGCGAGATTTCTTTGTTCAACTTTGTAGAACTGGGCACCTGCAAAGCCTTTTGTTCACCCTTTCGTAAGTTTGTTGACCTACGACACATTTTTTTCAACTCTCCTCAAGACTGAGTACCTGTGGAACCATCTCCTCTCCCTGTGCTTTCAAGTGTGTCATATTGTGGTCTGCTTCCTTGATGGTCCAGGTATACTTTCTTGAAACTCTTTTGATCTACTTTACCTCGCATTTGGTAGCACATATGCTTTCTAAAGTGGGGGAAAAATGTAATGGAGTAAATTTTTACCCCTTACAAATTCCCCATTTACACCCCTTACCTTAGAAAAATAAAACTTGAAGATGTTATTCCACCTCATCCATCCACTTTCCACCCACTTGGTAGTTGTTTGTAGTGTCAGTGGGGGAATTTCTATCGGGGATGCTAGGGTGGTGCACGGATGTCTACGCAGTGCGCTGTCATCCTAATAGGATTCTTGCCTCTGGAATCTACAAAGGTATTACAATTCTCCATTGGTGATGAAGCGTAACATCCTTGCACCCTTGATTGACTTTGAATGGCTCTTTTGGGCTCCTACTCATCTTTAAAACACTATCTCTAACATTCAATTGATCTTCTTCAATCAGACTACACACTTCTTCATACTTCTTGAGCATTCCACACTTCATTTCATAGCACTTCCACCATTTTTTAAGCTCCAAGTTGACACTCTATTGGTTTCACTCCTCCCATTGTTGCGACAACATTGGCATTTACAAGATTGTGAGCTCGCATCTCCCTTCACATGCTCAAAAGCATCTTGTTGGGGAGGTGATATCCATTTTACTTAGCATCGTTGTTTGATTTAGTAGCATATTGGTGTTAGCATTGCTTGACATTCTTCCATTTCAATACTTTATTTATCGCATTTTCTCTATTTTGGCTATCCATGGAGGTGGGAACACCGAAACAGGGGTTTGACTGCGGCAAGCCCCGAAATAGCCCCAACATTTTCCCCGTTGTGTTGTGTGTAGGTATCGTGTTCAAGTGGAGCTTGTGGGAGGTTGGACTGATTGTAAGTTTTATTTTCGCCACCTTTTCTCTTGTCAAATTCTATCTTTTAAGTTAAATTATTCTTCTTTTTATTTCAATAGTTTAGTTGTTTTATGTTTTTCATCATTGTATAAAACTGTATTTATCAGGTAGTTAGTGAATTCCCTGTTAGTTTAGGTTGTACTTTGTACTCTCTATTCGTATAGACACCAACGCTCAACCAGGATGCCAGTGTGCCATGTTGTTGTTTGTCTTCTATGTTGGGGTCTTTTGACAGAGAGTTGTCTAGGTTATGGTCCAGACTCGAGAATTCACTCACCTAGTTTCCTAAACTCTCGGGTTGACAAAAGGATAGTGACAGATCAATTGTCCTCCATTTTGACTCTCTTAAACGTCAAACTTACCTTAAACAGATCCTTTAGTGTGAGGCAGATCAGGGCAGTTGATTGTTTTAGACCCTCCCATGATTTGGGGTCTTGAGCAGTCGGTCCCCCCCCCCTCCTTTACATATATATATATATATATATATATATATATATATATATATATATATATATATATATATATATATATATATATATATATATATATATATATATATATATATATATATATGTATGTATGTATGTATGTATGTATGTATGTATGTATGTATGTATGTATGTATATGACAATCACTTAAATATACATATATTAATATATATAACAATCATTTAGATATAATAATATATATCCATTTAAGTGCTCGTATATGTATTGTGTATCTACTTATGGGTATACGTAGATACCATTATATACATATGCTCATACCTACTATAGACACTTAAAAAATGTCCTGAATGATATCATGCACTCGAATCAGGTATACTAACATCATTTCCTCCTAAAATCCATCTTCTTTTCATTTAATTAATTAAATTTTCCTAGCTATTTAATTAATTACACCATTTTTATCCATTAACCTAATTAATCTAATTGAGTTAATTCATCCCCTTTCATGCTAACATTTCATCTTATTAAATTGAATAAATCAAATTATTTAATTTAATCCCTAAGTCCTCTTATTTAATTAAATAACCCTAAGTTATTTAATTAAATATCATATCACTTTCCCCCTTTTTCCATTAAATCATTTATTTAATGAATATCATCTAATTCCCCTAATTTTCATAATTAAAACCTTATTTAATTATCAAATTACCTAATTATATCTAATTCCCCCCACTTGCAAGAGAATATTCTAAGGGAATATTCCTCCTTTGCACATTCCTCCAAAAGGAATATTCCTTTCCCTTTTGCACATTAAAACTTTGTTTTAATTTGCTAAATAATCTATTTTCCTCACCCATGAGAATATTCTTTGGAATATTCTCTCTCCTCACTCATTTGAAAAGGGGAATATTCCTTTTTTACAACAAACTTACAAGACTTCTTGTGCAAATTAACTTACATGACTTCTTGTGCAAGTTAAAAGTGTGTTTGTTTGAAGGAATGTGAGCCCTTGATTCTTTCCTTGATCCATGTGATCATTGATTCTCATTTTTTTATGAGAATCTGTAATCAATGTTTCATATTTCCTCCATCCTTGACCATTGATTAACCTTTTTTATCTCAACCCTTCATTTCTCATTTTTCCTCCTATAAATAGATCACTATTTGGAGACAAATGGATCCACCTTTTTTAGAGAAAAATTATGCTATTGAAATCACTCACACTCACACTCATATTTAGCACTTATTTAGTATCATCTTAGATTAAATTACTTTCATATTAGCTTAGCTTCCATTAATGGATTCCATGATAACATAGGTGCATACATTTAGCTTATTTGTTAATTAGGGTTTGAATCTTTTCGCTTAAAATCCATTTAGATTAGCCTTGCATATATCCATATCGATCATTTCATCATAAATCGTGTTAAAATAGATTTCATCATGTTCATTTAGCATTTAAATCATGTTTCATCATACATCTATCATTGGTTTTGTCGATTCTCTTCAATAGAATCGATCAAAACAGGCTCATTTATCCATGAGATTGGGAAAGGGTCGCCATTCCACATCAATGCAACACCACTCCCCAAATAGGATAACTTTCAATAGATTAGAATAGGTGTTTTGAAGCTTTCATAGTTTAACATGTTAAATTTTAATGAATTCCCAGTTTAGTGTTTATTTGATTGATCTTATTAGGATTGACATTTAGTGGCATGAATATGCTTCATATTCTCATGGATCAAATGTAGCCAACCCATACTAATTCGTTGATCACACCTACATACATACATATATATGTGCCACCACATATATATAAATATCTATATTCTATATATATGTATCCATATCTATATATATAGATACACAACATGCAACATTTGCTAATCACAATAGTTTCAATAGTTTAACTCAAATTGGCTAAACGATCAAGGAGGATTAAAGACAACCAAACCTAACTTTCCTATCAACCAAAAAGGTATCAACTTAGGTTTAGCACTTATCGATACAAAACTCTAACTGACCCAGGAAGGTTCCTCTAACCTATACAAGTGAATGTTTATGTCTACTTAGATAGATATACCAATGGTTCTCATACCAACCTCCTCTCCTAGGTGATACTCTCCCTCCCCCACTAGAGGGTTCAAACTCTTCCCACATCCAACTTAGAGCAACATGTTCGTAGTTAGCTGATAACATATAGAGAAACATGTTTGTAGTTAGTTGATAACATATAAATCATATTCATAATATAACATAAGAATAATTAAAGCATCTAAAAATTAATGTCATCAAAATAAATATTCATACATTTCTTTCATCCATTGAATATCGTTAAGACATAATCTTGCATGAAAAATCATATTTATTCATAAAGGTAAAAATAGTTAGGTAGTTTAGAATTGGGGTGTAACAGATTTTAGATAACAATAGTGGTACTTAAACATGAAATTGATATTGTGTTGATTTTCCTTTATATACATAAATAAATAATTTCCCAATTTCAAATTTTAAATATATATTATAAAGCCAACTATATCAATTTCATCTAAATTATAAAATAAGATACTCGGTGATTTTTTGTTTTACCCTCTCTTCAATTATTTTATTTTATTTACATGATTCATGAATCAACAATTTATTTATTTAATTTATTTGTTTACTTTTAATTTTACAAAACATATGCATGTTTTGTATTTTACAAAATAGTACATGTTTTGGCTTGACAAAAACACACACATATTTTGTCTTGCACAAAACACATACATATTTTGGCTTGTACTTAGGCTTGGATAGTTCATTTGTTGAAAGAATGAAGAAGGAACCCCTTAATGTGTTGTCATTGATGTCAACATTAGTTGTCGATATCTACACTAATCCAGTGAACAAAATGGAGATATCTTAATCCGATATTTTGGTCCGCATTTTCTTATATGATAAGATCTACCTATATGGCAATAATACAATGTTCCTAACCATTATGTGTATCTATTTTCAAGATTTCAAATGTTTTGGATGTATACTTTGAAAGATACAAGTAACAGTAGTTCGACATATAGTTTTGGCTATGAATAGTGCATTTTGGTATGTGTAATCCAGTTTGCATTGCTCTGGTGATAGGAATTAGACTTTTTAATTTTGGGATTTTTTTACAGGTTTCAATACCTTATATATTCTAGATGGTGTGTGGTTATGTGATCAGATCGATCGTTGGTGTTTTGTTCAATTGGCATATTTTGTGATTAGATCTAGTTCCTAGTTGACCTAATTCTTGGTGTGCGTTGTGGCGATTAAATATGTATTACAAATGTTAGTGAGATCTATTTTAGGTCCATGTTGACCTAAATCAAGTATTGGAGGTTTGGTTTGAGCTCAAAGATGTTTTTGGTATAAGTGTGGAGCTGACAAGGCAATTTTGATTTAATATAGGGCTACATCTAATTAGGCCAACCTAATTGATGTATGTGGATGAATTGGGTATATATGTAAGACATTTTTGAAGTTGTAGAGTGATATGACATGAGTGATGAGATGCAAATATGAAAATTTTGTGTGTACATGATCAAAATTATTATAGATATATTATGAATGTTGAGCGTCTATAAAGTAGAGCAGTGTTTTGTATTTTGTATTTGATATAGTGCATAGAGTTAGTATTCAAAGCTTCAAATGAACTTAATTCAACATAAGGAAGGTGCATTTTGTATCATTTCACATCCTATTTGTGTGGCCATTTCTATTTTGTATCCATCTTTGGTTGTGAGCCCTATTGGACAGTGTGTCCTAGCAGTGAGCCATTGTAATATCTTATAACTAGTTATAATATATTATGAGTTGATTCTCATCATGGTTTTTCCCTTTTTGGATTTTTCATGTAAAAATACTAGTGTTCATGTGTCATGTGATCTTGTAATTGTTTCATGCTTTCATTCTTTGTTACAGTTAGATTTATTTTGTTAATTAGATGGATTATGATCAAATGGTTCAATGGAATACTAATTCACCCCCCTCTTAGTATTCTGAGTGTTTAACATCATTTGCCTCATTTTCATGTGATTTTCTCCTCCATTTTAATTTTTCAACTTGCTTGTCATCAAATTTACACATTATAAATCAAATATTAGTAAAACTAACACCATACTTTTAGATGTCTTCTAAGCTTTGTAACCTTATAATTTTATTTAGATTTGAACTACATTAACACATTTATTTTTAATTTATTTCACTAATCTTTCCATAGTTATCAAAGACATATGTATTGACTTTTTTTAATAACTTTTGACCTACTTGTCCAAATTTGAAAAAAATATATAGTATTGTTCTACACTTCATTATTTAGTGTAGAGAAGGGGATTCACCTCTCATGAGTCTCTTTATTCTCAAGATAGTCCCAGGAAATGAACTGCCCTAAACTGCCTCAAGGAATAATGCTCAAGTGACAAGGTAAAAAGGTGAGAGTTTCATAATCAAAAAGAGCAGGTCACATAGATTTTCTGGATAGACTAGCGAGCTTTAATCCAAGGATGGAAGCACAAAATACAAATGATAGTGTAGCACATTGGTGTCTCATATAGACAAAAAACTAAGAATGTTACAAAAAATAGCAAAGCGGCCACTACTATTCTAATTGCTAAGAACTCTAAGAATGCAAGAAAGTAACAAAGAATAGAAAAGTTGAAATAAAGAAAAGTAAACTAAGTAAAACATAAATGATAAAGCTAAGGGGAAGAAATAAAATGTTGACAACAACCCAAGTGATGAAGCCTCCAACAAGTAGTTATCTTTAACACCTACACACATAAGACCAAGGGAAAAATGTTGAGGTTGTTTATGGGCTTGCCTCAATCAAACCCTTGTTTTAGTGTTCCCACCTCCATGTACATCCAGATAGATAAAGAGAAATAATAAGAAAAAATTAAATGAATGCAAGAATGATAAAAAACAAACCTTTCTCAAGGAGGAGAACCTATAACACGAAATAGAGATGCAATAGATAGGGGATGTGAGAAATCCCAAGATGGTTAAAGATACAAGGAACGAGATAGATATCTCTTTTAAGGCTTGAGGAATCCAATGAGAGGGATAAAGAAGGAAGGGTTGTGAGAGCCAAGAAGCTTGCAAAGAATATTTTAAGAGAATGAGGGTGTTGTTGTAGCAAGTTGTAGAGAGTTGTGCAAACAAGATAGCAAGAGAAAGATAAGAGGATGTCCAAGGGAGAAGCCAAGAAGAAGCTAGAGAGAACCATAGAAGTAAAAGAATGGTTTTAAAAGAGGGAATAGTAGGGAAAAGAAGCTTCTTGAGTCATTACAAAGCATCTTGGGCCGTTACCATTGACAAAAGTAGCTGACAAGGGGCAAGTCACTTAGAAACAATCGTTAGAGTGTCAAAATGTCATAGGACACTAGCACAATGCATGAACATTTACACGACGTGCTAGTGTCTAGAAAATTCACGCTACAAAACAACAGGAACGAGAAAGGCATAAGGTTTGACACAAGGCTAACGTGAAAAGGTAGCTGCTAAAAAGGGGTCTTGAGCATCCTGAGAGGGAGAAAGGCTAATGCAGGAGCTAAAATGAGCCTACGAAAGTGCTAAGGGAGTGGACACTAAATTGGATACAAAAATAAATGTGAAATTATAAGGGGTGCAATTTTACAACATTACATTTAGACATTGGAAAAAATTGCATTTTCAATTATTTTGTTGCAAGTTATGTGACAAAAACGCTCGGTGATGCAATTTCTAGGATGCATCCACTTTGAAAAGTCATAGAAAAAGTACTCAATAAAAAATTACAAAAAAATATACAACTTCTAGTACTAACTCTTATTTCTACCAATGGGTTTTTGAAAATACTAATGCAACTAAAAAAGTGAGGAGCGCACGCCAGACACTATGTCATGTTTTTCTAAAAAACAATAACACTTTTGTGTGCATGAATCATTTGATACTATTAATCTTATCCATTTTTGAAAAACTTTAGTAGTTTAGAAACTAGATTCAGAGTACTACAATTCTTTTTCTTTTGGTATCTTCAAATTTTAAGTGAATCTCAAATTACTCCTCCAAGTTCTGGTTTAGCAAATTTTAGAAGAAAAAAAAAAGTCACCACTTTTGATCCCCTTTTTGTGCACCATCTTGGTGTACTTACCCTTAGCCCTACTATGAATTTTTTTCTTTTTTTCTATATTAAAAATATAAATAAGTATTCACTTGATCCTATAATGAACTTAAAGTATATAGGGAGGAATTATTTTACCATCAAATCTCATTAGTACATGATACCCATCCTTTTATGTAAAATAGAGATCCATTAATCCTACTATAGTCCCAAAGATATAGTAGGAACTTTCCAGAAAGAGATGGAGGAAAAATTAAGCCTATCAAGCATTCTACATGGGTATCCAATATGATTACAATTAGGAAGAAGAATGGGGACATCATGCATAACATTGATTTTAGTAAAATAAATATAAATATTTTTGAAACATAATTATCCCTTTCCAAACATGGAATCACTCTTACAAATAGTTACTATATGTGAGCTGATATTAATAATATATGGTTTCTCTAGATATAGTTAGGTCAAGGTTAAAGCATTAAGATAATACAATATGAATTCACAACCCATTAGGGAACCTATGTGTATGTTAGAATGTCCTTTGGACTAACAATTGTAAGATCAACATTTCAAAGAGAAATGGATGTAGCTTTTGTATAAGGCTTATAGATTATATATTGATATGTATCCAAATGATTTGAACACCTTCTCAAAATTTTGTAATAAATATTATGATCATTTACAACAAATCTTCAAGTGATTCTTAGAGAATGGGATTTCTTTGAATCTAACGAAATATGTGTTTCGAATTGAGGAAGGTAAATTGTTGGGATGTATTATATAAAAATATAAGGTGAAAAATAATCAAAAAAGAGTCTAAGGTACTATAGATAAAATCCAACAACACAAAACAATCAAATGTATTCAATCATTCTTGGTCAAACCATCAATTGGGATGGAGAGAATATGAGTCTTTCAATAATATTAAAGAATCCATAAAATATGCCATTTTTTTAGTGAGTCGTGACTTTGTTAAACCTTTTCATTTATTATATTTTGTATCCTTTTCATACTATTCATGTCATCATGCAGAGAAATAATGAGTATTTTTAATGATCCATGACATTCTTTAGAAAGTCTTTGCAAAATGTTGAATTGAAATTTGATGTTATGGAAAAGTAAGTATATGCCCATGTCAAGATAATAAAGTTTGGTGTTGTAGAAAAATAATAAGTATTTGAATAATCCATAACATTCTTTAGCAATTCTTTACAAAATGAATTGAAATATGATATTATGAAAAAGTAAATATACACCCTTATCAAGATAATGAAGTTTGGGATTTTAAAAAATAATGAGGCATTTTGAATAACCCCTAACATTCTTTAGAAAACATTTGAAGTGCTGAATTGAAATATGATGTTATGGAAAAGTATTCATATTCCCTTGTCAAAATAGTAAATAACTTTAAACCTTTTTAGTTGATGTATCAATTATTGCTTATGTACCCCATTCAATTTTCAAGGACCCATTCACTTGGAAGAAGGTGTAGGTGGATCAACAAAACCCAAGATTTTAATTTGAATATTCAAATAACCAAACTAGTGAGAGGTCAAGGATTGGAAAAGTTAATTATAGAAGTAAACCTTGATGTTGTCAATGAGAATGCGATGATATTCATGATTATTGCTAAGGAGTGTACTCTTGAAGATATCCTTAGTATAAATATATCATATATAATTTGACTCGTATGAATTTCCCACATGGTCTAAATGGGAATAGAAACAGAACTTTGAAGTTGATAGTCCAAAATAATTCAAGTGGGTTAATAATTACCTTATGTGGAAAAATCCAAAACGTGTAATGCTTAGATGCATAAATAAGAAGTAGAAAATTTTACCATTAAATATCATCACGGAGACTGTGGAAGTCATTTTATAGCCAAGATAATTTCACATAAGACTCTTAGGGTTGAGTGATAGTGGCCAATATTGTTTGGATATGTAGCAATAATGGTAAGTGTGACTTTTTCCAAATATTTTTGGGAAGATCAAAAAATGTAGATGATTTACCCATTAGAAATAATAGTGGAGTCTACTTCGTGGAAATGGGGTATAGAGTTAATTGGTGAGATAACAAAGAAATTCAATAATAAGTTCAGATGGATCCTAGTTTTAACAAACTATTTCACCAAATGGGTGGAATCCATACCCACAAAAAAATGTCAATACAAAAAATGCTATTGATTTTTCCATTATCAATATCATCTCTTGATTTTGCATTCCATAAAGAATTATCACAACTAATGCAATGTGCTTCCTAATAAGAGAATATAATGAACTATGTAATTTAAGTATGAGATAATTTCACATATTATGAACTCCATACCACATACAAGGTAATGGCCAAACAAAGACTAATAAATAAATATATTGAAGACCATTAAAGTAATGCTAGAACTCAACAAAAAGAGGCATGCTGACAAATTGAGATTGGTTGTGTAATGTCAAAAACTATATACAATGCAATTTCAACTTTGCAAATCACATATACTTTGGTGTCTATTTTCTTATAAAAATTATTTTGGGCTCACTTAGCCCTTTGTCCCAACCTTATCCTTGATTCAAGTGCCAATTTTTTCTTTCTATATTTTTTTGATAAGGTGAGCAGGGTTTTGAAAGGGCCCAAAACCTTATATAGAGCAAAGAAAAGGAAACTTCCAAACACAAAAGTAAAAAACTTTGTCAACAAAATAGAGAAGCAAAACTAGTGGAAACATCGTAGTAACACGACAAACTAACAACCAACTCCTAGTCACCAAGAAACTAGGAGTGACAGAACACTCAGAACCAACAACAGTCCTATGTCAAAGCCAAAGAAACATCAAAGGCCATGAGCCAAAAAAATTACAAAATAAAACATAGGATGCATACCAAGATTCCATCACCAATCACAATCCCCACCTCAATAGGAGACAAGAAAGGGGGAAAGAAACAAGGTAGTAAAAGCACCCAAAAACAACTCCAACTTCCCAAAACTCTACACCTCAATAGAAGAGTACGACAACAAAGTAGAGCATAAGGCAACCAAAATGCCATAGTAGCACCACCAAGACCCTCTAGCCAAACCAATCTCCACATTAGTTTAAGAGATAGCTCCACCTCCATAGGAGAAGCCAGAAAGGGGGCCATCCAATGAAGATCACTACTTTCAACCAGATCCACAAACTCCACCTCAAAAGGATATGGCCCCACCTCAATAAAAGTCACAAAATGAGGAAACAAGAAGAAAGTAAGAACAAAACAATCAACAATAGTACGCATTAACCTCAAACCCACCTGGGTTGTGAGAAAAAACAATTCCAAAGGAGCTCTAAAGCCAACCTCTATCGAACACATTTGTAGTAGGGAACTAGCAACACAAAACCACCAACATAAACCATACTGCACCACATAGGCAAAAAACCCCCATCTCCCCTAAAGTAAACAAGATATGGCCTCACAAACCTTTTGATCCAACAATATTGCAACCATGAGTGACCACAAAGCAAGCCAAAGAAGCCAACTACCTACCATGAACACAAGCAAAGATCCTGACAATAACCAAACCCCCAAAGAGTCTGAGAAAACACCTCTTTTGTAGTAGCTAACTACGTAGTTAACAATGTCATGGAAAGCCATAGATAAACAATCACCACCATGACCAAGATAATTTTTGAATAGGTCCAAAACCCCACGAGGTAGAGCATCTATCCCCAATGACCAACATGTCCAACAACACACAACCATGGCCCATAAATAGTCCACCCATGCACAAGCTAACCAGGAAGGAAAGCAAGGAATCCTTCATGAGATAAGCCAAAGAAGAAGGGACTTCACAAATAAACTTAGCAGCAACTTAGCAACCACCACCAACAAAGACCTAAAGGCACAAAGTCCACAAGAGCAGGGGAAACCAAAATCCAAGCCCAAGATAAGCACCAAACACAGCTCCGAACTGCAACAAGAAAATAACAAAAGTGTCACAGTCATATCAAAACCTCCCTCCAATAAGAGGGCTAAGAAAAGCCCCAACATCTAGGAAAAAGCAAGGGCAAAAATGTGGAGCAGAGCCAAACAGATGGCAATGCAGCACACAACATCCCATAACTCAAACCCAATAGGTGTGAGAGCCAACACCAACAAGGGGTGGGGAGAAAGCTCAATCCCCACGCGTACCACAAACACTAGCATCCCTGAGGGGTCCAACAAACAGAGGAAGCCAAACACACACCCCAAACCTCCAACATCAACTCCATCTTCATCCTCTTCATCTTTCTCACTGTCCCCAACAATTGCAAAATTCAAACCTGCAACCCCACCCATTCTTGCTCTTCACCACCGCGCCCATTCGTCAAAAAATAACTCTCTTCCGAAAATAAGATATGTTGTTCTTTCTATATTGACTTGTAATTTAATATTTTTCTACAAATTTATTACTCTTTCTATTTCATCATTTTTGTCTTTTTATACATTTGTGTGATGACACAAACATCTTTGTGATCACATGAATATCCTATCAAATTTTAAAAATAAAAATAATACTCCCACAAACCATAAATTTAATTAAAATAATTATAATTCATCTTTTAGTTTTAGTTAATAAATATTTGTATTTCTAAAATCATTTCCCTAGATTTTAAATATTTCCCAAATTCTCGCCTATTTTTAATATCCTAAAACTCTTATCTAAATTCTTTCATTTTCTATTTTCCAAATCCGTCATTATTAAATTTAAAATAAAATCTCATAATTCATAAATTCTCTTATGTTTCCTAGACATAAGATATCTCTAAACATTCTATATTCAAGCTATTCACAAAATATTGTGATGATCAAATCATGACACTATTGTTGCAGTCATCAAGGTTCAACTTCAAACCCCTAGTAGCCCATTGTGATCACGAGCATTATGCCCTCATTGATCCATTATAGTCATGACTTTAAACCTTTGCATTGAAGTTGTTAGTGTTCATGTTAGTGACTTCGTGCTCCAAACTCTTGATGGACCAATGTGCTTGTGAAATGTGTGCCCCTATTGATTTATTATGCTCTAGAATTCCAACTACTCACGTTACAATGTGTTCATGTTGAAAATAAGATCCCCATCAACTAAAAATTCATATATTACCAATAAATAAAAAATATTTTATATACAAAATTAAATCTTATTTTCCTGAAGACATATACTCCATCATCATTTCCTTTTTCTAAAACAACCTACTTTTTCCGCTTATTATTTTATGATTATTATATAGTCATCCGTTAAATTTTGAAATCAATCATTATTGTTTAGTTCTAACACCAAGCTGTTTTCACGCAAAACTACTTTATCATTCATTTTCCATTAGCCAGCATTCTTGATGATTTTCTTGCAGCAAAAAGTTCTCAAAACTTTTCTATTATTTTATTGTTTGATAGATTTTCAACGGCCTGTGAGCATGCAACTCGCCTCTTCTCATTATTAAATCATTATTTATCATTCTCTAGTATAATTTATAAGCATTCTTCTCACCACTCTTCTAGGTTTACATGGATATTCCTCTCCTACATATATATATTCTTCATTCATTGAATAGTATTTGTGAAGTATTTTATTTATTCTATTTCATACTTCTTTTTGTTAGATTTAAGTTTATCATTAAAAAATAATAATGAACAAGTATTATATTTTTTATTAATTATAAAAGATAATAATATATAATTCATAAAAAAAAGTAAGTGATGAAAAGGTGCATTCTCAATGTCTAAACAAGATAAAGTATGAAAGAAAGACAATAAATAAAATGATAAAGATCAAGTTCACATAATACTTAATAGTTAAAACAATTTCAACAAGGGGGGATTTTAATAATTAGGTTTTTCTTAAACAACTCCAAGAACAACATGATCAATAGGCTCCCAACTACTGAGAGTGTCCTCTTTAGTAATATCTTCTAGCTAAGCAAGAGTTAGGGAGATGGATAGATCTAGGTGAGGAACCTTGTAGAGTCAAGCCACCTAGTACCATGCCCACGAGAGGAGCCAAAGGGTTGTCAAGAAGACTAAGATCATCCTCTATGAACCACATTATCTCTAGAACCGAAACATTGAGTCATAAGACAAGTGTCATATGCCACATCTAAAGGATGGGTTGTGACCATGCCTACACCCTCAAGGAAAAGAAGGATTGGGAAGGACTAGACGACAACCATATAGGGAGCATTTCCTAACAATCTAACAATTCCTAAAGATGAGAAAATTCAAGCGCAACTTTGTGTGCTTACACTTGGATCTGCATAAGAACATTAGAACATATCCTAGCCTTATTATACATAGAAAAATGTTGGTTTGTAGAACCTATTAAAATAGTTGCATTTTTATCTTTCTAAATACTAAAAAAGCTCCATCCTAAAAGAATTCCAAATCTAGGTATACCTAAATAGGAGACAAGGTTGGTCTCCCAATAAAACCATCTTCCAAGAGAATGGTGCAAGTCAAAAAGGCTTGAAATAACCATGTCTCCAACACCAAGCTCCTTGAGTTCTAGAACAAAACCATAAAAGGTGCTTGAGATTTTGGGATTGCCCACAAAATGGGTAAAATTGATTGAGAACCCCAAATGGATCCAAATGAACTTCAATAGGGAGACCTTTCAATAGAGAATACATAAGAAAAATGAGCCAACTTAGGTTTAACAACAACTAACCAGACACACTAAAAATAGAGTCCATTGAAGCCATCAATGATGGTTCAACCACATATAGCCTTTACAAGGCTTGTAATTGTAAAAGGGTATAGTAGGATACTAGTTCTAATCCTTTCACAACTGATTGAATGATCTCACCCCAATTTTATGAATTGTTGGAGGGATGACATCAACAATAGCCAAAAAAGATCTTGGTCTAGATTAAGAAGCCTATATATTGTTTTGAACTTCATTCAAGAGAGAAAACTATTTGTAGGATAATGAATGAAGTTAAGCAATACCCTAATACCTCTTTTAAAAACTTTAAGGTATCAACTCTTGGCACCTTATCTAAAGGATGATCTTGTCAAGAAATAATTAGAGAACACCAAATAGAATGTTGATTGTTACAAAAATCCAATATAGAAATAATTTCCCTCCCATAAAAGGATTAACATATTCCCGAGGTTTCTAAATACTTTTAATAATGAAAGTTTCTTGAATTTGGATAGGCTCTCACATGATGAAAAGAGTGCCCAAATCAAGCCCTTTCTAGGCTAACCTACGAGAATATACACCATAATCAATGCAATGATTGATGATATTTTTCTACTCTTTATTTCCTTCTAAGGCTTTAATAATCCATTTGACACAAAACAATTCCTTGTCAATGGATTGCAAGAAGGCCTAACCCCCCAAAATTCTCAGGGAGGCAACAATACTCCCAAAAAACATAATGAAAGTCATCTTGACCATTACTAGAAGCCTAGATAAAGTCACAAATTAGTTTTATAACCTTTAAATAAGAATATTTTAACATTATCCATCATGAGTAGTAAACATAGGTGGTGTACAATATTTTAGAGGCATGACCCAATTTACCACAAGAATGAAAAATAAGAATATTTTAACATTATCCATCATGAGGAGTAGTAAACATAGGTGGTGTACAATATTTTAGAGGCATGACCCAATTTACCACAAGAATGAAAAATAATTGGAGAGTCTTTGTATTCAATCTACTACACCCCAATTTCCAAATTTTGAAAATAATATGATCTAAATGGGGAGCACCTGGTTTTTCTCCATGAACACACAAAATCTAGTGAATAAAAAATGCTTCATGAATTTGGTGATCTTATAAGTAACACAATATTGCTAAAAAGAACTGGCAATAATCATGAAAATATTTTCATTCCAATACTCCAAGGGCATCCTTGGAAAACAAACCCAAATAGGAAACTTGAAAGTATCCTCCATTAGGTTGAAGCCAAGAGACCAATTTGGAAGACAAATTGCATTCATTCCCATAAACTAAGGGCCATAAAGAAGGATCCTAGAGTAATCTAATTGACAAGAAAAAGAAAAAAGAGAAAAAAACATTCAACATTGCTATTACCTCAACTTGTCCTCTTAGTTTACAAACTCGAATAGTCCATCTTCTGACAAAATCAAAATTAGGACAATTATGAAAAAATATTCTAACAAGAGAGCTTCTAAGCCAAGTAGTCGACTCATTAAGAAGGGAATCATAAACATAGATTTGGATCTGCCCATCCTCCTTAACCTTAGTAGAAAGTTTCTTTGAAACCTTAGGGGTTGGTTCAGGAACACCAACATAAGGAGAAGAAACAATAGTCGTAGGATCACCAAAACCCACAACAATAAAATCACACTTGAGAGAAGGAATAACATCTAAAAGAGAACCAAAGTTCTTAGCCATCACTTCACAATCCAAACCTATTTGCAGGTTTGAAGCACCACAAACCTCTAAACCTCTTGGTTCCTTTGAAACCCTGGGGACCAAAACAGGAACACCAATAGGAGGAGTAAAAAAAAATCATCCTCAACAATCTTAGAATGAAGGACCAAAATAGCAACACCAACATGAGGTGAAAAACATCACCATCCTCAACAATCTCAAACTTATTCAAAGTATTATGGTCTGACTTGGAAGGGATGAAAAACCCTTTTCTCATACCTGAAAAGGGTTCACCTTCAGAGACCTCTGCCACAGACTCCTCAATAGGCTTATTCACATTCAAATGGGCTTCCAAGAGGATATCCAAGAGAATTGTATCCTCCTCTTCTTTTGAACCATCCACATAAACCTCAGCCACATCCTCATTGAAAGGAAAGTATACAAAGGTAATCAGAGAAAAAGGAGATTCATCTTTCTCCACCCACCAAGTATCAACCTCATCACCTTCCTCTTCATTTCCATCCTCCTCTTTAGAATTTGTAGTGGTGGAGGAGTTAGCTACACTAGATATGACTAGGGTTTGTGTGATTGTAGCAGTGCTTGATGACATCACACTTCTCTGAAATATAACATCAAATATATTACCCTTCCTACATGCCTTGGCTTAAAAGCCTTACAACTTACAAACACTTATTCACAAGGTTTTCTCTCACCCTCACGTTGGAAACCTAAGCTATTACAACTCTCAAGAATAAATTCCCACTTAACAAACAAATTCTTCCAACATAAGTCATTCAAAAGGAATAATTATCCATAGACAATGAATAACTATTTCACAAATGGTGGGTAAGAAGTAGGAGGAGATAATAATGGGTAATAATATGTATATGAATATATGGTATAGCTATAGGAAAGGTAGTTAAATATGGAGTAGGTGAAGTAGGCCTAGGGAAATAGGGGTATAGTATAAATAATAGGTTGTATAAGATCCTAATGGGGAGGAAATGCAATGATACATTAAACTAGTGTGAATAGATGAAGTTGTCATAAAGACAAATTAGTGCATGTATGATGTTTCCAAAATGAGAGGTTGGAGAAGTAATTGAATTTGATGGAAGGGATGGATGTACCAAATAATGATAATAAAATATTGGTAAGGATATAGAAGAGGAAATCTATAGTTGATTGAAAGGGTGAAAATGGGTCTATGACTAATAAGGTGTGGGACTAAAATACTATGGTTGGGAAATTTTAGGGAAAATAGAAATAGTAGTTGTAACATAAAGTATAGGGGTCTATGGAGGTGTATATGGATTAGGTAATATCTCAATAGACTTAAGAATAAAATATTCAATAGAAGAGGATGCACCAAATGAATCAATGTGAAGATTGAAAAATTAGAGGAAGGTGTATTTGCATGCATAATACGATCAATGTTTTGAGCATATTGAGGCTAGATGGATTAGTCAAGAGAAGGTTACTCAAGATATTAATAAGATTAAAAGGAATTCAATCCATACATATTAATCAATTTTCTTACATATTAGAT
Source organism: Sequoiadendron giganteum (assembly GCA_007115665.2). Lineage (NCBI taxonomy): Eukaryota > Viridiplantae > Streptophyta > Pinopsida > Cupressales > Cupressaceae > Sequoiadendron > Sequoiadendron giganteum. Next base: position 590,542,291 of record CM021103.1, on the reverse strand, counting down.
TTGAGCTACTATTTTTATGTGTTTTTATAAATCAAGTTGGGTATCTTGGTCAAAGTTATCAATGATGAACAAACTGAAGTAGAAACTTCCAATATAATTTGCAAGAATAAAATAACCATTTTTATGATTTGATTTAACAATTTGGTGGCATACCTTGTTGTTGGAGTTGGTGTAGATTTTTGTTGGAGTCATGAAAGTTGATGAAGTCCTAGGGTTTCAACCAAATATTTTCAAAGTGCATGGGTTCTAAGTGAAATACTTGGGCCCACTATTAAAAAAATTATATATAGGGTTTCAATTGAAACTTATTTGGTCAAATAGGTATTGGCCAATTTTTTTGACCAAATGCTTCAAGCCATGAAGGCTCCACATCAAAGCTACATGGTTTCAGTTGAAACTTACTCAGTTGAATATATTTTAATCAAAACACTTTAACTAGAAACTATTTTGCTAACCAAAAGTGTTACACAAGTTTGTGATTTTACCCAAATGTAATTACATGTCAAAAAATGAGACACTCTTGTGTGAAGTTAGATTTATTCCTTAGCCTTAACCTATCCTCATCCACACATATTCCCATAAATTTATTGATGTAGGGTACTCCCATATAAATCTAAAAACTCACAACCACAAAAACAAATTGCACAAACAAATGCAAGAAAGAAATCATAAATTATATTATCTTCAATGATGAAATGATATTACAATATGTATAAGCTCACAATATTCCCTTACAACATGGGCTTTTGATACAAAAATCTACAAGAATGAAGTCTTCAATCCTATGCTCAATCCAACAACATCTGGCTATATAAACCTACAACTCCTCCAAAGCCGACTTCTCACAATGATAAGGCATCAATATATAGAAGTTTGTGAATGAGAAAATCACTATGGTTTCCCAAAATAACATGCAATTTCTAACTTGGAAAAATCACACCCCATTTGAGGAAAAATCATAAGATAATAAAAATTTATAAATGCTAACATAACCTTCATATGTGCACCTAAACCTCAACCAATCAAATTTGATCAAATTGGATATTTCCTTAATCTCTGACGAATTTGATGATTCCATGCAAGAACATGCACCAACATGCAAGTTTAGGTTCTCAACATGCAAATGAACATGCAAGAACATGCATGCAAAGTGGTCCCCACCTAGAAATGGATGCCTAGGATAGAATATTCCTCTGAGATGCTTTTGTAACCTTTACTGAAGATAATTTTCCTCTAAAATTACAATTACAATTTTCCATATGGGGAAATTACAACTTTGAAATTTGAAATTATTTAATTTCCCACATATGAGCCCACATTAGCCCTTATTGAAAATAACAAAAAATAAGAAGTAATATTTTGGGTGATGCAAGATTACTAGTCTACCTAGATGCTCTTACATCAAACTCGTCAGGTAGGAAGTTTGTGAGCATAGTCTCACAAAATGGAGTTGAATAGTAGAATTACTCTTTCATGTTGCAAGCAACTTGCATCTTACTCCAATATTGATCTATGGTACCCTAGAAAGTTTTCTTTTATCTTTTCCAACACTTTGTCAGAATTCTCACCATCCTCCTCCCACAAATATGCATCCTCTTCTTCCTTCCTCTTGTGGACTCATGTTCTCCATGAATTTTCCTCTACTTCCAATGGTTATCTCCTATCCTCTTCCAATTACTCACTTCTCTTCTCTCCTCTTTTATGGGATCAATCCCACCACAAATCGACCACCTCCACCAAATCTTAGATGCACAATCTCTCACAACTTCTACATATAGATATGCAACATATATATTCCACTCTATCACTACACAATCCTCCTTCTCTAACTCTTTACTCATTTCAACATGCAAATTCATTACAAATTTAATATTACAAAACTCATTAAACTTTACCTTGACAGCTTCTATTGTCTCGACTTCCCCTTCCTCTGTTGCAACTTGTCTCTCTTTTTCAATGTTTACACCTTCAAGCTGCTCCTCTTTAACTATTTCAAATTTCAATTTTCTCCCTTATTTCATGCCTCCAACAAGGCATGCTATAATTTTTCCTTTACCATCTTCTACATTCATCAACATGCCCTCCAATGGACAATTTATTTATGCACTCCTTGCTTCTTCTTCCATAGCTTCAACTTGCAACTTCACCTTCATCATGCCTTCAAAAAGACATATCTCAACTGTAAACTCTTTCATATTTATTCTTTCTTCTTATCCTCTTTCATGAGGATCTCTCCTTCAATGTCATATGCTTGACATCCTGCTGCAATTTCTTTGTTGCCTGCAAATAAAACATTATAAAAGGGGTTATAAAAATTATGAGCCGCCAAAGACTCTTCACCATCACCATCTTCTCTTGGTACAAAAAATTGCTTCTTCTCCATCAAGTTTTCATTTTCAAATCAACAATTCATTGCTTTTCAACAAGGTGACATCCTTGTCCTCCTCTTCACCAAATTTAAGACCATTGTTGTTCACAATTTCTGATTGCAAACATTCTTCATTTGCTGGATTTAATTTACTATATCCACTTGCTATTGTTGTAACCTATGCCTCATTATCCTCTCCACTTGTGTGGGTTTCCCCCACATGTTCATCCTTACATTCAAACCTTACCAAAGGACTACACCACTCTTTCTTTATGCTCTTCTTTTCACTATCCTCTTTCAAGAGATTGTTCTTCTTCCCATATTCTCACTTCCTCCTTAATCTCATTTTCCAATACATCTACTTCAATCTGAAGCTTTTCAAATTCTTCACGGTGCTTCTTAGTTTCCACTTCTTCCCAATATTTTTCCAAAAATGGAATTATCAATGGTCTCCTCAAGAACCATCCCATCCTTCCTTTCAAACACAACTTGTTTGATGTAATATTTCACCATTCACATCTCATACTTTATCCACCCACCGGTCCTAGTATATATTGCCTCATATTTGGCACTCTACTCACACACTCAAGAACTCCTACTTTGTTACCACTATGATGCAGAGGTAAGGATAGAGCTTAGCAAAACTTGACTAACTCAAGGCATTCCCTCAAGGACTTCATAGGCAGCAGCAAAAGGGGCATGTTGGTACACCTTGTCACAATTGATGACTTGGTTTCTAGGGTATTCATAGGAAGGAAAATACACCAATACAAAGTAGGACAACACAACATCATGATACAACACTGTTACAATACTTTTCAAGACCTTAGTTAGCTCCATACACCATGTTACAATGACAACACTCTAACAAAGCAAACCAACATGGGATTTTTCAAATCCTTAATACAGATTTAGAGGCCTCTTTCAAACATTCTAAAGGTGAATTCCAATAGGTTTTCAACACCTAAACTCATAAACAATCCCTAACTTTCTTGGCACCAACACTTACCGAATGCCTATATATCTAATCTTCTTGGGACAAACACAATAAGATTTAACTAAGCCTTCAAGAGTACTCTAAAACACTTTGTGCAGGTTTGCAAGACCTCTCACTACATCCTTCACACCTTTCCCAATCACAAAAACACATAAATATTGCATTGATGACTTCAAACTACTCTTCACAACCATCAAAGTCTGATACATATAGAATATTAGATTTTCTGCTAACTCAAAGCACATACCACCTTTAACTTGGAACCTTGTAAGCTTGGAAGATGATGAAATACATGTATATAGGTCTCACCACCCATTGCGGAGATTTTCCACTAGTGGGAGACAAAACTACATCTTATTTTCCCTCTCGGGTTACCCTAAGTAGGGTTTCAAATAGTTTTCAGTAAAAACTCAATAACTTTCACTAAACTAAACCAAAATTGATGAAATCAAAACCAAAATAAAGTAGATTCATGGCTTGAAAAACTCCAATAGTTTTCAGAACATTACATGGGCCGTAAAGGTCGTACAAGATAGTAGAACGAATTGAAATGTTTTGAAAACACAAAAGTTAGCTTCTTTTTGTTCACCAAACTACAAAAATTAGTTTCACAACACTTCATTCAATTGGGATGGTGTCTTTTTTCCTTTTACAACTAATACCAATCATTAGGAACTATTTCTTTTTTGCATGTAACAATTTCTTGATTTATTTGAAAACTTTCCAAAAGGTGCATGACAACTCTTACACATTTGGCAACATTTTTGCAACTTCAAACCAACGACCCTATAAGCACTCCAAAATGGATTACATGATCACACATGGTCATAAATGACCTTAGAAAACTTCAAAACCAATAAAATAGCCTAAAACCAAAAATTACACAAAATATGCAAATAAGGTCTTGGTGACCTTGCACCACACTGATGTACGGGTACTCCCCATACAAACATGAAAACTCACAACCACAACAATAAATTACACAAAAAAATGCAAGAAGGAAACAATAAATTATATTATCTTCAATGATGAAATGATATTACAATATGTAGAAGCTCTCAAACTTCCCTTACAACATGGGATTTTGATTACAAAAATCTACAAGAATGGAGTCTTCAATCCTATGCTCAATCTAACAACATCTGGTTATGTAAACCTGCAACTCCTCCAAAGAAAACTTCTCACAATGATAAGACATCAATATATAGAAGTTTGTGAATGAGAAAACCACTGTGGTTTCCCAAAACAACATGTAATTACCACCTTGGAAAAACCACACCCCATAAATGAGGAAAAATCATAAGATAATAAAAATTTCTAAATGCTCACATAGCCTTCATATGGGCATCTAAACCTCTTCCAATCAAATTTGATCAAACTAGATGTTTTCTTAATCTCCAATGACTTTGATGACACCATGCAAGAACATGCATGCAAAGTGGTCCCCACCTCGGAATGGACACCTAGGCTAGAATATTCCTCTGAGATACTTTTGTAACCTTTATTGAAGTTAATTTTCCTCCAAAATTATAATTACAATTTGCCATAAGGGAAAATTACAATACTTTGAAATTTGAAATTATTTAATTTCCCACATATTAGCCCACATTAGCCCTTATTGAAAATAACAAAATAAGAAGCAATTTTTTTGTGATGCAAGATTGCTAGTTTGTCTGAATGCTTATGCATCATTTATCAACACTTAATCCATTTTTATAAACTTTTCCATTCAATATGCATCTCTTTGACTCTTTGTGATTGGACATCTATTTCTTGCCTATATCTTACCACTTCATTATTTTAGGTCATTCTTGTGTGTGCAAGAGTGATCTTGCATCCATGGATTTGACCCTTGAATTTCCAATTTTTAAATTCAAATTTGGACAACTCTTACCCATATCATTATCCATTAGAAGCCAACTAAGCACATGTCTACATGATTTATTGTTATGTACTTATATTTATGGTGTTTAACTGCATCATCTCATATCCTCTCTCATCCTTTAAGTTATTCATGTTGGAATATGAAGACAATTTTATTGTTATTCTAGTAGTAACGAATAGTTGACATTAAGTACCTAGGTAGTGCTTTAAGTATGCACTTGGCGCGATCAAAGGCCTTTATTCAATCAAAGGTTTAAATGATAGGGGGTCCTAAGGAGTTGTTGTAGCCCCACAGACTTTGAATGGCATTATGTTGAAGACATTTTCGATGAAGCTATAATTTTTAGGGATTCACTATTTATGGTAATTTTGAGAAATATTTGACATGTTGCATGAATCACACTTTCTATTTTTTGGAAAGTTTTGTTTGACAAGGATTTTGCAACTCATATTTCTTATACTCTTTCAAAGTCATGTTTTCAATTCTATTTTGAAGATTTTTGTAATTGCGAATTTCCTAAGAAATAAAAATACGAGATATCTTTGCTCTTGGTTTTTTCTTGGTATAATCATACCAGATTTTCCATGTAAATATTGTGTTAAATTTGTGCTTTTTTTTTTCTCTATCTATTATACATTGTAAATTTCCAACAATTCAAGCATTCAAGGAGCAATTATTAAAGAACACTGCAATTGGTGCATTAAAAAGGATGACATTTACTTCATCATCATCTAAAATATTTACATGATTGCTTGTTGTCTAAAGATCCTTTACACAATAAGTCAACCTTTTCCAGGGAGCAATCTAAGAGAGTGTGCACCCTAGTTATCCAACAAACCTCTAAATATATTCTTAAATACCACTAGTCTTTTTAATAGAATAAACATCAATACACCTAATGAAGTAGAGAGTAGAGACACACAAGTTGTAAGATTCGATTCACAACCCTCAAAACATATTCACACTCATATAATTTGAATTGCTTTTGGATGTTACTATGTAGAGATTTTTGACATCAATGTTTTGGATCACACCTATGATCCACCATTAGAAATAAGATGAGCACAAAGTGTGATTCAGAATATTAATGTCAAAAATCCTCACATAATTACATTTATAAGAAACTCAAGCAATATTATGGATTGTAGAAATATGTTTATCACTCATAGAATTGTTCGAGATTTGTGAACTCAACCCAAATAAAGACACAAATCATATGTTGAATCCATGGTGAAACACAAACAACGAGGATCCACTTCTAGTATTGAGAACAACAAAGTCCAAAGCCACATCACTTTCATCCTTCATCAAACCTAAAACTAAACCCATTAGATCCACTTTCCTAAAATAAGATTAATTCATAATTATCTATACCCACAACTCATTTAAATAACATTGATTCAAAATTATCTATACATCTTATTAGATAAATTAATTATTCCCTACATATAAATCTTATTAGATAAACCTAACTTTACCATTATTATTAATAATTGCATTTAATTATTTCATCATGATATCACGTATCTCAAAATTCCATATAACTCTAAATGATTATTAAAATTATTTTACACTACAAATACATATAATTACAAACATTTAATGGCCAAAAATTTAGGTTATGACAACACCCTATATTTAAAATCTAATAAATAAATGACCTAAATTACGAATATAAGACAAAACCCAACATTTATACACCGTATAAAGTTACACTTTTGAAATGCAATATTGATAGCCAAACCGCCCGAAGATTTTTGCTTCAACGAAAATAAGTTGCCTAAATTCGATGGCCGTATAGCCGTATTTACATAGTTTTGCTGTAAAACATAATAAAAATTGAATCATATAAAAAGCGAGATTTTGAACAGACTATAAAAAAATCCTATAGATTCATGGCTACTAGGATAATCGTCACTAAAATTTGCTTGACAGGAAGAATCGACCGCTAAATTGGTAGGATAATCGTTACAAAAATTTGCTTGACAGGCAGGATCGACTGTGTTTAAATTTGCAGGATAATCGTCACAAAGGTTTGTTTGACAGGTGAGATTGACCGTCAAATTTAACCAACCTACTGGTCAAACAGGAAAAAGTGGTTAATATGTAGCTGCCAATTCCATGGGAGAAGTGACGTGTGCTCCACAGTGGCTTCCCAGCCCTACTGCTCGGGCCCCCTCCTCTGGTTAGGTTGGAAAATTTATAAAGCAATAAAGCAGGCTGCATAAACGACAATAAGAAATATTCCAATTAAGCCGTACTAAGAATCTCTTCTCTGAAATCTCAGCCCCCAAAACTCCCGAGTCCGCTCAGCCCAAAAACCCACAAACAAATCTAGCAGCGGACCTCCCGAGAAAATGGCGTCAATTCTGCCTGTCTTAGCGCTAAACCTAGTGTCGTCAAAGCATTTAATTGTCAACTAGCATATTTCATGGCTGGAAATTTAGCATAGCAAAAAGCTCCGCTTCCACACATTTTTCATCGGAGAACATTTTTCTCCTTTTTTAATGACTTCCGTGCACATGAAAAGCTCCGTCAGTTGGTGGAAAAAAGGGAACTAACGTTCGTTTTCTCCACTGTAGAAGGGTGATTTTTTAACCCACAGGCAGGTTGCTGGCTGGAAAGAAAAGATGGCTTCAGCAGCCCTGGCAGCCTCTTCTACAATCGGTCTCCACGCACCCTGCCCTAAGCTTTCTCGTGGATCCGCCAGATCTTCCTCCTTAACCCGTCTCTCGCTACCGGCCAAGCCGCTTCTTTCCCGCGGCTCGATCTCTGCACGTCATGCTAATCCACTCTTTTCCACCTGGTGGCAGAACCGCTCGTTGAGCGGCCCCTCCCTTGTACGCCGCCGCGGGCACAAGAAGTCTTTGCAGCGAGAGATATTAACGGTACAAGCCTCGGCTGCGGCGACCCCTGCAGCTAAAGCGCCGGAACCATGGCAAGGAGCGGCACTGAAGCCCCTGGCAGCTTCGATCGCGACGGGTGTCATTCTGTGGCTGGTGCCAGCCCCGGCGGGCGTAGCGAAAAATGCGTGGCAGCTGCTGGCCATATTTCTGGCTACAATCGTAGGTATAATAACACAGCCGCTTCCCTTGGGTGCGGTGGCCCTGATGGGGTTGGGCGCGGCCGTGTTAACGAAAACCCTAACTTTTGCGGCCGCTTTCTCGGCCTTCGGTGACCAGATCCCATGGCTCATCGCCCTCGCCTTCTTCTTTGCCCGCGGATTCATCAAAACTGGGCTGGGCAACCGTGTGGCTTACCAATTCGTGTCTCTCTTCGGGAGCTCGTCTCTGGGGTTGGGCTACAGCCTGGTCTTTAGTGAAGCTCTGCTGGCGCCGGCGATCCCTTCCGTGTCCGCCCGCGCGGGTGGCATCTTTCTGCCGCTGGTGAAATCTCTCTGCGTTGCGTGCGGTTCGAACGTGGGCGACGGGACGGAAGAGCGGCTCGGATCGTGGCTCATGCTGACTTGCTTCCAGACGTCGGTGGTGTCATCGGCCATGTTTTTGACGGCAATGGCAGCGAATCCGCTCAGCGTTAACCTGGCGGCAGGCGCGATAGGGCAGACCATTGGATGGACGGATTGGGCGCTGGCCGCGCTGGTTCCGGGGCTTGTTTCACTCATCGTGGTGCCGTTTTTGCTGTATGTGATATATCCTCCAACAGTCAAGAGTAGTCCCGACGCGCCCTTGCTTGCCAAAGAGAAGCTCAAGAAGATGGGGCCCATGTCTAAGAACGAGACCATCATGGCCTTCACTCTGTTAGCAACGGTAATTTATATTACGCTGACTCTTTTTCTTTTTTGTTTTAGGAGATCACGAGGATTAAGGATCGTAGTTTTATTTTAAGAGGCGATTTAACGCACAGTTCCCATTCTATACAACCCTTCACACAATTTTTTTTGTTTCCATGTTCTCTTTCAAATTCCTTTCTTCAACCCTTATTCCAGAAAGACGGTCCAGCTTATTGTGAATTTTAATTTCTTTATTTTTCTTATAAAGTTTTGAAAAGGTTGTATTTTTCTTGCAATCCCATTAACCTAATTTTGTTATTTGTAAACATTAATATATGAATTTCTTATTAAAGTCTGATTATTTTACTCAAAAATTGAAATTCGAACCAATACACAAAACATGGTTTCATTCGCACCCTAGACGCTTCTAGTCACAGAAATTTACATTTTGGTGTTCTTTTTACCCGAATTCGAATCGGATGCATGCTTACTTTTGCCCTTTATAAACTAATTATGCACTCAAGGGGCCAGAAATCGATTGGAGCCATACTTGGAAAGTCTGCGGCACTGATTTGTGTTTTATTGCTTCTTTCAATTACCATTTTTTGTGAAGGAGCTTCTCCAAGCAGATCTTTTCTCTGGCAAATATAAATCCCTACAAAATTACAAGAATCAGAGTCATCATTAATGCACTTTCTGCTCACATAAGATGTGTGTGTGGTACTGCCAAAAGTCGGTTGGAGGGAAAGTTGAAGGAACTACACATTTTATTAGTGATTTGTTTTTCAAAATTTCAGGGTGATTTGCATTATATTGTTTCTCTAAATTTCTTTTTTGTTAGTTTGCTTTTTGAATTTGGAACATTTTGCTTATAAATGTAAATTCTATATCTATAGACAAAACTGACGTCTTCAATGAGGCCTCATGTTGATTTGCACTTGTTGAATGAATTGTATAAACTACTGAGGAAGATGTTATCTATGTCCAAAAGTTAACTGGAAGAAGGAAAATTTCAGGTTTATATTCATCCTCGTACAGAAGCCTAGATTGGTCAAGGAAATTAATTAGGATTTTTAAGGCAAATCTATGATCCAGTGCCTATTGAAGTTGTGTTCTGGAGAAATAAGAATATAAGTTATAACCTTACTATTTCCTTTTATATTGTTTAATATTGTTAGTTTTTTATGGGATTCCGATTGTTTGTTTTACTGAGGAACTTCCAATTCTACAGTTTTTAAGAGGAATTTGAACCCCATGTTGTATTACCGTTTGATAGAGCTGTTAAAAAATGTTTTGTAGGAAATTACCATGAAATTTTTGTATGAGAAAATTCTTGAGAAAAGCAGAATGTATTCGAAGGTGTCAGCATACAATAGAGTTCTCACAACTTTATGAATATCAAATTGGAAGCTTATTACCATGCAGTTAATGGAAGTTCTTATTCACTATCTAGTATTGGTTGTACTTTTGGAATTCTGAGTCGTATTACTATTTATTATTCTTTCCACGATGCTCATGGTTTAAAGCTTGTAGGATTTTATCATGTTACTGAACTTGCTGTCATTCTATTTTTCCACTTTTTAGTATCTGCAGCTGATGGAAGTTCTCATTCACTTTCTAGTATCTATTGTACTTTTGGAATCCTGACTGTAGTAGTAATGTTACTTTAACGATGCTTATGGTTTGAAGCTGGTAGGACTTTACTGAACTTCCTGCCATTCTATTTCTCCAAGATGCTAACAAATACTGGTGTCCTGGGCAGGTGGGACTCTGGATATTTGGAGGAATGATTAAGGTGGATGCTGTTACTGCGGCAATCCTTGGTTTGTCTGTCCTCCTCTGCACAGGAGTTGTGACATGGAAGGAGTGCTTGGCTGAATCAGTAGCTTGGGACACTCTTACATGGTTTGCAGCACTTATTGCAATGGCTGGCTATCTCAATAAATATGGGCTGATATCATGGTTTAGCCAGACTGTGGTGAAGGTATTTTCTTTTTATGCATACTTTATTATCCTGTCACTGCCATTGTTCTGCCTTTTTCCTATTGACAATTAGTATATTCTGAGGCATTTGATTGTGTTTCAGGTTGTAGGTGGGCTTGGATTATCATGGCAGCTTTCTTTTGGAATATTGGTTCTGCTCTACTTCTATTCCCACTACTTTTTTGCAAGTGGTGCAGCACATATTGGTGCCATGTTCACCGCCTTTTTATCTGTGGCGAGTGCTTTAGGAACCCCACCCCTTTTTGCTGCGATGGTTCTTGCTTTCCTTTCAAATCTTATGGGTGGCCTTACACACTACGGTATTGGATCGGCACCAGTGTTCTATGGGGCTAACTATGTGCCTTTGGGTAAATGGTGGGGTTATGGCTTTCTCATCTCTGTAGTTAACATTTGTATTTGGCTCGGAATTGGAGGAGTCTGGTGGAAAGCATTGGGCTTGTGGTAATTTGTTGAAACAACCAGTTTTGCTGGAAGGCAGATAACATAGAGTTAGATTTTTTTAGAAAGTTTGCAACATGTCGAGTTATATGTTTGAGTCAGTCTTGAAAGTCAACTCTTTCTATATCCCAGGTGGGCGTATGCATTGATCATTGTAATAATTTTGCTGATTTTGTAACCAGCAGTTCATTCTTTGGAATGCAATATATTTGCACTGTCATTGAAGTTTTTGAGGCTATATCCTTTTTACAATGATTTTATCTTCACTTTGTCATTGAAATTTTTGTCGCTATATCCTTTTCTTAAGAAAGGTGGGGAAGTTGAAGTGCGCACTTTCTGACTCTCTTATCTTTATCTTTTTTTTTTTGATTGAAGTACTTTTTCAAATTTATTCAAAAGATTCAGGGAAAATGGAAATATTTAAATTATGTGATGATATAATGGGATTCAACTGAGTAGGTTCGAGTCAATCTTCATTGTAATATGATACTGTTATGAACTTATGAGAGGTTTTTGTGGCCCCCTACTCGTGAAACTATGAATCCTCACTTAATTTACTCTACAAAAACGCTCCATATATGAATATTTGAATTAGTATCAGCCAAGAAATCTTTTAGGAGACCTTATGAATTGGCCTAGAAAACCATTCCCGAATTAGTATTGCTCAAGGAGTTCGTTAGTAATTTTCTTCAAGGGCGCACTTGGTGGGACATTGTAAGTGCGCATTTTGAAAGTTAGGCCATTTTTTTAATGAAAGCACTTTTTCAAACCATAGCCAAAAGGTTCGCGTAAATATAAATATTTCAAATAGTTTAACCAAATAAATATCCAGCAGAACTTTTAGATTTGCCTGGGAAAACCATGCATGAAGTAGTCTTTTGAGGATGTCACGTAAATGATGCATCAAATCAAGTGGAGCCTGAATTTATAGCATGGGTTTGCACTTGAGAAACATCTACATCATAATTAGAACAATAAAAATGTAAATTTCAAGAGCTTTTTAATTCAACTGTCTATGATTTTTTGCATCAAAATATTGTATACAGTTAAAATCCAAAAGCTCTTGAAATCATTTTCACAAACTGTGGAGATCTCATGCCTAATGAAGTATTGTCCGAACTTTCCTTGGGAAAGCACGTAGGTGTTTGGATTGTTCCATGCCACGGGCATGGATTTCACAATTCAAACGGTAAAGGTTGCCCAAAATTCCCCATAGAAAAGCACTTAGGTGGTTGGATCTTTTCATGCTAGAGACATGGATTTCATAATTGAAACAGTATATCTGTTGATCAAAATTCCCTATAAATGGTTGGATCTTTCCATGCTAGAGACATAGATTTCATAATTGAAACAGTATATCTGTTGACCAAAATTCCCTATAGATGGTTGGATCTTTCCATTTGATCTCTAGTGAACAATGGTTTTTCAGAAGGACAAGATCGTTTTTATTTTTATTTATTTTTGTTGGTACGTAAGCTGTGAGGCGAGGGGCCCACTCCCTTTATTAAAATGAAAGAAAAAGTTACAGAAATCTGCCACGCAGATAAGGAGCCTAGGAAAGAAATAAGTAGGGCAAAGATAGAGGAAGTCTAGAGAGAAGCAAAGAACTGAAACAAATTTTCAGCTAACAAACAGTTAACCAAAGAGACAAAAAGATTTGCCCACACAAAGCTTAAGCCCTTCGATTTTTTCGAAGGAGAATGGCTTCCAAAGTCCGTTGGGAGCTTGCCTCCACCACTTCCATTCCTTTGATGCGAAGCTTCTCCGCATCAGATTTCCTTTCAGCCTTACGTTTAGATCCGCAATCAAGTTTTGATTTACCAGTAAGAGATTGAGACATCCCTAGTTTCCGTGGCGGATCCAAAGTAAAGTCATCAAAATAAACCTGGTTTTGATCTTCCAGGTCATCCATGAAAGGGAAGGTCCCATCTGAATCAGATCTATCATCCTTTGTCCCCAAAGGAGAAACAGGAGAACAATCAAGAACAGGAGCATGCGGAGGGGAAGAGGGAGCCGAAGGCTGAACAAGATCTAACTCAAACGCATGAGGATGCTAAAAGAACTTTACATAATTATGCCAAATAAATTCAGTATTTAGAGTGTCATCCTTCTTAACCCACTTCTTCAAGCACACATTCCTTGCCCCAACCGAACGTTCAAGGGGGCAAGCATTAATTCTATGACCCAGCTGGTTACAATGAAAGTAGCGGAACGGTAAGCCCTCATAATTTAGAAATTGAGTCCAGACACCATGTGAGGAATGGACCTTGATCGAATGAGATAGGGGTTTTGAAATGTCCACCATAGCACAAACCTTGTAGAAACGACGATCACAAGCCACTGTGTCAAAATCGAGCTTGACAAAGGACCCCACCTAGTTGATCAAAGTGCTAAGAAAGTCCACATTGCACATAACCAAGGGAAGATTGTACAACCGAATCCAGACAGGAATACAAGTGATCTTGGCAGTGGCTGGATCAAAGAAAGGCGACCATGGGGAAATAAAGAGGCTTGAATGCCCAAAGAACCATGTCTCGTTCTGCAAAACAAATTTGCAATCCTCTACAGAACAAAAGGTAATAAAAAAAAACCCAAAATCGAGAGATTCAATAACAGGGGTAGACAAATTACTCCACACGCTACTAATCCATTCAAGGATGGAGGCAACGGGTGAACGCTTGTGCAAGCACCGCACCACCACAGAACAAATACCAAAATCCCTAGCCACGACATCGATACAACCATCAATTAAGCAGAAGTCCACAAGCTCGTTAGAGAAGACCACGTCAGAGTCCCCAAAGGAAAAATGAGGGCTTCCAAGTTGAGAGTCAATGTCCTGATTCGGCAGAGGGGCCGACACAGGAGGAACCGAGGGACGTGGCGAACTAGGGTTAGCAGTCTGAGAATGCACATGACAAAAATCCGTGCACTCATGAAAGGGATTTGATTTATTTTTGCAGCCAACAACCAGAATGGTAAAAGTTGCACCTGAAGAAGCCCTGCCAGATTTCACAGCCAAGGGGTCCAAAACCCATGAAGGAGAGGCGAAAGTTGGAGGCGAAGATGGAGAACCCAACGATGCCCCAGAGCAGAGGTCATACCATTTCCGACCTTCCCCAGAAGCAGCAAAACGACCGCCCCGTTTCAAGCCAGGAGGATGCCTAGCTTTCCCATTTGCAGTCGTCTAAAGATCACCTGCGGACTGGCCTCCAACCCCATTCACAATCCCCAAAACAACGCCGTCACCATTCGCGCTTGGAGAGCCCGCGCACATTGTTAGGGTTTCTAGGACATGAACTTTTTTTAATTATATCATTCTGGTAGTAATATTTTCCTTGAGTGAAAGGTAAACCAAGTGTGTTGACCGATTTAATTTGTTCTATAATAAGAAATTGTTGTGACCTAACCAGGACGATTTTGTTTCATTGGATGTTCTAAATTTAAACCTCATATCTAGGTTGGTGAATGTTATATAATTTTTTTTACCTATGATGCAGTTTTCTATGATTTTGAAGGTGCTCGAGTAAAATTGGGAATTTTGTATTGGGCTAAACAGGAGGAGGTTTTGGTTCTAGATTCCAAATAGAAACCTCTAGCTTTACTGGGATGGCGGTGGGTCTATTTCATTGGGCATTTTTATCTACACCTTCCATCCAGGCTGGAGAACTAACTCTTTTTTTTGTAATGCGATTTCTACAATTTTGAAGGTGCTAGCGTGTGTTGTGTTTATTGGGCTGACTAGGAGGATAACTTCGTTTGTAGATCTTAAATATGAACCATTAGCTACTTGATCCACTGTTCTATTCTATCTCATATAAGTGATTTATGCTTTGCTCTAAATTTTCCAAAATTGTACCTGCTTCTATTTAATCATTCTGTTTTGCTTGAAATGAGGTCATTGTCTAATCGGTGCATAAGGCATTGGCAAACCACCTACTCAAGTACATTTTTTTGTTTGTACGGGTTGGTATTAAGTGCAAGAGGTTGGTATTAAGTGCAAGCGTTGGGTTGCCTTGATGGAGTATAAGTTCTTGTCGAGACAGTTTAGTTGAACGTGAATGGAATGCAAAACAATGGTCTCTTGGCTTTTTGAGGACATTGGACTGCATGCAGAGTCTTGTTTTTGTTTTGATATAGAAATGATATTGTGATGTTTGCTGGGCAAGACAAATGTTCCAACTTAAATGTAATTATATTAAAATTTATGTTATTATTGTATAGGTAATGTATTTATAATTAGTTAATATATGAATTTAAATAACAATATAAATTTATAAACAAATAGATAGTGGCTGGTCTATTCTAAAATGTTGTATGTAAATTCGGAATTGAGAGATGATAGAAATTGAGTTTAAACACAGAATTTGGATCGTAAAAAAAGAAGAGCAAACAGTTTTTTTAATTGGATTGAATAAAACATATATATTTACATTTCATTGCAAAATTCAACTACTCATTGGTTATAACACAGTTCAATTTTAATGTAGTCTTCATCAAAAATAATTTATTTATTTATTTTGATTTTTATAACTTTAAGGTTCTTAAACATTTGAATTTCATATGGGAAACCATAGACCTTAAAATAAAAGATAAGGAAAACGATTATACTATGCAAGCAAGGTGGAAAATCATATCATTCAAGCTACTAATCCAAAATGGTATGCTCACTAATGTCTTAATTTGCATACGAAGAAAATAGACAAAAAAATCAGACTAGCAAATCTAAATGATAACAATCAAATAACATTCTAATATGTAAATGAGAATAATCCATGTCTTTTGGGAATGTGTTTTTTTGAGTATTCCATGTGTTCTTATATTGAAGATGTTTTAGGGATGTGGAGATGAGTTGGAAATTTTCTTGTCGCTATTTGCCAAAAAAATATTATAAAAAATATTTTTGGTATGCCTTGATAGAATAGAATAGAAGACTTTTAATGCCCATGAGGCCAAAGAAAGCCTATGGGACAATAGGCCCTACCAAAAGTGATCAAGATGTTATTCTCTTGTCTTATTGAGCACCAAAATATCATCTAAGCAAACAACTACAAACTTACTCAAAAAAGGTTTCAAAACCGCATTCACTAACCTCATAAAAGTACTTGAAATATTGGTCAACTGAAAGGGCATGATAAACAATTCATACAACCCACCACCAATTATTAGAGTTGTTATCGCTTCGAATTACACCAAGTTATTGAACTTTTTGTTCATAATTCTAGTGACACATATTATTAAATAAAGGCGTGGGACCTTGCAAATGAGATCAAACCTTTAGAAAAGGTTGGTTCATGTCTAACCTAGATCTTGACAAGTAGTCGTTGCTAAATCAATTATGTAACTATCTTGACACATTCAATGTTGAATAAATCTTGACAAGTAGTCGTTGCTAAATCACTTATGTAACTATCTTTGATGTCACTGTATGCTTTGCAATTTAAAATAAAATGTTTTTCAGTTTTCACAATTCTCGTTGTACAAAAGTGTAGAGAAGTGGGATTCGTAACCCCCGAGGCTCTCAGGTCACGAAAGAGCATAAGGGAACAAACTACCCTAAACTACCCCAAACTACCTAATAAGTTAAAGAAGAAAGGACACGTTGAAAAGGAGGAGCAAACATGACTTTGTTTCCCTTCAAATTAGGATCAGTGTTTTTCAGAACTGGGTGAGTAGACTACACAGGTCTTAGACTGTGAACCAGATAGCTCTCAAAAAACTCCAACACAATCAAATCTAGAAACATTACTAAATACTTAACTATGGATTGTGGAAACTTGATATCATTAATAGATAGCTCTTTGTCAGGGGATGATAGCACAAGAGTCAAACTCAATGCCTCTGAATTAATAAAATCTCCTTATTTTTACCTCTTCTTATTTCTTTTACTTTGTGTAAACTACTTATCTTTGTGGATAGATGAATGTTTTAGTGTGCTTCCATAATATATGCTATGTTAATTTGATTAGCAAGTGCTAACTGTGGGTCAACTCTTTCCTTGTTAATTATTGTCAAATCCTAACCTTCATATATGCCTCTAGGAGTTTGTATAACAAAGGATTGTGTAATTTTTTTTTGAATTTTTTTCTTTTATATGTGATGTAGTGGGAAGAAAGAATCACATTAATTTAGGTGAATCACAACCTTTCCCTTTCTATGAATTCCTTCATACCCTTTTCCTTAGAGAATCAATAAAATATGACTAGCTGTAGGATTATTTAGTGATGGGTTGGGCCAACATTTATACATCTAGGTTAGACATGAACCAACCTTCTCTAAAGGTTTGATCTCATTTGCAAGGTCCCAAATCTAAGGTAATAAATTTTGTATGTTCATAGGGATTTGTATATTACACTATGTGGTACAAATTCATATGATTGAAAGGAAAGCCGAGTGCGGAAAAGATTCCCTAAATACAAATCAATCAGAAGAGGGATGCAAATTTTTTATTTCAAATCTTTATTCTATTACAGTTTCTTAAGAACACACATATATTAAGATTAATTTTTAGATTTTAAGCATAAACACAACACATACATCTCCAATATAGGTGCCTAAGGTTGCCATATGTCATTCCCACAGTCTCTACATGCATCCAAACTATAAAAAAGAACATGCATTGGTCCTAGCTCTCCACAAAAGCATCTTGCTAATCATACACTAACATGCGTGAATATGCAACCAATATACAATCACATGCAACCACATGCAAGATAAAAATTACCATAAATAATGCAATAATAAAGTCACAAAAAGAGTTACCCTTATGAGCCTTAGTCCACAAGTCAAACTGATGCCACATGGCATCATGGCACACTTTCTTGAGGTTTTCTACAATTTTCATTTCTCAAAGTTCCCTCATGATGACAAGTGCCACCCTTCCTTGCTCTTCGTGCCCATCCAAAGGAATATGTTAACATGCGGGTTCTGAAGCTCACCACATACTAGCACTCGGCATCCAAGTGCTCCTCCTAGGAATTGTACACATTTCTTTGCGCAGATTGAGTGCCCAAGTGGCAAGTGGTGTTCTCCTATGACATTGGTTGATCAGTCAACATACCCCCTACAAAATAGGAAACTTCCAAGTGGGTTCCACTTCCTAAAAACTATGTTTAATTCTTCATTTCTTGACACAAAATATATTCCTATAAAATAGGACAGAAGGTTGAGAGATCAATTCCCAACATTCTCCCACTTGTCAAAGACCTTTAGGAGTCATTGTAACACTGCTTAGGCCAAAAGGCCCATAGAACCAACACACCATCTAAACTTCTTTGTGCTCACTAGCTTTGATAATGCATCTACAACATTCACCAAAGTATCCAACTTTTCCAAGTTAACCTTTCCATCTTCCACATTATCACAAACAAAATAAAACTACACATCAATGTGCTTTGTTCTGGAATGGAAAGTAGGTTTTTTCTCAAAATAAATAGTACTTTGGTTGTCACAACAGATAGTGATCTATCTTGCATCAAAACAAATATTTGAACACAATTTCTTAATCCGAATGATTCTTTACAAGTATGAGTAGCTTCCATATACTCTGCTTTAGTAGTGAACAAAATGACCACAACTTGCTTACTTGTCCAGCTAATAACACCACCAAACATCATGAAAAGAAATCCATTAGTAGATATTTTGTTGTCAATGTCACCTTCCCAATCAAAATCCACATATCCATGAATTCTCACTAAATTTTGAGGTCTAGTAGGTCTACCATGAAAGCATAGGGCATACTCATAAGTACCTCACAAGTACCTAAACACTCTCTTAACTGCATCTTAGTGCACCTATCTAAGATTAGCCATAAACTGGCTAAGGACTCCCACTGCTTGGGTAATGTCTGGCTTAGTGCATACCATAACATATATCAAGCTGCAAACAAAACTCACATAAGGAACTCTAGTCATGCCCTCCATCTTGGTAGGAGATTTTGGAGAATCCTCCACAGAAAGATTCATCCCCTACATAACCTAAACAATTAATTGTCTGCAAGTAGTCATGTTGAATATCTCCAACATATAATTCACATACTTGCTCGGGCTTAACCAAATCTTTTTGCTAGCTCTATCTCTTCTAATCTAAATCCCCAAAATACACCTCATTGCACCCAAAGCTTTCATCTCAAACTGTGTTGACAATTGAGACTTCAAATTTGAAATCATTCTTTTTCCATTCCCAATAAAAAGCATATCATCCACATACAAGACAATAATGTGAATTTGACTATTATTAGCCTTTTAATAGACACAATGGTCAGATTTGGATCTCAAAAATCCCAAAGACAACACATAGGTGTCAAACTTCTGGTATCACATCCTAGGAGATTGTTTCAAACCATATAGATATTTTTTCAACTTGCATACCATATTCTCTTTCCCTTTCACAACGAAATGCTTAGGCCGTGACATGTAAATCTCCCCCTCCAAATCATCATGAAGGAAAGTTGTCTTCACATCCATTTTCTCGACTTCAAAGTCATAAGATTCTGCAAGTGATAGTAAGAATTGAATGGATGTTAGTTTAGCAACATGGGAGAAAATCTCCCCATAATCTATTCCCTCCACTTGGGAATATCCTTTCGTGACCAACTGCGGTTTATGCTTCTCAACACTACCATCAAGACCCATTTTCTTCTTGAACACCCATTTGCATCCAACGAGCTTACATCCTTCAAGCAAAGTTACCAAATCCCATGTAGCATTCTTTTTCAATGCCGCCATCTCTTCATTCATGGCTTCCATCTAGGAATCTGCATCATGCATACATATAACCTCTCTAACTATCTAGGGCTCATTAGTATTAGCAATCAAAGCAAATATGTAACTAGAGTCTAACATAGAGTACCCAAATCTATTCGATTGTTGTCTTTCTCTTGTAGAACTCCTCAAAGGTTGGGGTTGAGGTTCCGACTCTTCTCTAGATTTGTTGGAGCTTCTAGAGCTCTCCTCATCATTACGTCCATTTGGAGTGCGTAGTTCATCCTTTTCAGGAGTAGGTGGAATTTGAACTACCTCCTTTTTCTCTTCCTTCTTTGGTTGTAGATCTACTGTGGAAGGTTTCAGCTCATAGAATATGATACTTCTATTGTAGAGCACCTTCTTTGCATCTGGATCCTAAAGCTTGTACCCTTTCACACTAACTCAATAGCCAATGAAGATACACTTCATCACCTTGTTCTCCATCTTAGATATTTTCACATCAAACACATGAGCATATGCCTCACAACAAAAGAATTGAAGATGTCTTATCAAGGGCTTCTTTCCATACCATGCCTCAATAGGTGTCTTTTTGACAAGAGTTGAAGTGGGAGACTTGTTAATCAGGTAACCTACAATAGCAACAACTTCATCCTAGAACTTTTGTTCAAGGCCATCACCAATTGCCATACTCCTAGCCCTCTCCATCAATGTTCTATTCATTCTCTTCACAACTCCATTTTTTTGTGGGGTGTATGGAGTTTTCTTATGTCTCTTGATCCCATGGTATTTACAAAATCGATTGAATTATACAGAACAAAGATCATGACCATTATCTGTCCTCAAGCACTTTATTTTTCTACTAGTCTAGTTTTCAACTAAGGATTTGAACTCCTTAAACCGCTTGAAAACTTTAGATTTAATTCTAAGGAAATACAAAAATGCCCTTATAGAATAGTAATCTATGAATGAGATAGTACACAAACCTATTTAATGAAGGAACATTAACATTACCAAACACATCAAAATGCACATAATCCAAAACCCTAGAAGATTTATGAGAATTGGAATAAAAAGAAACACGATGTTGCCTTCCATATATATAATGTTTGCAAAATCGAATTCGAGATTACAATCATCAAGGCCTTCAACAACGTTCTTATTTTTCAGGGCTCTAAGACCCTTGCCACCAATATGGCCAAGCCTTTGGTGCCACAACATTGTTTTCTTAACAAGAAGTTTCATTTCCAAAGCATTGGCACCCTTAGGTACCTAGAAAGTATGACCATCATATGTAGATGTCGCAATATTCTTCTTTGCTCAATCTGATGGTGAGGATGAAGAATCCAAAGCCCTTTTCTAGGACTTCACAGAAGCACTACTGCACTTAATTGTCCATGCATCCAACTTATACAGAGTATCAATCCAAACACCCTTAGCAAGCACCATAGCACCTCTAGTCATCTTGTATCTGCTACTCGAAAAAATAACTTGCACTCCCGCATCACCCAACTTACCCATAGAGAGTAGGTTTCATGCCAAACTAGGGATATATAGTACACCATCAATCCCCCTCACTCTACCATTAGGGAATCAAATCCTAACTATTCCATGACCAACAATCTTCAGGTGAGAGTCATCACCTAGATACACCTTCCCACCATCATATTCTTCATACTTTGAGAACCAAATTTTGTGAGAGTTCATGTGGAAAGAAGCACCTGAATCAATCAATCACACATATTCCGATGCATGCATTTCCAAGGCTGCAACAAAATCATCTACATCATCCTAAGAGGATTTATCAAATTCAAAATCAGAGAAAGACTTGTTTTTATTTTTCTTCTCCTCCTTACAATCTTTCTAGAAATGTCTAGATTTATCGTAGTTCCAACATTTTTCCTTGGAATTTTTACCAGGAGACTTGGATCTCCCCGGAGACTTGGACTTTGACTTCTTGTTCTTTTTCTTGCCTTTCTCCTTCGATCTACCATGAACAATAAGGTCCTCCTTGGCCATCTCAGAAGACTTCCTCCACATCTCATCATACAACAACAAAGCAACCACATCTTCCATTTGAAAGTGGTTTTTGTGCTTCCAATAGCCATCACTAGGTGGTCCCAAGAGTCCGACAAAGAACAAAGCAGTAACATGCAATGGTCCTAGTCATCAATCTTCACACCAACAAAATCCAGTTGAGCCACTAGCATGTTGAATGCATTTAAGTGATCAACAATTGAACCTCCTTTCTCCATCCTCAAGGAATACAACTTCTTCCTCAGGAAAAGCTTATTCACCAAGGATTTCCTTTGATAAATATCACCAAGCTTCTTCCAAATACTAGCTATAGTCTTCTCATGGAAATTTAGGAGCATAGAATCAACCAAACAGAGTCTTATCAGACTCTTGACTTTTTGATCCATTAAATCCCAATCAATTTGGGTGGTTGTTGTTGGTTTTGTACTAGATATTGCATCCCATATATCTTGGTCTAGGAGCATATCCTCTTTTGAGTTTCCACAACTCAAAATTTCTTCCATTGAATTTCTCCATCTCTATTCTTCTGATGTGCTTGTCATATTAAACTTGTAATAAGATTTCAAAGTTCTCTTTGCAAGAATTCCCACTGAATCAAGATATGCATAAAAAAACCCTTCTAACCCACCAAGGATAACAAAGCTGGCTAGACTCTGATACCGACTGAAAGTAAATTTGAGTATGAAAACACTTCCCTAAATGTAAATAAATTAGGTGAGGGATGTAAATTTTTTATTTCAAATCTTTATGCTATTACAATTATTTTTTATTTAAAAAAAGGGGTAAACACTTTTGATCTAGAGCTATGAACTGGTGAGGTCACAAATGAAGGACCTCATTCCCAATATAAATTATCAACAGTTACACCCCAATGAGGTTTGAACCTCAAGGGTAAGAATAACAACATAACTCAAGCATCACACCATGCCACTATTGGCCTTTTATTATAACTTTTTAAGAACACACATGCATTAAGATTAATTTTCAAATTTTAAGCATAAACACATAACACAAAATTTTATGTGGGAAAACCCTTTTAGGAAAAAATCCATACACCGAAGCACAAATAAATTGTATTATAGTAATTAGGAAATTACATACAATATGCAAAGTCTATGCTCTTACAGGTGTAGTTACACAGTGTTACAACTCTAAAGTGATTTCGACAACATAACAACATACATATATTACAATAGTCTCTCATACAAATGACTAGGCATTAAACATTTTATACATCTCCAATATGGATGCCTAAGGTTTCCATATGTCATTCCCATAGTCTCTACATGCATGAAAAATGTAACAAAGAACATGCATTGGTCCTAACTGTCCACAAAAGCATCCTGCCAATCATACACTAACATGCAAAAACATACAATCAATATACAATCACATGAGACCACATGCAAGATAAAAATCACCACAAATCATGCAACAATAAAACTAGGCATCCACCATGAGAAAATCAAGTCAACTTCCAATTTAGAACTCAACCAAGACTCTTAGTCACTCCAAGTGACAACTAAGTCTTCACAAAACAACTTTCCCTTCTGAGCCTTAGTCCATAAGTCAAATTGATGACACATGGCATCATGGTGCACTTTCTTAAGGTTTTATACAATTTTCATTTCTCAAATTACCCTCGAGATGACAAGTGTCACCCTTCCCTGCTCTCTGTGCTCATACAAAGGAAAATGCTAAAAAGTGGGTCCTGAAGCTCACCACATACTGACACTTCACATCTAAATGCTCCTCCTAAGAATTTTACAAATTACTTTGCCTAGATTGAGCACCCAAGTGACAAGGGGCATTCTCCCATGACATTGATTGACCAGTCAACATAACCCCTACAAAACATGAAACTTCCAAGTGGGTCCCACTTCCTAAATAATAGGAGATGCTTAATTCTTCATTCATCAGTATAGAAAACACTCCTATAAAATAGGAAATCCTAAAAATGGGACAAAAGGTTGAGACATCGATTCCAAACAATGATGTCCTCCACTAATCTACCAAGGTACATCAACGAATAAAACAATTAAGTCTCTTTTTTATTTTCCTGATAAATTATTAAAATAATAATTTTTTAAGGCATTTAATTTTATTTGAGGGCACTAATTTTTTTCTAGGTGGTTATATCCAAAACATTGGTGAGCCCCAATCCAATGATAGTGTCATTAAGCACCTTCACATATGATGCTTTTCATTCTGGTAATTTCCGCTTCCCAGCCTAGCGATAGTTGACATACCTATTGACGATAATTTCTCCCAATAGCAACATGAATGTTATTGACCAATTTTTCTATCCAACAAATATTCTAACCATGTAGGAAGAATATTTTGACCATATTGAATATTTTAGGCACATTTTGGCATCTTTTCAATGAACACAAGTTTTATGGCTAATAGGGGAATATTTTAGAAACATAAAAATTATTCCAACAACTATGATCCATTGAAATCATCATTATGTTAGGTGATTTTAGCTCTAGTACCCTATAGGTCCCCATAAAACCTCAATTTTTCCATAGGAGAGCTATTTTTTCTTTTTGGAATAGCTTGAGTATACGGTGTCAAATTTTTGTAAAATAGATATAATTAGAAATTTGGTTTCACATACTTTTCAGTGGTACAGGTTTCATCATCAAACTTTTATGTTGGTAAATGTTATCACCTGTTGAAGTCAAATCATCATTTTCTACAATTTTTCTTGTATCTCCTATTTTCATGATTCTTGCAATGTTGGAAAGGTATTTTAGAGCTCTTCAAATATATCCATGCATTTTATCTAGAATCTACCTTAGTTACTTTTTATTCAATTTATTGCTATTTCACTTTTTTCTCAATTAATCTGGCATCTTGGCACTTGGAAATGTTTTGTTTATTGAGATGACTTCATTTAATTTTATTTACATGCATTGAGGTTATTGGTCTTTGATTTAATCACTTGAGGAGGTATTAGGATTTTTTTGTTCACCCCTCTATAGTAATCCTAGAAAAGGATAATTATCAATCTTAGAAAAATGACATTCTGACACGTCTTAGGTGGCTTAATATTTTTCCTTATCTTTATGGAATCATTACAAAACCAAACACATTAAAGAGTAGATAAACTTGCAGTAAAATTATTGATCATACTATAGGAGTTACTTGTGCAAGTGTTGATTATGACACTATATGTGTTGTATTGGATATTGATTGTCCCCACACACTTTGGATTAAACTTTGGAAGATCCATAAAACCGTCATATCTCTCCATTTTGATAGGATCATGTTGTATATTCTCTCATTCCACTTGATTATGTAGATAAAATACTTTTTGATGATAATACTTTAGAGGAGCTTGAGTATATCATAGGTCTTGCATGCTCAAATGGTTCAAAGGATCATCTCCTTATTCCCTTTTTTCATATCAAGATCCAATATCCATCTCTTGTTGTTCATGATTAGATTAGTATCCCCAGATCCATTGTCCCTATTGATTTAGTGCAATAAGTTATTCATCTTCTTCTAGACACAACTACTTGGGATTGATATCTATCAAACATATCATCTTTGTTTGTGGAGTCGCATATTGTGTATTTGGAGGATTATTTTGAGGAAATTCATGTCGTATTTCATGACAATCGGATTGTCATTTTTGGAGCATCATCATTATCTTCAAATCTTATTTTACATCATTCTACACATGATTCTAGATTGAAACAATCTCATTCCACCATGTGGAAATTTTTAATCGTGTCCATTTTGTCGATGATAATGGAAAAAGGTGTTTGGATTATAGTTCAAGGGTAAAGGCTTATAAGGATCAGGGGTTCTAACAAGAGGTAAGGTAATTAAGTTCTTACCCATGAGTTGCAACATGATGGAATGAAGGGTATCGGGTAATAGGGTAAATTGTGTTGAGAATTCATGTCTCAATTTCCAGATTTATGCCCCTTCATTCTTGCCTTGGCGTTTTAATGTTCCTTCTTGTGTTTACCGCTTTATTGTGCGTGGTCTTCTTCCTCACCGCGGTGGGCGCGGTATTTACCTTTTTGGCTATGGCGGCGTCGGTTCGGCGGTTACCACCATATCGCAGGAGGTGGGTCCTCTCACCACGGTGAGACCGCCTGCGATTGGCCTGGCGGTTACCGCCCTACCGCAGGTGGTGGGTCCTCTCACCATGGTAGTGCAGTGAGACTACCTGCATCTGTCCTAGTGGTTACCACCCTACCGTGGTAAGACCGCCATCGACTGGCTAGCGATTACCGCCATACCGCGGTGGCCATGGTAAGGCCGCCTGCGGCTAGCCTGGCAGTTACCGCCCTACCACGGCCAGCCAAAAGGCTGACCATGGTGGCCACGGTAAGACCGCCAACGTCTGGCTGGCAGTTACTACCATACTATGGCCAACCAAAGGGCTAACTGTGGTGGCCGCGATAAGGCCGCCTGCGGTTGGCTTGGCAGTTATCGCCCTACCACGACTAGCCAAAAGGCTGACCGCGGTGGTCACGGTAAGACCGCTAGTGGTCTGCCTTGCTAGCTACCGCTATATCGCAGTATGTCTTGGAGCCGCCCACGGTAGCGTGGTAAGAGCTCAGACGAGTTTGGTAGGCTTACCACCATACCGCGAGTTGGTCGGATGGGCTCGACGGTAGCGTAGTAAGGCCTATGAGGAGCTCGGTGAGCTCGACGACTGGTTGACTGATTTGGACTCGAAGTCAAAAAGCGACAACGAATGCAAGATCGACACGTGGCTCAGTGTCAGGTGATTATTGGTTAGAGGCCAATGTAGTTATTGCAACAGGTGCAGGTCAACCTAGGGTGGCGATACAGAACCCGATTTGGGTAATTGGCATTAATGCCTAGGTGGCTCGATGTAGGAAGATTGGTATGGGCAGATCTTTGGTGCGATTGAATCAGACATGATTTGTACCAGAGATTGACGGTTGACTGATAGAATTGAATGCAACGTGTGACTTGAGGAAGTTGATTACATATTGCATGTGAATGAGAATTCAATGTGATGGGGTTTTTTTTAGTGAGAAGATTATAAGATAGATAATTCTGTAGTGCTGTTGTGAGTTGATCAGAGAGGACTATTTTTTGTATGTAATTGTTCTGTTACTATAATACAATTAGTCTGGACTTTGTGTGGTGAGTTTTTTACTTGAAAAGGTTTTCCCATGTATATCTGGTGTCAACTGTGAATGCTCATCTTTGTGAAATATCTATTTTACTTGCATGTATTCATCTTAAGTAGTTTTAGAATGCTATTGAAATCGGTTTTATGCTCTTCTCCTCTATTGTATTAGTGTTAAGGGAATGTATTCCTCACTGTTGGGTCTCTAGATCCATGCCTATTTTCCCTTCAAGTGGTATCAGAGCTTGGCCAGTTGTGTTATCCTTGTAGGAAAGATTAGTTTTTTGTGCTAATACTGTTTCAGTGGGAGTCTTACATTGTTTAAACTTGTTTTTGTTTGAGATGGCCAGTACATCTGGTAGAATAGACATTGAAAAATTCAATGGCAGTAACTTTGAGTTATGAAAACTCAAGATAGAAGACTTGCTTGTGGATAGAGACCTCTGGATTGCAGTGTCTGGAACTAAGCCACAAAGTACAATGCAAGAAGCTTGGGATCTTGCTGATAGAAAAGCAATAGGTTTGATAAGACTAAGTCTAGTCGATTCTGTTCTCCTAAACGTCCATGAGGAGCAATCTGCAGCTTCATTATTGAAGAAGCTTGGTGATATTTATTAGGGAAAGTCTCTGGTAAATAAGTTATTCCTAAAGAAGAAGTTGTACTCCTTGAAGATGGAAGAAGGTGCATCTGTTGCAGACCATCTGAAGTCGTTTAACATGAGTGTTACTTAGCTGGCTTCTGTAGGTGTAAATATTGAGGAGGAGGATCGTTGCAAGCTCCTATTGTGTTCATTACCTGACAGTTGGGACCATCTTGTGATGGCCATTGGAAGCACTGCCGCTTCTTTCAAGATGGAAGACATTGTTGCCTCATTGCTATTTGAAGAGATGCGGAGGAAGTCTTCAAAGATGGCCAAAGAGGCTCTTGCTGTTCGAGGTAGACCAAAGGAGAAAGGCAAGAAGAAGGACAAGAAGTCAAAATCCAAATCTGCAGGGAGATCAAAGTCTCTTGGTAAAAAGTTCAAGGTGAAATGTTGGAACTGTGGGCAACCTGGTCATATCAGGAAGGACTGCAAGGAGAAGAAGAAGAAGAAGAATGCTTCTGAAAATGAATCTTCTCAAAGTGATGCAGATGCCTTCATTGCAGCAACTTTGACAACTCAGACATCAGATGATGTTGGGCTGGTTGATTCAGGTGCTTCTTTTCACATGACATCTAATAGAGAATGGTTCTCTAAATACGAAGAGTATGATGGTGGAAAGGTGTACTTGGCAAGTGATTCAATGTTGGAGATAGTTGGCAGAGGAAGAGTCAGAATTCAGTTTCCTGATGGGAGAGTCAAAGGTATTGGTGGCATACTTTATATACCAGGTTTGGCTCGAAATCCTCTTTCTGTCAGTAAGTTAAATGATGCTGGTGTAGAAGTTTCTTTTAAAAGTAAGGGGTGTAAAATGGCTAGAGGTGTAATGGTGCTCGCTAAGGGTGTTCATACTAACACTCTGTACAAGCTGGATGCACATCCTATTCTTTGTAATAGTGCCTCTGTAAAGACATGTAATGCTGCAACTGTAGAGAAAGATGAAGACTCTTCTCTGGCTGCAAATGCTATGGAGGTAAAACTCCCAGCTGAGAAGACTATGCTGTGGCATCACCGACTTGGTCACATTGGTGAGAAAGGTTTAAAAACCTTGAAGAATAAAAATCTTGTAGAAGGGCTTGATGATTGTAACCTTGAGTTCGACTTTTGTGAACACTGTATCTATGGAAAACAACATCGTGTTTCTTTTTATTCTAGTCTTCACAAATCTTCTGGTATACTGGGTTACATTCATTCTGATGTGTTTGGTCCAGTTAATGTTCCTTCATTATCGAAGTCTAGATATTATGTTTCTTTTATTGATGACTGTTCGAGAAGGGCATTTGTATACTTCATTAAAAGTAAAACAAAAGTGTTCAGTCGGTTTAAAGAATTTAAATCTTTGGTTGAAAATCAGACTGGAAGGAAAATTAAGTGTTTGAGGATAGACAATGGTGGTGAATTTTGTTCTGCAAATTTTGAAAGGTATTGCACTAATCATGGTATTAAAAGGCACAAGACAATGCCTTACACTCCACAACAAAATGGAGTTGCTGAAAGGTTGAACATGACACTAATGGAAAAGGCAAGGAGTATGCTGAGTGGGTTTGGTATGGAGCAGAAGTTCTAGGTTGAGGCTATGGCTACAACATGTTATTTGATTAACAGATCTCCTTGTTCAGCTCTTGTTGACAAGACACCTTTGGAAGCATGGTTTGGTAAGAAGCCCTCTCTGAGGCATGTCCGTGTGTTTGGCTGTGAGACATATGTTTATGTGCCAAATGAAAAGAGATCTAAACTTGATAACAAGGTTGTCAAATGTATTCTCATTGGCTATGGAGTTGGTGTGAAAAGATACAAGCTTTGGAACCCTGTTACTGAGAAGGTTTTGTACAACAAAAGCGTGATATTTTGTGAGCTAAAACCTTCAGTTAGTGATCAACAACTTGGGACAGATCGGAGTGACAAGAAAAAGGATGCAGTTGAGATTCCCCAAACTCCAGAAAGGGAAGAGCTGCATGGTCTACCTGAGACTGAGGAGAGCTCAAGCAGCTCTGGAACTTTTGATGGTGAAGAACAACCTCAGCCAGTAAGAATATCTACATGAGAAAGAAGGCAATCTAATAGGTATGGTTTCTCTATGTTAAATTCAAACTATGCCTATGCTTTACTAACCAACACTGATGAACCTAGGACTGTTAAAGAAGCAATCAACATGGCTGATTCAAATTCTTGGCTGGAAGCCATGAATGAAGAGATGGATTCTTTGAAAAAGAATGACACCTGGATTTTGGTACCACTACCTAAAGAGCGAAAGCCTGTTGGCTGTAAGTGGATATTCAAAAGGAAGAAAGGTCTTGATGGCAGTGTTGAGAAGTACAAGGCACGACTGGTTGCAAAGAGTTTTTCTCAAATTGAGGGAATAGATTATGGAGAGATTTTTTCCCCTGTAGCAAAGCTGACATCCATCAGATTTTTATTGTCATTGGCAGCTGTGTATGATTTTGAAATTAAATAGATGGATGTGAAGACAATGTTTCTCCATGGTGAGCTGGAAGAAGAAATCTACATGTCTTAGCCTAAGCATTTTGTTGAAAGAGGTAAACAAAATCTGGTTTGTAAGTTAAACAAATCTCTCTATGGTTTAAAGCAATCTCCTAGAATGTGGTACCAAAAATTTGACACGTTTGTGTTGTCAATTGGATTTGTGAGATCAAAATCTGATCATTGCATTTATTATAAATCTAAAAATGATCGTGTGCTTGTTATCACCCTGTATGTGGATGATATGTTATTTATTGGAAATAGCAAGACTATGATTTTTGATCTTAAATCTCAGTTGTCTGCAAAGTTCAAGATGAAAGATCTTGGTGCAATTAGGTACATTCTTGGAATGGAGATTACCAGGGATAGAACAAGCAAATTTTTTTGGGTCAGTCAGAGTAAGTATGTGAAGACAGTTCTGGAGAGGCTTAGCATGGATGACTACAAGCAACTTGTTATTCCAATCTTGCATGGAACTAAGCTGTCTGTTGAAGACTATCCAAAGTCTGCTACTGAGATGGAGGACATGACCTATGTGCCTTATTCAAGTGCTATTGGTAGTTTGATGTATGCTATAGATTGTACAAGACCAGACATTGCCCAAGCAGTGGGAGTTCTAAGCCAATTTATGGCAAATCCGGGAAGATCACATTGGAATAATGTGAAGAGAGTATTTAGGTATTTGAAGGGGACTTCAGATTATGCACTATGTTACCATGGCAGTATGGCTGCATCACCGAGGACTCTCACAATCCTTGGTTATGTTGATTTAGATTGGGCAGAGGACATTGACAACAGATGATCCACCATTGGATACACCTTCATGCTTAATGGTGGAGCAATCAGTTGGATGAGCAAGCAACAGGTTGTAGTTATCCATGATAGAGGCAGAGTACATGGCTGCAACTCATGCCTGCAAGGAAGTGGTTTGGCTAAGGCGTCTGTGTTCAGACATTGGATTTAATGCTAGATAAATTTCAATTTGCTGTGACAGTCAGAGTGCCATTTGTTTGGCAAAGAATCCAACCTTTCACGCTAGGACCAAGCACATTGATGTGCAGTATCATTTCGTAAGGGATATGGTTGAAGATGGCAAGGTCAGTCTAGAAAAGGTGGACACCTTTAAGAATGTTGCAGATGCTTTAACAAAGCCAATTAGTACAAACAAGTTCAGATGCTGCACAAAATCGATGGGCCTTGGGGCCTATGACAGATACTGATTTTTATTGCAATGGGGTTGCTGGAAATGTTTGCCAAGTGGGAGCTTGTTGAGAATTCATGTCTCAATTTCCAGATTTATGCCCCTTCATTCTTGCCTTGGTGTCTTAATGTTCCTTCTTGCATTTACCACTTTATCGTGTGCGGTCTTCTTCCTCATTGCAGTGGCCACAGTATTTACCTTTTTGGCTTTGGCGGTGTCGATCTGGTGGTTACAACCATACCACAGGTGGTGGGTCCTCTCATTGCTGTAGCATGGTGAGATTGCTTGCGGCTGGCTTGGCGGTTACCGCCCTACCGCGGTAAGACTGCCAGTGACTAGCTGGCGGTTAACGCCATACCACGACTAGCCAAGGGGCTGACCGTAGTGGCCGTAGTAAGGCCGCCTGTGGCTGGCCTGGCGGTTACCGCCCTACCGCGGCCAGCCAAAAGGCCGACTGCGGTGGCTGCAGTAAGACCACCAGCGTCTGGCTGGTGGTTACCGCCATACCCCGGCCAACCAAAGGGCTGACCACGATGGCCACAGTTATCGTGGTAGTCGCGGTAAGACCGCCAGTGGTCTGCCTTGCTGGCTACCGCTGTACCACGGTATGTCTTGGAGCCACTTGTGGTAGTGCGGTAAGAGCTCAGATGAGCTCGGTAGGCTTACCGCCATACCGCGAGCTAGTAAGATGGGCTTGGCAGTAGCGCGGTAAGGCCTATGAGGAGCTCAGTGAGCTTGGCGATTGGTTGACCGATTTGGACTCGAAGTCAAAAAGCGACAATGAATGCAAGATCAACACATGGCTCAGTGCTAGGCGATTATTGGTTAAAGGTCAATGTAGTTATTGCAGCAGGTGCAAGTCAACCCAGGGTGGTGATACAAAACCTGATTTGGGTAATTGGCATTAATGCCTAGGTGGCTCAATCCAGGAAGATTGGTATGGGAAGATCTTTGGTGCGATTGAATCAGACATGATTTGTACCAGAGATCGACGATTGACTGACAGAATTGAATGCAACATGTGACTTGAGGAAGTTGATTACATATTTCATGTGAATGAGAATTCGATGTGATGGGGTTTTTTTTTAGTGAGAAGATTGTAACAGAGATAATTCTATAGTGCTGCTATGAGCTGATCAAAGAGGACTATTTTTTGTATGTAACTGTTATGTTACTATAATACAATTAGTCTAGACTTTGTGTGGTGGGTTTTTTACCTGAAAAAGTTTTCCCACATATATCTGGTGTCAACTGTGAATGCTCATCTCTGTGTATATCTATTTTACTTGCATGTATTCATCTCAAGTAGTTTTAGAATGCTATTGAAATCGGTTTTATGCTCTTCTCCTTTATTGTATTAGTGTTAAGGGAATGTATTCCACACTATTGGGTCTCTAGATCCATGCCTGTTTTCCCTTCAACTTGTCTCTTCATGTCCCTGAGTTGATATGTATTTGTTGTTTTTATAGTAGCCACTTGAGATTGAACTTGTTGATTTGTTTGAGGTAGATTTATTTGTATAAATCCCTTATTTTGTTTCTTGAATGGTTGGAAATTGTTATGAGGCACATATTCATACTTTTTAGGATGGTTGGAGGAAGTTTTCACTTCACGATGACTTACCAAATTTTTGATAGTCATAGAGAGTTGTGCACAAGTGAGTGAAGGAAGGGAATCCCATCATCCCAAGCTTATCTTGAATATTAGTTTACAAGTTTTCAATGAACATTCTTTGAAGATAAGCATCATGAATCTTAATGTTGATTTGTGAGTAGAGAAATTGATAACATGCTATGAAATCAGTGACCTTTTCATCTTTGTTTTTTACATTGCATTAAATCAGGTAAGGTTGTCTTAGGACCAATGTGCACTTGGAAATTGCTGAGGAAAGCATCAACAAGTTCATTGAATAAACTAATTGAATTGTTTGGTAGGGAGAAAATCCATTCCAAGGCGGTGTCTTTCAAGGATCTAGGAAAAAGCTTAGAGCTTGTCTTCAAAAATGAAGTCATTACATAAGGCTATGTATGTTGAGACATGGTTTCTAGGATCTCCTTTACCACCATATTTCTCAAATATAGGAATATATATGCCTTGTGGAATTTGTGCTTTCAATATATCTAATGATAATGGGTTTTGTTTAACATATTGTGAGGGTAGTCCATTTGATTTTGGTTCAATGTGGAAATTTGTTGTTGGTCGAAGGATGACATTTTTTGTAAAATTTGGTTGAGGATAGAATCATTGGTTATGTTTTGAGATAGAGGTGAATAAGGTGGAGGTGCATATGTGTTGGTAGAACAAGTGAATTTCAAGTTTGTGAGAGGTGATGAGTTAGGAGATATGATGTTTGAGTTCACAAAGCTAAAATGATTCCTAATGGACATAGCCAAAGTTGGATTGATGTTGCTAGATGGTTGTCTTATTGTAGTAACAGTTGAATGAGTATATGTAGGAATAGAGGCCACAAATGTAGGGGGATGAATTTTATTTCCACCTTGACTTTGAGTGTACCCCAAAGTTTGAGCACAACTAGCCATTAGAGGAACATGACCATCAATGATATGAGCTAATCTTCTCACAATTTCTATTCCTAGTTCATTATCAAGCATTATCCTCATGTTATCTATGATAGGAACCGTAGTACTAGCAATATATTCACAACTCACAAGGTTTTGAAGTTTTTCTAAGGCTTTATCCATTTTTTGTAATTTTTCTTAAGGAACATGAGCAATAACAGTTTCAACATCAACATGATTGAAGGTCATAGGCCATGTTATTTCAGGTATGGATTCCAACGTGGGTTGACTGGTGTCAACACTATGAGTGAAAGAGTTAGAAAACCCAAGATCCATAGTGGATGTACCAACATAGGATGCCACGAGTCTCAAACTACATCTCACTAAAGTATTAGCAATAGGACACCAGGTTGTAATAATCATACAAGTTTCACCAAACAAAAAGTGTGCCCAAAATGGACAAAAAAACTAAAAAAATATAGAAAACATCCGCAAATAGAAATCCCAATGCAAGAATGTAAAAAGATATTGCAATTTTTAGATATGACATGCAAGAACTTTCTGATTTTTGAATGCAGGAAACTAAAAATGATGAATTTTGAATGAAAATTTTATGTTTGAACTATGAAAATTTTATGTTTTGATTAATTAACTTGAATGCAAATAATTTCAAAAAACTACAACTCCATAAACTGAAACTGAGATCTGAAAATAGGAAGATGCAAAGCAGACATGGATAAATTATACCCAAAAATTTAGAAAATGACCTGTATAAGGACAAATTTTCCCTAGGGCGAATGAGTCCTTACATAGGGGTTGAAAAAGTTAAGTTATGAGTTTTTGAGTTGATATTTAAGTTCTCTAATTTAGGTTTTAAACAAACATTTTTAGTTGTAGAATCAAAAAATTATGATTGAAATGCAAGTGCAATTTGATGACAAACAACAAGCAAAATTACAACTTTCTAGATGCAATTTTGTTTGAATTTTCTGATGTAAATGAATGAAAAACACTAATGTGAAAACTATTATGTGAAATGAATATAATATGTATGCAAATTTTTGAATTTTTGAATTTTTAAATAATATAAAATGTAACTTTAAAACCCTAAATGAAATGCAAAATAATGCAATTTTGAAAAACCCTAAATGAGATATAATGCAAACTAATGCAAAATCCCAGATTTAGGGTGTTACATGTATGAGCAGTTGGCGTTAAGTTGTTGGTGTTGAGTTGGTGTTTCTATTGATGTCAATAAGCTTGTGTTTTCATTGATGAGAAGGATGTTTGTGGCGATTCTTTGATTATTGCATTATGTTGTCATTAGTAAGTGTTACTAGTGTCAACCTATGGTGTTGCTTTGATAAGCTTCTAAATTCATCGATGTATGTTTGAGTTACTATGCTGCAGTTGGTCTAGAGGTGATGAGTAAGGGCTGAAGATGATAAGTATGTGTCTCTAGTGCTTGGTTTCCAAGTTCTTTTGAGAAAATTTGAATAAAAGAGGAAATAGTGGTTGAAGAGGTGTTTTGTGCTATGAAGTAGCATTATGGTTTTGCTCCACATTTCTTCTAGGTTGAATATCTACGTATGCAGTTCATATATGTTGATTAGAGGTGTTCAAAGGTGTTATATCCAGAATTTGACATGCCAGATCGTTGTGCAGAGAAATTTGTGTTCACAAGTGTGTGAATTGTGTATTGCAGAGGTGTCTGAGAGAAATGGTTTTGCTCCACATTTCTCCATAGACTGGTTTTTGGTCGTATGGATCTAAAGGTGTGTTGATATTGCCTATATCTATCTTCTGTTGAAGTTGTTCATGGTTTGGTGCTCTGCAAGTTAGTTTATTGAGTTAAAATGTATGAAAGGTTGTTTGAGTGTACTGGGTGTGTATATTCTCCAGGTGAAAGTTGTTGGGAAGGAATTTGTTGGATTTTAGGGTGTTTGTGGAATATTCCAGATTATGTTCAAGTGATGTATGTTGTTCGTGAGTCATCTTTGGATCAAAGGAAATGTGTACTTAAAATTTTAATGGTATTTACATGGGTTTGACTGACCTTGGTTGTTTACACTAATTTTGGATTTTCTTTGGTGATTGTGGAAGCATGATGTGGCATGTGTGAGTGGATTTAGGTCCTAGATAAGGTGTGTTGTGGTTTTCCTTCATTCCTTTCCACTACAAGAATGTTTTGGTGCCGACCTAATTTGAATTTGCATGGTTGAGGTGCATAACCAACCTTGGAGAATGTTTTCAATGCTTAAGATGGTATAAATAAGTGTTGATTTGATGAGGAATGTGTACACAGAGAAGTATGATGTGAGAGATGAAAATTATAGTGCTGTGAAGTGCAGTATGAGCTTTGATGAGTTAGGCTACTGGAGGTAGTGAGCAGAAGCTGTCTACAATCTTTAGTAAGGCCGTGGATGTGTTGGTGATACTATGGTTCATTAAGATGGACTTCTCATTGTAACAAGATTCTCTATCTTCTTTTATGTAATCCGATAGTGAGACCTTGGCAGTGAGCCCTTCTTTCTTTTGGGTAGTGTGCCCTTTAGCAGTGAGCCCTTTGTAATCAGTATTGTTATTACCTTATATTGTGAGCTAATCCTCACTGTGGTTTTCCCTTCTTATATTTTCCACATAAATATGGTGTTACATTGTGCATGGTGTTGATGTTTTTCAATTTCTATTATTTTCTTTCATACTAAATCATTCTAATAGATTAAGGGTTAATTAAGTTGTTATGAATCAAAATGTTTATGAGGGTTTTGAAGTTTTAATGTACAACTAATTCACCCCCCTCTCAGATGTCTTGTGCATTCAACAATTGGTATCAAAGAAAGATTCCTTGGAAGAGAGCTTAACCACTTGAGGTAGATCTGGGATGACACACAAGAAGGAGGTTTCCTTTGTTTGATGGAACTAATTATGTTTTTTGGAAGATCAAAATGGAAGGTTTTCTTGTCTCACTAGGGTTTGAGATTTGGAAGTCTATTGAATCAAGATATACTGTACCTACAAATGGTCTAAGCACTATTGATGAAATCAAGTCTTATGAGAAAAATGGGAAATATAGGCATGATTTTTTGAGTGGTCTTTCCAATACTAAACTTGTGAAAGTCATGAGTCTAAAGACTGCTAATGACAACTAGAAAAATATAGCAAGTGTTTATGAAGGAGATGAAAAGGTCAAACAAGCTAAAATGCAGAATCTAAAGATCAAGTTTGAAACCCTATTGTTATTAGAGGATGAAGACATTACCAACTACATGAAAAATGTGGACAAAGTTTTCAACTCCATTAGAGGTCTTGGTGGAACTCTTGATGATGATGAGGTGGTAAAAAAGGTACTGAGAACTCTGTCTAAATCCTATAGTCATAAGGTTTCTGCTATTGAATAATTTCAAATTTCAAATAGTTATTCTAGAGATCAATTGCTTGGTACATTGATTTATTTTGAATTAAGAGAATTTGGTTCAAGTGATTCAAAGAAAGAGGCTTCTTTTAAAGTTGGAAAAGTAGAAAAGAAAGATGAATCAAATCCAGATGAATTTGATGAGTTGAAAGCAAAATTTATGAGGAAACTGAAGAAGGGCACTAGAAAAGATAGAGGTAAGTTACCTTTCAAATGCTTTAATTGTGGAAATATTGGTCATTATGCTTCAAGATGTCCCGTCAGAGCTTCAAAAGACAAGTTTAAGGAAAAAAAAGTTAAATCAATTAAGAAAAGTTATTAATGTAGAGAAGATGCAAGTATATTTGATGATGAATTCTTGTTCATGGTTTTAAATGTTGGAACTAATTCTGGTAAATTTGAGAGATGTATGAAGGATAGTACTTCAGAGATAGGAGCAATGATAACTGCTCTTCATTCTAGGGAAGAGAAGAACAACTGTATCATTGACAATGGATGCTCAAATCACATGCCACGTGATAAGATTAAGTTTGTTAAGCTTGAAAATTATGGAGGAGGTTTAGTCAAGTTTGGTGATGATACATCTGCTAAGATATGTGGAAAATGTTCAACTAGTTTTGATGGAAAGCATGATACAAATGATGTTTTATATGTTATAGGTCTGCAACATAATCTTTTGAGTGTAGAGCAGATGTGTAGCAAAGGATATAATCTTGTGTTTCAGGATAATAGGTGTGAAATTAGGAAAGGCTTCAAGACTATGGTTATTGCTGGAAGAAGAACAAATGGTGATTTTTATCAGCTTAAAGGTGCAAATGGAATGTGTTTCATAACTTGGATTAATGAAAGTTGGATATGGCATAGAAGAATGTGTCACACCAATTTTGATAGCCTAGTAAGGATAAGTTCAATTCAAACTATGAGAGATCTTCCAAAGATTACAAAGCCTATCAATGTTGTTTGTAAGGAATGTTAGATTGGAAAGAAAACTAGAAGGAGTTTCAAAGTCAAAGAACAATATTCTACCCATCATTTAGAATTGATGAATATAGATATTTATGGACCCAAAAGAAGAAGAAGTTTTCAAGGTGATAGGTATTTCATGTTGTTAATTGATGGTTATTCTAGAATGACTTGGGTTACTTTTCTCAAAGAAAAATTAGAAGCTTTAGATAAGTTTAAGGAATTTAAAGCTATGGTTTAGAATCAAATATATATTAAAATTAAATGTTTGAGGTCTGACAAAGGAGGAGAGTTCACCTCCAATGAGTTTAACTTCTTTGGTGAAGATCAAGGGATAAAGAGGCATTTGTCAGCCCCTAAGACTCCTCAACAGAATGAAGTGGTTGAAAGGAAAAATAGAACTATTTAGGAATTTGCAAGAACAATGATGAAAGAGGAAAACCTATCAAAAGTCTATTGAAGAGAAAAAACTCACATAGTAGTCTACATACTTAACAAAGTACAAGCAAAAGGAAAAAATTCAAAGACTCCCTATGAGTTATGTTATGGAAGGAATCCTAGTGTTAAATATTTCAGAGTATTTGGAAGAAAATGTTATATCAGAAGACATGAAGAAGGCTTAGGAAAATTTGATACAAGATATGATGAAGGTATATTCATTTGATACTCTACAAGAAGCAAAGCCTACCAGTGCTACAATAAGAGGTTGAGAAGAATTATTGAAAGTGTAAATGTTAAAGTAGACGAAGACTTACACATAAATTTAGTGATGATAGATGAATATGAATCAAATGAGCCCCCTTTCTGAGAAGAAGAGAAGGATGAAGGTAAGGAAATTAAAATACAAGTTGAAGAGGAAGAAGCTCCATAAGAAATTCCTAAAACCCCCAAGTATGTGCAGAAGAATCAATTTGAAGATCAGATCATTGGTGACAAAAGAAAAGGTGTATTGACTAGAAGAAAGGATGCTATGCTAGAAGAACAAGTAAACCTATGTTTACTTTCAAAACTTGAACCTAAAACAGTGATTGAGGCATGAAAGGATGAGTACTAGATCAAGGCTATGGAAGAAGAACTAATGCAGATTGAGAAGAATCAGAATTGGGAACTTGTCCCAAGACTAGAAAACAAGAATATGATTGGAACTAAGTGGGTGTTACGGAACAAACTGAATGAGAATAGAGAAATTGTTAGAAATAAGGCAAGGCTTGTGTGTAAGGTTACTCACAAGTGGAAGGAATAGATTTTGAGGAGAATTTTGCTCCAATGGAAAGGATGGAATCTATTAGGATGTTTCTAGATTTTTCAACACACAAAGATTTCAAAGTGTATTAGATGGATGTGAAGTCTGCATTCTTACATGGTGAATTGGAAGAAGAGATATACAATCTACAATCAAAATGATTTCAGTTATTAGACAAACTAGATATGGTTTGTAGATTGAAGAAGGTGTTATATGGATTGAAGAAAGCTCTCAGAGCTTCTTATGAAAGATTGGATAGGTATTTTTTACATAAAAGATTTAATAAAGGTACTGCAGTTAGTAATCTCTACTTCAAAGTTGAAAAAAATAAAATCTTGATTGTGGTTGTGTATGTTGATGATATAATCTTTGGAGGAAATGAAGCTATGTGCAAAAGAGTTGCTGAAGAGATGTATATTTATTTCACAATCAAAATATGTCAAGGAAATGTTGAATAAATTTGGAATGCAAGATTCTAAATCGGTATATACCCCTATGGTCACTAGTTGCAAACTGGGAAATAATGATGAATCCCCTAAGGTTTATTAGAGCAAGTATAGATCAATGATTGGAGGAGTGTTATATCTAATTGCTACTAGATTGGATATCATGCATGCATTTTGTCTTGTGGCTAGATTTCAAGAAGATCCTAGAGAATCACATGTTGTAGTAGTAAAAAGGATATTCAGATACTTAAAGGGCACTCCAAAACATGGCTTATGGTATCCAAAAGATACTAAATTTTCTCTGAGTGCTTTTACAAATGCAGATTGGACAAGATGTGTGGATGGTAGAAAAAATTACAAGTGGTGGTGCATTATTTCTTGGAAATATATTGTGCCTTGGCTAAGCAAGAAGCAAGATTCAGTGTCATTATTTACCGTAGGGGTAGAATACATTGCAACAACATCTTGCTACACACAAGTGTTGTGGATAAGGAAAAACTTGAAAGATATTAGACTTATATATGATGAACCTATTTCTATTTTCTATGACAATACAAGTGCTATCAATATTTTAAAGAATCCGATAATGCACTCAAGGAAAAAGCATATTTCAATCCTATATCACTTTTTGAGAGAGAAGGTTGTAGAGAATGAAGTGAAGCTTGAATATGTGCATACAAAAGATTAGGTTGCTGACATAATCACTAAGGCTCTTCCTAAGGATACATTTGAGTATCTCTGAGAGAAGTTAGGGGTCATTGCCCCTCCTACTTTGAACTAGATGCATAAGGATATGCATCAGTACAATGGATCTCAAGATTCATTATTTTCTCTAGACTGATGTTCGTGGCTACCTCTCAAGGGGAGTAGGTAGTGGCATTATTGGTTGTTATAGTCAGGGGGAGTATAAATAGTA
This sequence comes from Sequoiadendron giganteum, assembly GCA_007115665.2. Lineage (NCBI taxonomy): Eukaryota > Viridiplantae > Streptophyta > Pinopsida > Cupressales > Cupressaceae > Sequoiadendron > Sequoiadendron giganteum. The sequence continues at coordinate 590,501,183 of CM021103.1, read as the reverse complement.
GTAAATTAAAAGGAAGTTGCAAAACAATGGTGAATAAATACAAGTATGATTCATGTGAAAGGAGGAGAATGAGTGATGCACACTTTTTGTCCTTTTCTATTGATGTCAAAGGGGGAGAATGAGTCATGTGAAAAAGAAGATAGTTAGTCATCAAAAGGAGAGAGGCAAGTCTTAATGTATTTAGGGAGAGAAAGAGAAAGGTATGAAAAAAACAAGTTACTAAGGGGGAGAAAGAATAACAAGATAATAGTTGGCATGGAGCAATGTGTTGGTGATTAGAGATGTTGTGTTTCTTGTTGTTGGCTTTTCACATCATGTGTTGCCATCAATGAAAAAGGGGGAGATTGTTGCAAGTATTAGAAGTTGGTATTAAGTTTTTGGTGTTGAGTTTGTGTTGTCATTGATGTCAACAAGCTTGTGTTGTAATTGATGAGAATGATGTTTGTGGTGATGCTTTAATTAGTTGCATTATATTGTTATTAGTAAGTGTTATTGGTGTCAACCTTTGGTGTCTCTCTAATAATATTTTGTTCATGGATGTATGGTTGAGTTTATATTCTACAGTTGGTCTAGAGGTGTTGAGTAAGTGTTGAATATGATAAGTATGTGTCTCTGGTGCTTGGTTTCCAAGTGCTTTTGAGAAAATTTGAATAAAAGAGGAAATAGTGGTTGAAGAGGTGTTCTAAGCTACAAAGTATCATTTGTTTTTCTCTTCATTTCTTCTGGGTTGAAGATCTTCTTGTGGAGTTTAGATATATTGATCAGAGGTATTTTGGTGTAGTCATGGTACAAGGGTTCATAAAGAATAGTCCAAACCATGCAACAATGAGTCAACATAGTGAGAACAACACAAGAAATTGATATGCGGACATGAATCTTTATTGAATTGATAATCTTACATGCAACATATGCTTCATGGGTGAATATTCAGGGCTCACAAGCTTGCCACAAGGGAATTCAACAATACAACTGGCCAATAGGCCTTATTACATGCCCCCGAGAGGTTTATGTGAAATGTAATGAATCTGAATCTTAATTCTAAAAATACTAAATTCCAATTAGTTACAAATGCTTGTAAATATGCTTCTCAAGCTCCAACAAAGGTCCGCATTAACCACAAGGGTTAATAACCTGATGATGATCATACATGAAGGTTGGCCCCAAAATATAGGAAGATAACTCCATGTGAAAATAAATAACTTGTGAATATCCAAGATAGGTCCTAAGGAAACCAAGATTCTTGTATGATGTCCCATTAAGCTTCACACAATTTGGAATAGGTCTGCACTAAGGAATCTAGACCAAGTTGGCCCTAAATGCTTTGACTGGAAAATATAGTGAAATTATGAGAGTGATATATTTTGATAGACAACTGTAAATGATTCAAATTTTGGATATGTGATAGATGATATATCCTACTTTGTGATATGAGAAACAACGATGTGCTAAAATGCAAAATGAAATACTAAAACTGCTACTAAATGCAATGCAAGAAAATAACTATTTTTTCTGGTTGACACATGATTGCTTTACAACCAAGGATGCTCTTGCATCAGACACCTGAGGTTGGAAGAAAAAGTGAGTCCCTCATTTTCTAGGGCTAAGAGGAAAACCAAAATGGTCCACCTCACCCTAAGAAATCCATGATGAATCCTCCACTAGTCTACCTTTCCACTTCACAAGATATTCTTTGTACTATTTCTTCCTAGTGCTCCTTTCGATTCTGGTATTCAAAATCTGCTCAATCTCCTTTGGTTCTTGATGTGGTAACTGCTCCTTCAAATCCACTTCATCACTATTGTCACTTGATTTGCCTTCATGAAACTCATATATTTCTGCAACATTAAAACTAGGTGATATACCCAATGTCTCCAGTAACTCCACTTCATATGCATTTCTAGAATCAAACTTCCTTAGAGTCTTACATGGTCCAAAATTCCTCATCTTCAACTTATTGTATGTTCCCACTGGAAATCTCTCCTTCCTCAAGTATATCATCACTTCATCTCCAACAACAAATTGCGTATGTCTTTGGTGCTCATCCGTGTTCTTATACTTACTGTTCATGTCCTCCAAATGCTTCTAGACCTAATTATGCAAAGCCTCCATGAAATATGCAAACTATTTTGCCTTCACACTCCTTTTTTTCTCCATAATGATGTCTCTTAACTTTGCAAATCCTTTAGGATGTGTTCTAATAATAATCTCAAATGGTGTTTTCCCTATACTCTGATTAACTCAATTATTGTATGAAAACTTTGATTGTGGTTAAACTATATCCCAACTTCCTTCCTTATCTCCAACTAAACATCTCAACAAGTTACCCAAACTTATGTTCACCACTTTTGTTTGTTCATATGTTTGTGGGTGATATGCTAAACTAAACTTCAAATCTATCTTCATCTTCTTCCACAATATCCTCCAAAAATATCCAATGAATTTAGTGTCTTTTTCTGAAACAATACTCTTTGGTAACCCATGCAACCTCACAATTTCCTTGAAAAATAATTCAACAACATGTACAACATCATTAGTCTTCTTAGAACGAATGAAATGTGCCATTTTAGAAAATCTATCCATTACTACCATAAATGAATCATTTCCTCTTTGTGTTCTTGACAATCCCAATATAAAATCCATGCTTATATCTTCCCAAGGTTTCTTTGGTGCTGTCAAAGGTTTATACAATCTAGTATTCTGACTACTCCCTTTTTCAACTTGACAAGTTTTGCAACCTTGAACATACTTCCTTACATCCTTATATATTTGCGGCCAAAAATATTGTTCACTCACCAAATCTACTATGTTATCCATTCCAAATTGTCCTGCTAAACCTCCACTATGCTTCTCCTTGATCAAATTCTACCTCATTAAACACCTTGGTATACATAATTGATTTCCTTTGAATACCATACCTTCTTGAATGAAATCATCCAACCATTGGCTCCGATCCATCATTACTGGTTCTTTACATGCTCTCCATGCTTCACCAAAATCTGCATCATCTTCATACATATGCTTCAACTCCTCAAATCCCAATACTTCCACTCTCATCTTTGTCAAAAAATTCCTTCTACTCAATGCATCTGCAACTTTATTTGACTTACCACTCCTATGCTTCAACACAAAATTATAACTCTACAAGAACTCAACCCATCTCATATGTCTCTAATTCAACTTCCCTTGACTATTCAAATATTGCAAAGCTTGATGATATATTAACAACACAAACTCCTTAGGCAACAGGTAATGTGTCCACTTCTTCAAGGCTTGAATTATGGTATCCTGATCATACAATTAATATCTTCATTTAGAATCATTCAAATTCTCATTGAGATAGGCTATAGGTCTTCCTTGTTGACTCAACACTGCTCCAATTGCATTTCCACTTGCATCACAATCCACTTGAAATAATTTTTCAAAATCCAGTAATGCTAATATTGGCTGCTCTGTCACCTTTTGCTTCAACAATTCAAAACTTCTTTGTACTCCGTATGTCCACTTAAAGTCCTTCTCTCCTCTCATTGTCTCTATCATGGGGTTACACATGCTACTAAAATTTCTAATAAACTTCCAGTAGAAACTAGCTAATCCATGGAATGATCTCACCGCTCCAATGTTTATCGGTGTAGGCCAATCAATAATTTCTTTCAATTTCTCAGGGTCCATCTTCAATCCTTCAACAAAAATAAAAAATCCAAGGTATACTAACTCTGTCTTCATGAAACTAGACTTCTTGACATTAATCAACTTCTCCTCTCTTAATCTTTGCAATACTTGTCAAATGTGCCACAAATGCTCCTCTCTAGTCTTATTGAAAATAAGAATATCATCCAAGTAAATAATGAAAAACTTACCCAAGAATTTCTTTTGTACCTCATTCATCAATTTCATGAAAGTGATTGGTGCATTGGTCAATCCAAAAGGAATTACTAACCATTCATGCAATCCCTCATTCATCTTAAATGCAATCTTCCATTCATCTCCTTTCTTGATTTCGATCTGATGATATCCACTCTTTAGGTCAATCTTTGTAAAATGCTTTGCTCCACTCAAATAGTCCATTATGTCATCCATCCTTGGCAATGTGAATCTATACTTGACATTGATCCTATTGTTTTCTCTTTAATTTGTACACATTATCCATTCTCCATTATCCATCTTTCTTTGGTGCAAGTACAATAGGTACCACACATGGGATCAAAATTTCTCTAATCAATCCTTTCCTCGAAAAATCTTGTATCCACCAGTTCAACTCTGCATTCTATGTGCTGCCTTGTTTGGAAAACTTTCTCCCAATATAAGATCTACATGATGATGATACTCTAGACTGGACGTAGTCCCTTTGGTATATTCTCTGACATGATGTCTTCATACTCTATCAACAATTCAAATACTTCTTCACCCTCTATGGTGGGATTCTCCACCCTTGGATTACCACCTGTCCTTGAAATCAATGCATAACACATGTTCTCATGCCTTAATCCTTCAAGAAATTTTCTTCCATCTACCAAACATAGTTTGGTAGTGCCAAAAAATTCACTCTTCTCTTCTTCATCCAAAGGTATCAACTTGATTCTCTTTCCATTTGATGTCACAATATAAGTATTCCTTCTTCCATCATGAATTTATTTCTTATCATACTGCCATGGTCTTCCTAATAGTAAATGACAAGCATCCATAGGCATAATATCACACAATACTTCATCCCTATATGATCCAATATGAAATTTCACCAAACATTTCTCATTCACCAATATGTTATGATCGTCTTGAATCCACGCTATCCTATAGGGGTTCAGATGTTTCAATCTTTCCAAATTTAACTTGGTTACCATATCCTCTGAAACTAGATTATCAGTGCTACCACTATAAATGATAACTTTACATACTTTTCCTCTGGACTTACATCTTGTTCTAAATAGACTTTTCCTTTGCGGTGGTTCCTCAGTTCTTATTCATGAATCAAAGCTCTCCTCATCACCAATGATTCACTTGTCTCTAGCTTCCCAACTAAATTAGGGAATCCAACATGTTCTTCATCCACATAAGCTACTCTTCTAGTATGCTCAAGTTTCTTTCCGATACTCCCTTGATGACACTCAAATGCTCTATTTCCTTCAACTCCACACTTGAAACAAGTTCCTTTGAATGGTATTCTCTCAGATCATCCTTCATCTCTTCGACATCCTTCACTACAATAAGAATTATGACCTCCTCTATCACTACAGTAAATATTTCTATCTTCTCTGCCTTTGCGGTATGAATTAGCATCCTTCTCTCCACTCCGATAAGGTTTTACATCTTTGTTCTAATCCATATAAGGTCTTTCTCCAAATTGGGGTCCACTCCTTTGAAATCTTCATCTTTCACTTTCCTTCCTTTGCTCAAATTTCTTGTTCAACTTCTCTTCCACTTTCAATGCAAATTGATATGCTTCCTCAACTGATATCATCTTTACCAGGCTTAGTTCTTCTTGAATATTTGTTCTTAGTCCATTAATATATCTTGAAACCTTTTCTTTACTTGCTTCACTATGACCGGTTTTGATTATCATCTTGTAGAATTCTTCTATATACTCTTTCACAAATATTTCATTTTATCTCAAGTTTTGCAATCTCTTCAACAATTCAAGTTCATAATCTGCTAGTATGAATTGATTCTTCAATTTTTTCACCATTCTATCCCATTTGGTGATTATTTATTTACCTCTTATATTTTGGTCCAATTGAACTTCTTTCCACCATAATACAACATGTCCTTTCAATATTTTTTTCAAAAATATGATTCTTTCTAGATCTTCAATTTCTTCATATTCAAAGTATTCTTCCATCTCATTGATACAATCAATCAATTATTCAAGATTCAAATTTCCTGCGTAATTTTGAATTTTGAATCTAGGTCTTTTCCCAATCTTTGAGATCACTTTCAACATCTTCATCTACTGCAATTCTTCTTCTTCTTCTTCTTCTTCTTCTTCTTCTTTGCCTAGGGCTTCTTCAATTCGATTCACAACATGTTCTGCTTCATCATCACTTTCATCTTCACACCTAGGATTTAGGCCTCACCTTCGTTCTTCTTTAACAACATCTAATCGAACTCACATATTGCACATAATTTCCAACATCTCATCCATTCTTCCAACAAAATTCACCATAGCAGGCACTCTCCTTAGTGGTATGTCTCCCATTGAATCGGTGCAACTACCTCAATTTGATGATCTAGCTACAAGGGTTTCAATTGCCTCACAATAGATGATTGATTGAAAAAAATGCACTCTGACTCAGGTCAGTGATCTGTTCACCTCAAGGAATGCTTCTAGGATTAAAAAACTTGCTTTGATACCACTTGGTGCAGTCATGGTAGGAGGGTTCAGAAAGAATAATCTAAACCGTACATCAATGAATCAACATAATGAAAATAACACAAGAAATAGATATGTGAACATGGATCTTTATTGAATTTATAATATTACATACAACATATGACTCATGGGAAAATATCCGGGGCTCATAGGCTTGCCACAAGGGCATTCAACAATACAACTGGCCAATAGGCCATATTACATGCCCCTGAGGGGTTTATGCGAAATGTAATGAATCTGAATCTTACTTCTAAAACTACTGAATTCCTATGAGTTACAAATGCTTATAAACATGCTTCTCAAGCTCCAACAAAGGTCTATGTCAACCACAAGGGTTAATAACCCGATGATGATCATACATGAAGGTCAACCTCAAAATATAGGAAGATAACTCCACACAAAAAAAAATAACTTGCGAATCTCCAAGATAGGTTCCAATGAACCCAAGATGCTTGTATGATGTCACATTAAGCTTTGCATGATCTGGAATAGGTCCACACTAAGGAATCTAGACCAGGTTGGCCCCAAATGCTATGACTGGAAAATCTAGTGAAATTTTGAGAGCATTATCTTTTGATAAACAACTGCAAATGATGTGAATTTTAGATATGTGATAGATGCCAATGTGTAGATGCTATATCCTACTTTGTGCGCTAAGAAGCAATGATGCGGTAAAATATGGAATGAAATATTGAAACTTCTACTCAATGCAATGCAAGAAAATAACTATTTTTTTGGTTGACAAAGGATTGCTTTGCAACTAGGGATGCTCCTGCATCATGTTCAAAGGTGTTATATCTAGAATTTGGTGTGCTAGATCGATGTGTAGAGAAATTCATGTCACTAGTATGTGAACTATGTATTGCAAAGGTGTCTAGGAGAAATGGTTTTGCTGTGCATTTCTCTACAGTTTGATTTTTAGTCTTGTGGATCTGAAGGTGTGCTGATATTGCCTAGATCTATCTTTTGTTGAATTTGTTCGTGGTTTGGTGCTCCGCAAGTCTGTTTCTCGAGTTATAGTGTATGGAAGGTTTTTTGTGTGTACTGGGTGTGTACATTCTTCAAGTGAAAGTTATCGTGAAGGAATTTATTGGATTTTAGGGTGTTTATGGAATATTCTAGATTATGTTGAAGTGATGTATGTTATCCATGAGTCATCTTTGGATAAAGGAAGTGTGTACTTAAAAATTTAATGGTGTTTACACGAGTTCGGCTAACCTCAGGTGTTTACACTAATTTTGGATTTTCTTCGGTAATTGTGGAAGCATGGCGTGGTGTGTGTGAGTGGATTTAGGTCTTAGCTAAGGTGTGTTGTGGTCTGCTGTCATTCCTTTCCACCACAGGAATTTTTTGGTGCCGACCTAATTTGAATTTGCATGGTTGAGATGCACAGTTGATCTTGGAGAATATTTTCAAGGCTTAATATGGTATACATAAGTGTTGAGTTGATGAGGAATGTGTACACAGAGAAGTATGATGTGAGAGATGTGAATTGCAGAGTTGTGAAGTGCGAATTTTTGAATTGCAGTATGAGCTTTGATGAGTCAAGCTACTAGAAGTAGCGAACAAAAGGTGTCTACAATCTTCAGTAAGGTTGCAAATGTGTTGGTGAGATTGTGGTGAATTTTTTTATTGCATTGAGATGGACTTCTCACTGCAACAATCTTCTCTATCTTCTTTTCTGTAATTTGACAGTGAGCCCTCCGATAGTGAGCCCTTTGTAATCGATGTTGTTATTACTTTATATTGTGAGCTAATCCTCATCGTGGTTCTTCCCTTCTTGGGTTTTCCATGTAAATTTGGTGTTTTGTTGTGCATAGTGTTGATGTGTTTTAGTTTTTGTTATTTGCTTTCATGTTAAATCATTTTAACAGATTAAGGGTTAATTAAGTTGTTATGAATCTAAATGTTTATGAGGATTTTAAATTTTTAATGTAAAATTGATCCACCCCCCTCTCAGTTGTCTTGTTCATTCAACATAGAGTTTGAAGGATCTCCAAATCATAAAGCTTATAGTGCAAGAACATCAGGTTCACCAGAATGAAATAAAGAAAAATAGGTAGGATTTTCACCCAAAATGGAATAAAAGGGAGGTGATGTACCTATCTTTCTTTTAATTTCATTACTAAAAGAGATCTCCCAAAGGTAGGGTCAAATTTCAACCCTTATGTGAGTCAACCCTATTGGAGGATTTTTTGTTTCCTTTATGAAAAAAATGATAAAAATGATTGAAATGCACTTTGGGGAGATAAAAATAAAATGCCTAATGAACTCAATTGTACAATGTAAAACTTGAAATACTAAAATAAAGGATAACACAAACATAAACTACAAACTTTTGACAGATTTGAGGAGAAATTGATGTGCACCTTTCACCAAAAGTGGTTGTTGAGTGTCCTACTAGGATAGATTCGCCCTAAGGTGAATGGGTCTTTGTATAGGGATTCCAAATTTGTTTTCATAGTCCTTTGATCCTAGATTCGCACTCATGATTCCACCAAATTCCACTGTTAGAAACCTATAAATAAATTTTACAAATGAGTTTCTGTGGCTTGACAAATTTGATGACAACTTTGACAACTTTGCAAAATTGCATTTTTGATCAATCTTCAATCCTTCTTCACTTGAAAATTTGCACACACAAGGAGAGTGAAAAATTGTTTGTTTTTGGTGAATAGGGTTTTGTCTTGGTCAAACCCCATTTTGGTAATTAAACCTTGATGATAAAAGATAATGAAAAATGATAAGGAATGATGAATGAAAAAAGGCTCTGTCACAACTCACCAAACCTTCAATGGTTTCCATAATAGGATTGAAGTCCAACACATCTCTCTAAGGATTGGATCTTGCTTGAATTGTCTTGAATGATTGCTTGATTTGATGCTTGAATGCTTGAAACCTACATCACAATGTTAGCTCCAAAAAAAATATGAACACACATAACTTTGAAATGATGATATGATCTTGATTGTTGTTGTAGATGCTTGATAAATTTTCTCTTCAATGCCTTTGACAATAATATTTTCTCTTGTAAACTCTTGATTATGCATGTATAGTTTGAATTGATAAATAAATATGTAGTTAGAGGTGTTTATCTAATTTATTGAAATTTAGATTCCATAAGCCAACATTTGAAACTTGAATAATTAGAATGCCGCCAAAAATATATTAAAAATTGGGACTTTGGACTTAAGGAGGACCCATTTTCCCTTGGGCGAATGGGTCCTGGAACCTAATTCCAAGACAATTTTTTTAAGACAATTAAAATAATGTTAGCATTTGTTTAATGTTGGTTTCCCTTTTGAAAAACAAGAATAATAAGGCTTATGAATGCATAATTTAGGTAATTAAAAGCTTAATTAAGGAACTCAAACATAGTGTGAAAATGTAAAGGAGTACATTTTTCAACACTACAATTGATAACACTCCTTCGATAGGAGAAAATATTGTTGCAAAAAAAATGTTGAAGAATCATAGAAGGAGGATGCACTTATAGGACATAACTCCCCTCCTTCGGAATTAGAAAAGTTTATAGGAAAAAATGTAGAGATTGTACAAGACAACCCAGAGGTACATCAGGCACAAAATAGAAAACATATGCCTCCTCCGAATATCAATGCCAAATCAGTTGATGATGGAAATAAGACTGAAGATATATCCAATATTGTTGACATGGAGAAGAAGGATGGAAATGTAGAAGCTTGCATTGGTGACAAGGAAAAGGCCAAGGTTGAAGAGAATGCAAAAATAGTTGGAGAATCCTCAAGAACCTCCAAAGATTCTTTGAAGAGTCTATTGAGCATAGAATTGCGGTTCCAACCGGTTGTCTCCCCACAATTATTGTAGATTCCAATGCAACAGGGTCAAGTGAACATGGACAAGATGTCCCCTCTTCACAAGTTATAGTTGGGTGATGTATTCCATGCCTTCACCAAAACATAAATATTGAAAACACATTAGAAGAGCATGGAGTTAATAGATGAAGCAATAAAGGTGCTATAGGAGAGTGTATCCCATGCAAGCATTGACAATTCCTTATCTGATATGCAAAATTTAAAGCTTTTACTCGATTCTTTTAAAGATTATTCTAGTAGATTGGAAAAGAAACTGGAGAAGGAGATCAACAAGAAGGTGGATGATAAAAGGTTGATGGATACAATAGAGAAGTGTGCCACAACACATAATAAATTTCAAAATAATCTCAAGGATGCGTAGCAGTGTGTTGAAGAGGCCAAGGATTTATTTCAATTCTGTTTGAAGTGGCCCAACTCTACAAAAAGTATTAAGGATCAAATGAACTCCATTGAATCCTAGATTGACATGGAATCTGGTGCATACAATCCGAAAAATGATGCAGATGGATCCACAAGGATAACAATTGAAAATATGCATGAGCAATACTTCCAACTACAAGAGCAAAAATAAAAAGATAATTATGTAGTTTGAATAGCTTAGAGATCTGGTAAATGAAAAGTACACACGTGTAGCCAATACTCTAACAAATACAAAGAAGGCAACAAAGATGAATCTGGTACCTAACTATCCAAATGATGCATAGGAACTCTTTATGGAGTTTGAGACTTAGAGTCGCATGCTTGGAATAGTCAAGAAAGAATGAGAAGATGGTAAAAAGGTCTAGCAGGCACATCTTGCAAAATTGTAGGTGCTATACACAAATGTTCGATCTTCTTCTATTTGATTGTGTGCACATTTATTTTCATTCTTATTCATTTCAAACTTCATTGTATATATGCGGATGTTAGAGGACAGTGTCTCAATATCAAATTTGATCTGGTTTGATGGATAATAGTGTTAGGGGGAGTCAGTCATTTTTTTAATAATTTGTTACTCTCACATATACATGTTTATATCACTTAGGGGGAATATGTATGTAATTTGGTGAAGTGTTGGTTGATAATGTAAAATCATCCAAAAGGGGAAAAGAGAAGATATGTGTCAAAGGGGGAGTAGAGTACAAAACATATGTTTTGTGCCCTCTGCCCTTGATGTCAAAAGGGGAGAGAGTTTGGAGAATATTTTTGTGCATGTTACCATCAATGAAAAAGGGGGAGATTGTTGGAAGTTTAAGGAGTTTTTCATTGATATGCTTGTTGGCAACATGAGCATGAGATGTAAAGTGTGTAGATACAATATTGTCGTTGATGTCAACATTGTGGTTTGATATGAAGATTGATGTGTAGACCGATTGATGAAGCATAAGCATGCATGAAGATGTTAATCCAGTGCATAAATGCAAGAAATTTTGATCCAATACAAAAAGTTGAGTTGAAGAATTGGCTAAGTGTCAGAACATAGTTTTCAGTGTACAATGCATCCTATTTTTAGTCTGCATTAGTCTAGCTTGAAGAATATTTCTCTACGGTTCTAAGGAAATTTTTGAGAAGCTTATAGTAGACTAAATCCAAACTTTTAAATTGTTTTTCCCTCTAGTGCAGAAGTTATGAGTAACAATGTACCAGGTCTGCTAGTGATAGTGTTTCCAATGCAGAGTACCTATTTTGAATGGTCTATACTTCACCGTAGAAGAATATTTGGCCTTGCAGATTTGTGAAAGTGTTTACAAGTGTTAGTTGCATCTAAGTTCCAAGTAGCATGATGTTTGGAGGTTCACATGTCAATTTGAGGATGATCTATTGGTGAATTTTGATATCAGGTCACCAATGATGCTAACCTTATATCTTTAGAGTTATGCAAAATTTAGATAAATATTGATTTGTTATGTGGGATCTATTATAGGTCCATGCCGACCTATCTGATACGTTACAAGTTTTGAATTAAGGCGTGAAGTGTGTATGTTTGATCTTGAGTCGACAAGTTATTGTTTTGTATGATACATCTAATTAGGCTGACCTAATTAATGTTGTAGGTGCACGAATGTAATGAGTATAAGTATAAGATCATTTTTGGTGTTGAAGAGTGATGATTTAGTTGAGTGTGTGAACTCCTAAGTAGAGCATGCGAATGTGATGCAAATGTAGAGCAAAGTAGAGTATTTGAAAAGAGTAATATGAAGTGTGTTGATTTATTATTTTGAGCTTCAGTAAAACTATATTTTTTGCATATTGTAGATGCATTTGTAGTAGTTCAAATATTGGCAATGAGCCATCCCTCTCTTCTATTTCTCTTATTCTCTAGACAGTGAGTCCACTTAGCAGTGAGTCTTTCTGTAGTATCTTATAACTAGTTATAATATATTGTGAGCAAATCCTCATCGTGGTTTTTCCCTTTTTGGGTTTGTTGGGTGAAAATAGTGTAATCAACTTTTCAACAGATTACGCCATCTAGACTTCAGCCACAACTATGTGAGATATAATCTCTCCTCTCAGAAAGGGGAGGTTCCCTTCTTATTGCTAATATAAGCTATAGTAAACTTAAAGGAATACTTAAAAAATGTACATTGTACTCATGAAATGGGGGGGTGTGTTACATTCATACTTCTCTCTTTTTTCAGAGAAGATGTTTACAATGCTTCACGATGAAAAGCTTTAGATCTGATAACTTAAACTTAAACAACAACAGTAATGCCGATATTTCTATCTTGTCAAAGCACAGCGTAGAAATACTGGGTATGATCTATGATAACAAAAAGCAAAGGAAAAGGGAAGGCTCACGAAGGCACAAAGTCGTTCCATAGCCTTTTCAATGTTGAATCCTGTAGAAGTATTGTTCACTGTATTAGAAGCACAAAGTCTTCTTAGATACAACGATTCCTCAAACATCATGAATGATTACAAGCACAAATTCTTGTAGATCCTTCAACAAAAACCTTCAAACATAAACAAATCCAAACGATAAATGCAACACAAATTTTACATAAACCACTTGAAGCCCTTTCAATCTCATACACCAGTCGCCATCGATATAATCAACACACAAGACAATAGATTCCAACACAAAGTCTGGTATGCAATCCTCTTCTTTATTGATTAGATCTGAATTCACAATATTGAACACAAAGTCTCAATGCTTGTTTCAAAAGAGCAACACTTCGTTGCAAAATATCAAAAGGTAACCATTACAATAGAAATCCCTCTGATTATGGAAAAGAGGGAAGAGAAAAATTAGGAAATCAGTTGAGTAAAAATAGGAAACCCTAATCTAACTGAGTGTAATTTATTTCTTTGTAATTACACCTCATATTTTCGGTGTAATTACAATTTACAAAAATACATTTAAGATGTCAAAAACTATTTACAAGATGCATAAAGGGAAGCATCAAAATTTTCAACATTGGGAGATCAAGAATCTTCATGGTTCCTTGCTTGGGCACAGAGTCTTCATATTTCTTCCTGGTCTCCTGGATGAAATTTTCATCTGAACCAACAGTGTAATCAACAAGGGTGTGAACTCTTGTGATCGACCTTTTGGCAGATGAATGGATTTTATTGCACCCGTGAAGATGCGTCTTGAAATTATCAAGTGTCAGTCGTAAATCACAAATGACATGTATTGAGGCTTTTGAAAAACTAGCATCCTCAACTTGCAACATGACTTCTTGGTAGATCTGGGATAGTTCACTGGATCAAAAAATGTCATCTTCAAGATCACTTGATGAAATCTGGAGAGAAACTGCAAGGATGATGGATCCACTGGTATTAGGAAATACATGCCATATGGGGAAATGTGAAATGAGTAGGTGATATGGAGTCACTGTGATTTGGCCATATGGTGCAAAAAACGAGGTGTGAAATGTGAGGTGGAAGCGAAAATGAAGAAAACTAGTGTTTCAAAGTGTTAGGAAAAATACAGATTTTGGTGCTCGGGCGGTGAAAATCACCGCTCGAGCACCAAAGAGTGAAGTTCGTTTGGTGTTCAGGCAGTGAAAAGCACTGCTCGAGCACCAAAGTGTGAAAAGACTTAAGTGTTTAGGTGGTGAAATCACCGCTTGAACACTTGGGGGTTGGCAATGCTAGTGTCGAGGCGGGGATTTTCACCGTCCTAGCACTGGGATGCTGAAGTTCGATGAGTGTCATGGTGGTGAAAATCACCACCCAGACACCTCGATACTACTTGGCATTTCATGCGATGTCGGCAAATTTCTTCGCTTGAACACCCAAGGTTGGAAAGATAACACACGGCGAGGCTTCACATTATGTGTGGTGAGACTGTTGCAAAGGTAAGGAATTGAGAAAAGAAAAAGACCAAACGAAGGGACGATGAACCAAAAATTTCCAAAACAATCGAGGAATGAAAAGCATTTAAGGAAAACAATTAAACATAAATGAAGAAGAGAACATACATCGAATGGTGGATGATTGACAAAGATGACAAGAGTGAAAATCCGTGAATTGGAGGAGGCAAACAAGATTCAAGCTTGTGGGAGGCAACCTGGGATAGCGTTGGAGCGATGGGAGGAGAGGAGTCATAAACGAAATGAAAAAATAACTCATAATATGAGTTAAAAACCTAAAAATTAACCTAAAACCTGCGCATTAAATGCGGAGTACAAAACTCAACATAACTAACAATTAGGTGCTCAAGCAGTGAAAATCACCGCTCGAGCACCAAGAGTGAAAAATGGCTAGGTGTAACAGCGGTGAAAATCACCGCCCAAGCACCAAAAAGAGTTAAACTTGGACCAGGTGCAATGGCGGTGAAAAACACTGCTCGAGCACTGAAAATAGATATAAGAAACAAAGGTGCAACGGTGGTGAAAAACACCGCTCGAGCACCAAAAAGTTAAAAATGACTAACTCTTGGGTTGAAAGGAGTCAAAAACTTTAAACTCAAAATTTGAGCCTATCGTCACCTACCTAGACTAAGTAAGATTAGAGACCTCATAAAACAAGATTGTCTCATTTCACGTGCTTGAAACACACGGGCCTACGAAACAGACTGGTTTCGTAGGGGGGTTATCCGTGAATCGAGCGCTGCTAGATTCTGTGATAATAGTTGGCTCCTACTAGGGATCTTTCTTCAGTCATTCTTTCAAACGAGTGAAGGGAGAAGAACTCCAAAATTCAAGTGCCTTTATCCATCCATTGGGCTTGGAGTCAGGCGACTGACACAAAGAAAATTTACGAAAAAAAGATGCAAAATTATGCAAATGCACTTATTGAAAAGGTAGAAACCTACCTAATTAAAACTAGCCATCAATGAAATCTTCTCAAATGAAACCGTTCACAGGTTCAAAAAAATAGCTGCCTTTCCTCAACAGCTCGCAATGCCTTATATGATCATTAGCAGCTACATGTAGATGAAGTTGAGGCACCGTTTCTTGAAAAAAATGAACATGTTCAACTACCTTTGAAAATATATTAGATATACTGCTGCTCCAAAATGAATCATTGAATTCAGACTGCTCTTGCGCATCTACAAATACATCTTTAGTTGTATTCTCAAGTTTATCTTCACGCTCAGGTATAGGTGGAACCTTTTTCTTCCCGTTGGCCTCCAACCAAGAAAGATGTCTTATGGTAAATCCCTTTGATCGATCAAATATTGAATCCTCCTTACTAGTTTCTACTTGAACAACTGATTTATCAACCATGGCAACCTCATGCTGATCGGAAAGATCTACTTCCTATGATTCAGATGAAGATATGACTGCACTGCATACTTCAGTATGCTATTTTCCATCTTCAGACTTGGAAAAATTTGAATTATTAATAAGAAGGTCCTCATCATGCCTTTGGGAAGTTGTTTTATGCAACACGTGTTCAATTTCATGACCTCAAAACATAGATGCATTCTTTTCAACTTGACTGAGACCTTCATGTATGTCCATCTTTTCAGATCTCAAGACAAGATTGTTTTTATTCACTTGAATTTTAGAAAAATGACTTTCATCTTTTTGCTTTTCATCAATGGCTATCTGAGACTGCATAAACCAGAATTGGGAGTCGCCAACTATGTCTGCTTCCTTTTCTAGGAAGAGAATAGCGAGATCACTTGGATTGGAGTCAGGATGCTTTGCTACTGCTTTTACTAACAGTACCTTAAGAGAGAGCCTCTTCAGAGGTGAAGATAACATGTGTTGATTCCCAACAACAAAATTATGAGCTAGCTACTTTTTGAGGACAAGTAGCTCATTTACCAACCTTTGCACCATAGGATCCATCCTTGTGATGGAAGAAAATAACTCCAAAGAAGGGATTTCTTCAAATTCATTTGATTCAATTTTTATTTGCCCAACAAGAATGAGATCATCTTCAATTTCTGTCGCCAAGGTCTATACAATTGCAAGAGTAGCTGGGGCTGCTCTTCTCAATAGGAAACCAACTTTGGGCACTTGAGCATTTACAAAGAAACATTTCAAATTCTCAGTTGTAGGTTGAGCAACAATTGGTATTCTTCGTGTCAATTTGTTGAAGTGGGCAATGAAATCATGCATAGGCATGTGAGATTCTTTCTTCAACTGGGTGACCTGAGCCAACAAAGCATGAGTGTCTTCAGGAGGTTTGAACCTTGCTTCAAACTTGAATATGAGAGTTTCCCAGTTTGTGATGGTACATGGCGCTAGATGATAAAACCAATCTGCATCAACACCTTGGAGAGCCTCCACAAACAACCTTATAGATACATCTTCGTGTTCAACACCATGAACTCCACAAGCGATGTAGAAAGCAACAACGTGCTCATTAGGATGTTGTTGTCCATCACCAAAAAACTTGGGAAAGTTCTTCTGTGAGCCTTCAGGAAGAGCATGTAGGGGTAGAGCTAGACTCAACGTACCAAAACCATTTCCCCAAGGACCTTGAGCAGCCATTTACATGTCCCTGGTGAAAGCTTGAAAAAATTACAAGAAAATAAATTACAAAGGACACTGGTATACTTCAAATGAAAACGTGAGGCTTTCGAATGTGTATCATGTCCCCAACGGAGTCGCCAAAAAAATGTTAGGTGAAAATAGTGTAATCAATTTTTCAACAAATTACGCCATCTAGACTTTAGCCACAACTATGTGAGATATAATCTCTCCTCTCAGAAAGGGGAGGCACCCTTCTTACTGCTAATAGAAGCTGTAGTAAACTTAAAGGAATACTTAAAAAATGTACACTGTACTCATGAAATGGGGGTGTGTGTTACATTCATACTTCTCTCTTTTTTCAGAGAAGATGTTTACAATGCTTCACGATGAAAAGCTTTAGATCTGATAACTTAAACTTAAACAACAACAGTAATGCCGATATTTCTATCTTGTCAAAGCACAACGTAGAAATACCGAGTATGATCTATAATAACAAAAGCAAAGGAAAAGGGAAGGCTCACGAAGGCACAAAGTCATTCCATAGCCTTTTCAATGTTGAATCCTGTGGAAGTATCGTTCGTTGTATTAGAAGTACAAAGTCTTCTTAGTTACAGTGATTCCTCGAACAACATGAATGATTACAAGCACAAAGTCTTGTAGATCCTTCAACAAAAATCTTCAAACATAAACAAATCCAAATGATAAATGCAACACAAAGTTTACATAAACCACTTGAAGTCGTTTCAATCTCATACACCAGTCGCCACCGATATAATCAACACACAAGACAATCGATACCAACACAAAGTCTAGCATGCAATCCTCTTCTTTATTGATTAGATCTGAATTCACAATATTGAACACAAAGTCTCAATGCTTGTTTCAAAGGAGTAGCACTTCGTTGCAAAATATCAAAAGGTAACCCTTACAATAGAAATCCCTCTTATTTATAGAAAAGAGGGAAGAGCAAAATTAGGAAATCAGTTGAGTAAAAATAGGAAACCCTAATCTAACTGAGTGTAATTTATTTCTATGTAATTACACCTCATATTTTTGGTGTAATTACACTTTACAAAAAGACATTTAAGATGTCAAAAACTATTTACAAGATGCATAAAGGGAAGCATCAAAATGTTCAACACTGAGAGATCAGGAATCTTCATGGTTCCTTGCTTGGGCACAGAGTCTTCATATTTCTTCCTGGTCTCCTGCATGAACTTTTCATCTGGACCAACAGTGTAATCGACAAGGGTGTGAACTCTTGTGATCGACCTTCCGGCGGATGAATGGATTTTCTTGCACCCGTGAAGATGTGTCTTGAAATTATCAAGTGTCAGTCGTATATCGCAAATGACATGTATTGAGGCTTTTGAAAAACTGGCATCCTCAACTTGCAACATGACTTCTTGGTAGATCTCCCATAGTTCACTGGATCAAAAAATGTCATCTTCAAGATCACTTGATGAAATCTGGAGAGCAACTGCAAGGATGATGGATCCACTGGTGTCAGAAAATACATGCCATATGGGGAAATGTGAAATGAGCAGGCAATATGGAGTCACCGTGATTTGGCCATATGGTGCGGAAAATGAGGTGTGAAATGTGAGGTGGAAGCGAAAATGAAGAAAACTAGTGTTTCAGAGTGTTAGGAAAAAATATGGATTTTGGTGCTCAGGCGGTGAGAATCACCGCTCGAGCACCAAAGAGTGAAGTTCGTTTGGTGTTCGGGCGGTGAAAAGCACCACTCGAGCACCAAAGTGTGAAAAGACTTAAGTGTTCAGGCGGTGAAAATCACCACTTGAACACTTGGGGGTTGGCAATGCCAATGTCGAGGCGGGAATTTTCACCGCCCTAGCACTGGGATGCTGAAGTTCGATGGGTGTCATGGTGGTGAAAATCATCGCCCAGACACCACGATACTACTTGGCATTTCATGCGACGTCGGCGAATTTCTTCGCCCGAACACCCAAGGTTGGAAAGATGACACATGACGGGGCTTCACATTATGTGTGGCGAGACTGTTGCAAAGGTAAGGAACTGAGAAAAGAAAAAGACCAAAAGAAGGGACGATGAACCAAAAATGTCCAAAACAATCGAGGAATGAAAAGCATTTAAGAAAAACGATTAAACATAAATGAAGAAGATAACATACCTCAAATGGTGGATGATTGAAAAAGATGACAAGAGCGAAAATCCGCGAATTGGAGGAGGCAAACAAGATTCAATCTTGTGGGAGGCAACCTGGGATAGTGCTGGAGCGACGGGAGGAGAGGAGTCATAAATGAAATGCAAAAATAACTCATAATATGAGTTAAAAACCTAAAAATTAACCTAAAACCCGTGCATTAAATGTGGAGTACAAAACTCAACATAACTAACAATTAGGTGCTCCGGCGGTGAAAATCACGGCTCGAGCACCAAGAGTGAAAAATGGCTAGGTGCAACGACGGTGAAAATCATCGCCCGAGCACCAAAAAGAGTTAAACTCGGACCAAGTGCAACGGCGGTGAAAAACATCGCTCAAGCACCGAAAATAGATACAAGAAATAAAGGTGCAATGGTGGTGAAAAACACCGCTTGAGCACCAAAAAGTAAAAAATGACTAACTCTTGGGTTGAAAGGAGTTAAAAAGTTTAAACTCGAAAGTCGAGCCTATTGTCACCTACCTGGACTAGGTAAGATTAGAGACCTCGTAAAACAAGATTGTCTCATTTCACGTGCTTGAAACACACGGGCCTACAAAACATATTATTTTCGTAGGGGGGTTATCCGTGAATCGAGCGTTGCTCTGTGATAACAGGGTTTTCCATGTAAAAAAATTAGTGTTCATGTGTTATATGTTTTGATGATTTCTTTCCTTACTGGAAATTGAATATGATGCTTGAAATTAATGTCTAAATGGTCAAGTGGTTTCAGAGAATAGTGATTCACCTCACCTCAGTATTCTAGGTGTTCAACATGTTCTTTTATACTTACTATATTGTTCAAGTTTTCAATATTGTAATTTGTGTAAAGTTAGACTTCTTTCTATATGAGTTGCATACAAATATCATCTTTGTTTTCAAATTGGAATTGACATACTTGGGCATTACCATATTTTATTTTGAACAAATTATTGTGGTTATCATCATACTCATTTTGGTTTGTAAGGTAGGAGGTTTTAGGTTGATTTTGATTAAGAGGTTCATCAAAATGGAATGAATTTTGATTAAAAGGATTTTTTTGTGTTGGGTTATGATTTATTCTACCTTGATATCCCATTTTAGGTGTCATGAATTTTGTTTGGATTTTCTTTTAAACTGATTTGACACAAGAGGGAAGATTATAGGGGAGAGGGGCCAGTAGTCGTGCGGGCTAGCTTTGTCGCGATTAACTGGAATATCATAGAACCTTCTTTTTTTTTGAAATGTGGATTGGGCTCTTATCTATCTATAACTAAGGTTTGGAGGTGTGATTCATCATGCAACTCGCCACATTATCACATCTATTGAGAAGTGTCTAAAATTTGTCTTTTTAAAGATTCGATCAAAACTTACTCATGGGACCCCTAGTAGTTGAACAAAAAAATATCATTTGTTGTTTGTAGAATATTATATTTTTATTTAAAATAAAATTAATATGTAACCTAAATGGACCAAATACCTATTGGTAACCATAAATCTTTGATATGTCTAATTTCATATTCAACACATATGAACCAATAGTTGAACACATAAACTATTTGTTGTTATAAAAACAACATATAATTATTTAAAATACAACTTATATCAAAGAAAAATGAACCAATAGTTGAACACTAATTTTTTTTGAAAATCCTTCACATTTAATGAGAAAATACATGGTATTTATTGTGCTCACCTTTTATATTTATGATAGGACAAACTATTAACATGAGATACTACAATGCTTTATCATTGCTATCTTAATAGTTGTACACATAAGAACAATATTTTTCACTATGACAACAATACTTGTTTAAATGAGTGTCTTATTTTATTAAATGAGCATTTTATTTTATAAATAACACACTTATAGTGAATAGTTATGATATTTTATTCGAGACAAAAAAATACTTATTTCACTTCTTCATGAATGTATTTATGTTTTTTTAATGTTTTACATGTGGACTATTTATTTGCAATATATAGTATAAATATGTGGTAAGATTGGATATTATAATCACAATTGACTACAGACTATTGGACCCTGCACAATTGCTGGCCCCTCTCCTCTAACACATTTGCAATAACAACCTAATCAATTTAAGTGGGTGTGCAATTATATAATGGCCCACTGATATTCTTTGAATATAGAATTAAATTTTCACTTAGCCAAAAATGATAGCTCATTTAAAGCTCGTTAGCACTTGACGATGGAATCAAGATCACCAAACCCTTTAGAGAAAGAAAACAAAAAGTCCACATCGTATCTAATTTCCAAGTTCGTCTTATGGATTGAAAAAGAGCAAGTGACTAAATTGTTTGTAATTTTTAAGATTACCTCACCAAACCCCTTAGTGAAAGAAAACAAAAAGTCCACATCGCATCTGATTTCCAAGTTCGTGTTATGATTTGGAAAAAAAAAAGCATTTGCAGATGGATTTGGAAAAGAGGGAGTGACTAAATTGTTTTTAATTTTTAAGATTACCTTACGGCACATGAGAAGAGCATATTTGGCTAAGGTCACACATATAAACACAGACAAACAAAAGGAAAACAATTTTTTATTTTTTATTACGACATTAACTTGTATGATTTCAATGGCTTCATTCAACGAAACTGCATAACAAACGTTAGTAGTTTTAACATCAAGTCTTCATCAAATGATGTTTCCTGCACTCAAGAGAATTAGTGGCAGTACAAATACTTTCAGAGTTAAGAAATAGATTGATAATCTCAACAAAGTTAGATGAAAATTCATTGCTAGGAAAGTCGAAAGACTATCGATAGAAAAAGACTATTGATTGAAATCCATGATACACCACATGATGCCTTGGATATGAATCCAAAGCTGATAATTAGATAAAATCAGAGCAAAGACATGTAAAAATCTAATATTTCACAAAAGCTACGCTTTTTGTAAAAGTTCACACAGTGCAAAGGAAATCGCTAAAGAACTAGTTAGAAGCATTTCGAACTGCCACTATGGGATGTCTTCTTCATCAATTTAGTATGAATATCAGGCAAACTGCTTCTAGATGTTGTGGCCCGTTGCCATATTTTCATGGCATAAAAAAGAGAAACATGGGTAATTGAGGAAGCTATGGTTGCAAAACAAAATCCACCGATCAAAGTAAAAAACAAGCTCATATGTGTCTTAACCATTTTCACGTAGGCCACGTGATCCAGTTCAAATCAATTGTTCACAATAGTTGAAATATTATGGTCCTAGCCTTGAGCATTGAGTAAGCGTGAGCTAAAAATAGGAAAGTTCTTGGTGAAGTATGTATTGCTCCCCTAATTCTAACTCTTCATACTATCTTAGTCTATAATCTGCTGCAACTGCTACTTTCACCAAAAATATAAAAGCCTGCTATTGTATTTCACTGTATTCGAGATCAACTAACTGCCACTTTCACCAAAAATATAAAAACTGCTATTGTATTATAATGTATTGGAGATCAACACATATTTTTTTTTTATATTTCGACAATTGCAATCAATCCAATATTGGAGAAGGTTACTGGAAAAGATAAGGATTATATATATTTAGAGAAAGCAACATTTGGTCTATTAAATGAGTTGAACAAAGACACATTTAATGTAGTTAATGATTTAGAGGGCAGAGGTACATACATTATACTTCAACAATAATGATGTAGTTGGAGATGTCTCAAGGTTTGTTGTAAAGTGTTTTCTATTATCGTTTATTTATTTGTATCACACTCCATTTCATATGAAAAATAAAGGTCAAAAAACAAAATCAATTACACAACCTATAAATCCATACTGTTGCAATTGTTCAAAATATAGAGATCTTGTTGAAAACAAGTCACACCCGGACTGACAATGGGCTGGCCAAAGAAGGGCCAATAGCTTAGTTGGTAGAGCACTCCAACAAATAGAAGGTCTTGGTTGTGAGTTCTAGCTGTTTCGTACGAGTTGTAATTCACATGTGGTATCAAAGCTAGGCTAGGAGCCACAAGTACCTCCAATGTGGCTTAAGGGGGATGTTGGAAATAACATCTAGATGGACAACAAATTGACCAAAGAGGGACCAATAACTTAGTCCGTAGAGCACTCCAACAAGAAATTTAGATCATAGATTTGAGAACTAACCGGTTCATATGAATTGTATCTCAACAGATCTAAGAATTTATAACATTGATCAAACATGATATTATTGCATTCAATCTTCAAATTGCATATCTTTTAATACACAATAGTGAAAAAATATAAAATTTTATATTAAAATGAAAAAATATTTAAATGAAGGGATAAATCCCACCGAAGATGCTAGAATGTAAACACGAAATTCAAAACAATAAAGAAATCAACAATACCAAATTCTTACTCTAAATTAAACACAAATCTTAGTCAAGATGATTTGTTCAAAGTGTAGTTCAAGAATCATGTAACATTCATACATAATTATGACTCTTTTATTACAAAATTGTACATACTTTTTTAATATTCTCTATATGATTTGGATTGAAAAAGAAAAGTGGATTTATAAATTTTTCAATTAAGCAATATGCAATCAAGATTAATTTGATTTATTTTGGAAACTTGAGGTTTGCATGCTTGATTTATTTTAAAATTGATTTGATTGATTTTTGACAATGAATTACTCATGGAGGGATGGTAGAGTTGACTAATTTTTTCCTTTTGAAAGTTGAATTAATTGATCGATTAAGATTATCTTAAATGAGTTTCCATTTTGATCAATGAATCAACTAATTAAATGACATGTGATAACATGGAATGAAATATGGGTGAAAATAATTAACATTTATTTATTTTTAATTAATAATGTATGCATAGTTTTAATTAAAAATTAATTAACCACTAGCAATTTCTCTTAATTTCTAATAATAAAGCTCCTAAGCTCATTAAATTGAAACTTCTTCTTAATGATACCTTAATCAAGACATATATCCACAATTTTTTTAGTTGGACCTCAAAAAATTAAAGTTTTATCTCTAAATTCAATAATGTGCTAATAAATTAATTGTTTTATTTGTTAAATGGCCTATCACTCTTAAAAAGTCACTTTCTTATTATTGCAATACTTTGTTATTATGATAAGAACTAATCCTTTCTCCATTAAATTATCTTAAAAAATTAATTGTTTAATATTGACACCTATTAACATTTTTTTGATGATCATTTACTTTCACTTATATATTTTTCCATGAATTGAAATAATTTTAAATATAATTTTTCTTCTAATTAAATTAAATTTTGTATAATAAAAAAAAAATTTTGATCATAAATTTTTTTTCCTTTTAAATTATTTTCTTGTTGATATTATAAAAAGAAAAAGAAAAGAAATGAAATTGATAAATTTATACTTATAATTTTTAAAAAAAATTAACACACAATTATGAAAAAAATAATTTAAAATTAAAAGATTATACCAGAAAATAAATCTAAAACATGGACTTCTACCTAAATAATTTATATTAACTAATTTAACGCAGTTTTTATTTTTTAGATTTGTTAGGAAGCCCATTTTATATGTAGATATTCCTTAATAAATTAGTTATGCCATATTTAAAATGCGCTAGGTAGAGACTATGCTTAATTTTGCCAACTTTGCATTGCTGGGCAGAAAATCTCATGACTTAAGCCACTTCTCCTTGCACTGTAAAACAGTTGCCATAGTCAGGGCATACGTCTTCCTTGCATCTGCCATTTTCTCAAAACTTGGCGGTGATCTCTTCCATCTATGCCACCCTTCAAATTTTGCCAAATGGAGATTTTCATGACTTAAGCCAGAAGCGGGATTCTGCATCACTTAAATCACTTTGATCATGCAAGGTGGAATTTATCAATGGTTAGGCCACCCATATTTGCATCGAGGAGGAAAACTAGATGGAGTTCTGATCAGACTTTGCCAATTTTAGGACAAGGCAGAGTTTTCTGTTGGCAGAGCCACACCTAGTGCGCTTCATAAGTCTTTGCCGGGTAGAATAGTGATAGGCTCCCGCTTCATGCCTCAAAATCAGGTTTTAGTTATCTAAGCATGTACCTTAAAGACTTCTCCATTTGTTGTTAGCTACTTAAGTTACTCATGAGAAGACTCAAATAATAATCTTTATTCCGTTACTATTTGCTGAAACAGTTTTCATTCTGCCGTTTTTATCTGTTGTAGATGCCTCTTTGTTCTAACATGTTGCTCGTGCTCAACCTCTGCTGCTAAATATGGAGGCTTGTGAAATCAAAAGTGACCAAGTAGTTTCTTTCACTAAACCTCCAAAATATAATGTACGTTGAGTTTTCTTAAATATAATGCTTGCCCCAGCTATCAGCCTCCTCCTTGGTGTGGTTCCTACCCTCCTCGGCGGTCTCGTTCTTTTTCTCCGCGGGCTGGTCAGGGGTGACCCTCTGGAAGAGTTGTGGGGAACAGCGGTTGCGGTTTCGGGTGGTCCTCTGATACCACTCCTGGCAGCGGCTTTGGTTGGCCTGATAGTGGCTCTGGTTGGCCAGATTCTGGTAAAAGTTTTTCACATCTGGCGCTTACTATCTTGCCAGAGCAGGAGGAAGATAAAGAGAAAGAAAAAGAAGCTGATGGCTGGGGTCCTCCTCCTGATGTCACTTCTGACCCTGTTGATGTTTGGAGAAAAAAAATGGATGACAGAGACCTTCTTGACTCTGCTGGCACTACTCTGGCCACTTGATGACAATTTCATGTTTTTTGTTATGTTTATGGATTTCTGGATTAGATCCAAATGACTCTTGATTTTTGATTTTCTAAGCTTTGCCCATGTAACTCTCTGGGTGTGCCTTTATGGCACCCACCTTTTTTTGTGAATATGTATCTTTATCTTTTATAATTTAATATAGATAGCTGCCTATTCATCAAAAAAAATATGAATAGACATGATACTTAATGAACCTCTATAATATAATATAAGTTGAATTTTCTGCCAATTGTAAAGTTCACTAACCAATCCATTTTTGAACTAGAGACTAGAGATCGAGTTCATTCTGAATTGTCAGAAGCCTATTTGAATACTCCTATATTAAATTGTTCTGTGCAAATTTATGTTTGTCTTTTGTCATCTCGACTATGTGTGCTTGCAGCACTTCTAATTGATTTTATTTAAGCCTAATTTAGATGAATTTAAGAATTTGATTTTATAACACAATCCCTCTTTTATAAACATAGATATAAACATAGAACACTGTATTGACATTCTCACAAAAGTTATTCTACATATTTTCAATTTTTACCACAATGGATTATTTTTGTACAAACATGCAAAAAGTGATATAAGAATATGATGTGTACTTGTAAATAGTCATGCATATTAAACTCTTCACCTACTATTCATTCATTCTCCACCTCTACATTGTTGCTCACATCTGTGTCATCGGAACTAGTCATTAAAGAGATGACTATACAGTGAGTACACAGGTCGAAATTGTATAGAAAATTAATATGCATATAAAATTCAATGTGAAAACACCATTTACTTAAACCAAATTAATATGTGAAATTGTGGATATCCCACAATGTTAATAGTTGTTACACAAGATAGCGTTGTATAATATTACATACAATACATATAAAACAAACTTGAAGGTTAAAATTCTCTAGATTAATGTGTACAGTTTCCTTCTCTCTATTACTAGCATTACTTTGAGATGCCTTTTGGACTTTGAATCACCTTGATATTATTAATGTATATGAGATTTTAAAAAGTCATGGAAGAAATGACTACCCATGGAAATTGTTCATCAAACAAATAAATTAATAGAGAATTAAAATATTCCAAAAACAAAATATGATGAAAACGATTATGACTTTTTATGTCCTGACTCAATTGGTCTCTAGGACCTATTGAAGTGTATAATCAATGAAAATTTCTTGGATATTTACTCCAAAAATTCTTGGAGTATCCTTGTAACACCAGCGCTCGTTACCCTCTAATCTTTAAACTCCTTCGATTGGAAATGCCCTAGAAAGAAAGTAACATATCAGATAACAAATCAACATAATAAATAATTATTATAGAAACAGTAGAGTTAAACAAGAATCAAGAGGAGAAATGGTTTTAAGTTTGGTACCTTACAACACCCAGAAAACTGAAATCATGTATTTTAGAAAATTGTTTCAATGTGAAATTCGATGAAGTTATACAAATTTTGTTTGGTTATTCTGATTGCAAACATGTTAATATCATTAAACAAAATAATACAGCTGGCATGTTAGTAAAAATGTAGTTCATCTTTTAGTTCAGTTAAGTTACATTGGTTATAGACTTATAGTCACTTTTTCATATGTTTCTGCTGTGAGAGTTTTAGTTACTCAACAAATTTAAAGATTAAGCTGTAATTATTTCACGTTGATTATAATTGTGAAACAAGGGAGCCTTAAAGGCATGACATGCACTAAAAGCTTTTGTAATTAGGAATGGGCTTTGTGGTGAAAGTATCCTCATTGAGACGTTGACATGTTCTAGTTCTGATACTTACGTCTTTTAGAGGTTCCTGTGTATTTTATGCATCCCCCTGCTTTACGATAATTGCTAAAGAAAAATGACTACACGACTAGAAATCCCAGATAAATTTAAAATGAAATATCAAAGAAATAAAACTATTGCACTTTAAATCTATGTCACAAGATACACAAAGTGTACATAAAAATGGTTGGCAAATCTATATTTATGCAAGTTCAACTGGATAACTCTCCACTCTGCAATAACTGCACTAATTGTAAACAATGCATCTGGTGATTGTTCTTGATGCTGACAATTTGTAAACAAAATGAGCTAAAAAATTTTGGAGTGGACGGAAAGAGAATTGATAAGAGGTGGCGATTCTAGAAAATGATTTCAACAATGAGAATAGAAGACGAAGGCCAGGAGTGAAGTTGGAAAAAATTCCGTTGCGAACGATAAGACAGTAAGGGAGTGGTATAAAGTAAGAAGTTAACGAAAAAGATAAAATATGTCAAAGAAACTTTTAGGTGTACTATGGAAGCATAATTATATTTAGCTAGCCCCCCATGACTGGAACACACGCACTCAGTATTATCAGTGCTTTGTAGCTAGATGTTGAGCCCTGGACCTTTTGCCTAGATCGGTCTGCCAAACAGATCACGAATTTTGGTGCAAGAAGAAAGATCCAAATGTATAAGACAAGCGAGGGCTAGAATACTATCCTTATATTACATGTAACAGTGCTGCCTTTAAGATCTTTTTCGTTATTGAAAGCACATAACTGTATGTATCAACGAAATCATTAAGGTAGACGTTATTAATTTATATTAATGCTTCTTTATAATAATTTTTTCTGTAGTACTTAAGGTTCCTAATAACGATCTAATCGTGTTGGTAACACAAATCCAATGAATCTTTTTTGGATTTATATTCTAGTCACTTATGACTTGAGAAAAAAAAAAGAGAGATTTTTCCCTGGCTTCTCCATAATTGATGTAAAATGAATCATTTGATAATCAATTTCGAAATACAGTATCATCTTTACCTCAAAAATATTCAATTACAGATTCTATAATCGTAACTGTTTGCAGTTTAGGATCTGATTGGGGTTCTTGTTTAATGGAAAGTTTGAAATCTTATCTCTAGAGTGAAGGATTGAATAGAGTCCATATTACCTCAAACAGTCATGAAAACTTATACAAGATTACTCAACATGTCTGTGTCAGCCAATGAATTCAGAATCTTATATGATCTAACAAGTTGAAATTTTGTTAAGTAAATTCTTATGTCAACTTCTCACTAAATAAAACACTAAATTCAAGACAATTAAATTAATTGAAAACAAAAGTTGCGTAATATAAATACCTTAATAGATATAAGAACCTTCTCAGCTGCAAGTTTCTTTGCAGTTTTTTTATTTGCGGCATCGCAAGTTTCAGTGTATTCCCTATTTCCCACATCAACTTGAACTTCTACAGACCATTTCCCTTCCTTTTGAGTACGACTAAAGCTCCATGTATAATTTTCCTTTTGGCATAACTCTTGTAACTCACGAGCTGGATGGTAGCATAAAGTCTCTGGGGTGACGATGGGTTCTAACAGAGGCTTCATAGCAGTCCAAACAATTTCTGTTTTGAATCCCGAGTCAACGAAAATTGCACCAGCAATCGATTCAATCATGTCTCCCAGAACCTGTTATAAAATTATATTCAACATTATAGAAGTAAAAGTTACACATGTACGACTTCTATTTTACTCATCAAACGGAAAATTAGTTTAAACTTCCAATTCGTGGACTCACTCCAAGTACTTTACCCATATGTGCTTTACGTTATTATTTTTGCTTGAGACGATTCGAGAATATAATATAGTGACACAAAATCTAAAATGCAAACACAAAACAGTAGAAGCACGGTGATATCATGGAAAAGATAAACGGACACCGGCTAATTCTTTTTCAAATACGCTATTTTCAATGAACGTGATTCTTGCATGTTACATTGCATTGCAAACTCAAGGGTACTTTATGCTTGCTAATGGGTGAAAGGTTTTAATAATATTTATAAGATTAAGTAGTCCAAGGGATCAAGAGTAGTAGTTAAAAGAATAGCATGCATGTTTCCTTGGAAAATAAGGGTCTTATAAAAATTCAAAGTTTGTATACGTTTTTCACAGTCTATTTTGAATAAAGGTTGTTTCTAGATTTGCCGTGTACATTTTTCTGATCAATGTTTCAGATTACACTTAGTGATCCATCATTAAGAAGAGGAAAGTGAAGGTTAAGAATGCAGACATGGTCTTAAGAAAAAACAAAGGGACTAGAGAACAACAAATTACACCTGAATAGTAAATAACAAGAAAAGGAAAAAAAAAGTGAGAAGAAAAATCAAATTATTAATTAATATTATTGTAATTATTTAACAATTATATAAAAGTTTCTCTATTAATAAAAATAGAAGTTCAAAGAATTGACCTTAAAATTGAGTTAGTAAAATAAGAGTTAATATTAAATAAAAATGATACAAAAACTATCTACTACCAAGTAAATAAGGACAAACAAGAAAATAAAGAAATTTAATTTAGGTAAAGGAGATGATGACCAAACTAAGATGATGACCTAACTAAATAGGTAGAAGGTAGAAAACTTGGAGAAAATTAAGAAAAAACAAGAGAGAAATGGAAATATAGAACACACCAAACAGATCAAAGAAACAAAAGCGAGAAGAAATTTAGGAAAGAGAGGAGAAGAAAAAGGAGAACATTATTTTCATTTTTTAAAAATGTTTATTATTTTTCTCTTGAATATAGATTGTTGTTTTTTATAATGGAGTTGCATTTATTATTTATATATATAGTTTTTTGAAAGTTAACATTAAGGGCTACATACTTGCAAAATAACATTTTCAAATGACTTCATTTGATCCCCCAAAAGGTGAAACAAATGTCAACATTTTGATAGGCGCAAAGGAGAATCCACCAAGGATTTGATTTAACCTATGTTCCACCAAGTTTTCGGGTTGGGTGACACAAGGACGGGGGATGCATTTTGGGGATGGACTTTTTTGAAGCCATTTTTGGGGATGGCTATATAAAAATATAGGGAAATTTCAAATATATATATGATAACATTGATAAGGCATTCATCATATTGACATATACATTATAGAATCCTTAAAACACAACAATAGAGTTCACATGAGAGTTGAAAAAAATAATATTTAATGGCTTCCATAATTCATTGTCAATGTGCATATGATATAAAATTAAAAAATATTAAATTGCATACACCAAAATGCCCAAAGGTTATAAGTTTGCACTACAGATGTCAAAATGACAGTCACAAATGTCATAACTTCAAAAATTGTAAAACATAGTGATGGAAAGTATGAGGCTGCCTCTAATTGGCATCTCCCAACACTGCATCAAAATTAGAGTCTCGACTCTGAGTCACTACCACTATGAGTATGAGGGGTTGGCTCATCTATTGGAACTCCAACCAATCCCTCTTGTGTCTCCTCCTCCTCAATTTGGGTGGCGTCTTGTGGATCAACATCCCATCCTAAAGCTGGAGTCTTTCGATACTCTAAAGTCTGATGATCCTGGAGTCGCAAAGCACTATACACAACCACCAACTTCTTTGCATGTCTAAAGGTCAACCTATTCTTCTTGATACAGTGAATAAAGTTGTATGTGGATCAATTCCTCTGTGTAGCAGAGGAACTAACAATCTATGAAAGGAGGCAAATAGCAAGTGTCCTCAACTTTGGTGCATGTTTTCCATGCCATGTCTACCATCTAATAGGATCCTTTTGAACTAATGTAGCTCTATCTATCTTCACCTTTGGTTTGTCGAATGTTGGACCATGAAGATTAGTAAAGGCAAGCAATTGTGTGCAAAGTAAAATCGACTCCTCAATTGAATACATCTTTCAAAGGGCCTTCATTAACCCTTTTTTCGCATCTTCGTCATCACAAGGAGGCAATCTACTAACTTTTGGTGCATACCATTTCCAGGATTGAGAGCAAAGGCTGCCATATGAAGCAGGATGTTCATAGCGTTCCACCGCCACATCACAATGGGCTTAATGTGTTGCTCATATAATCCCAAATTAAGATCCCTATTACAAATTGCTTGCTTCAGTTTTCCAAGCATGTTGTCAAATGTCTCATAAATATCTTCAAGACTATAAGAGTCTATATCAACATATCTAATGACATCCACAACTAGTGAAATGAAGGAGCAAATATATCTGCAAACAAAAATTTGAAAAAAGACAAATTATAAAATTAAAATCAAAATTTTAAGTTTTTTTAATAAAATCAACAACAAATTATAATTTAAAATTTACTAGTAAAATAAAAATCAACAAGTTATTAAAATAAACAATTTTTTACCTCACATTGGACCACCTATCATTATTAAGAATTTTTTGTTTGATGTTTTTTCCTTCCATATATTGCTTGCAATAGACCATCTACTACCCTCTAAATTAGCCATCACCAATTGTAAAGATTCTTGCACCTCAACTATCCTCTTTAACAAAATAAAATAACTGGCATACCTTGTCTCCAGAGGTTTGAGGAATTCCTTCTTTAAAATGTCCTAAAGAGAGCGAGTGAGATGTGATGTTTGCAAATAAACATCTGAATAGCTCTAGCTCCTATCACTACCTATTGCACTCAATCTATCTTCCCTATGTCTTTCAATGCATGAACACAAGGGTTCCAAAAGATGTGCTTGTAAGCACCCTCTACCATCATGCCGGCTAATTTGCACACATGTGCAAAATTAGTGATCCCTTGCACAACATTGTAGGCCCCAACTTCCTCTATGGCATCTCTCAAAATATAAATTTGGAATTTCACATCCTTTGGTTTCTGAGAACAGTCAATAGCTCTAAGAAAATATGAGTCGGTTGAACATGTGACTATGATGTTGATAAGTGGCCAATGTCTAATATTGGTCCACCCATCCATGAAAATAGAGTAGCCCATCCTAATCCAACACTGTCTCATGTCCTCCATCACCAAACTCACCTTGGAATATTCTTTGTCAAGGAGTGTAGTGTGTAGTTTATGTTCTCCAAGGGTTGATGAGGGACCAACAAAAGCTACATATTTAAAAAATTGTTTGAAGTAAGGAGAACGTGTTACATGGAATGGGATGGCA
This sequence comes from Sequoiadendron giganteum, assembly GCA_007115665.2. Taxonomy (NCBI): domain Eukaryota; kingdom Viridiplantae; phylum Streptophyta; class Pinopsida; order Cupressales; family Cupressaceae; genus Sequoiadendron; species Sequoiadendron giganteum. Next base: position 590,468,329 of record CM021103.1, on the reverse strand, counting down.
TGGGCATAATTTTTTTTTGGCAATGGAAGACTCTACTACATCTCGTGCATGCACATTGAACAAACTTAAAATTATACTTGGCTAATAATAGTATTCCTCTTCCCTATTGTGGAAACATGAACATCACCATTAGCACTACCACTAGCTTTACCGACTATAGAGGGCATATGCATAGCTGATTGTGCCAATTGTGTTGATAGTGGAAACCCCTTAAATTTTGATTCTACCTCCATATGCAATCTATAACACTCTACTCTCTCATCCTCCTTTATTTCTTCGCAAAACTTCACCCCTTTGGCTTTAAAGCCGAATAGATGAGAAAACACTCCTTTGTAGATCCCTCTAAAATAATCATGATAAGTGTGACACAACCACAATGAATTTTTATTTTTATCTTTGTCTAGGGCTGTCACCAATTAATTGAAGAAGAGGTTTTTTAGAATTAATGGGGCCTTTTGCATAAGTTTTTAGCACTTTAGGACATTCAAATGGATTTTTTTAAGGCAGTCTCCCTTTACCCATACCACTCCCACACCATGATAAACCCCCAAGTTGCTTTTTATTTTCTTCTTCCCTCTCATAATGCCCACTATTCTCACTACTGCTACTCATGTTTTGTTTTGGAATTTGGAAATTGAAATTTAAAAAAAAAAATATACATTTCATCTTTTAAACTTTGAAAAAAATTGAAAAATAAAAGAACAAATGGAAGATTAACATACCTCTTTCACTTCTCTTGTTAGTTGCTACCTCACTCCTCACCTTTGTTGCTAATCAATGCTAGTTTTTACAACCTGCACCCTCAAACCCTATTGGCTTCTCTTTCTAAAGTTTGGTTGCAAGGTTTTTTTGCATGTAAAAATGAATAATAGTTTCACATGGAGGAGTATTTTTGTTGTTTCAAGGCTTATAAATGTGTGGGGCCGCACTAAACAAATATTAAATTCTTTTTTTTTTTTGCATTAGTGGATTTTTCTTAAATCGACACCCAAAATACTACGAGGATGATCAACCATGAAAGGAAGCCAGGTACGTGGAAAAGCTTCCAACACTAATCTATCAGAGGAGAGAATGTGCAAATTTCAAGAGTTTCAAACCCTTATTCAATTACAATAAAGAAGATGCACATAGCAAGTAAAGATAAACAACATTGAAGATACAATAAAATACATAACACCAAATATATGCGGGGAAAACCCTTTCGGGAAAAAAACCCCACTCCAAAAGCTTGAACAATGTATTATCTGTAAACAACGGTTACAATACACTTGCAGTTGAAGCTTCTCATGAGTTTGTCTGTGTTACAATTCTGGAGTAAATCCAGCAACATAACGGTATCTCAACACAACTTCATACAACTCCAAAATACACAAGTGCTCAATATATAAGAGCTTACAATGCATAAAATAGAAATTTCTAAAACAACTGCCAAAGGTTGAAGATACAACATGGAAAGCATTTGTTAGGACTCAAAAACACAGGTTTGAACCACGAGAGGTTGCCAAGCTCTCACAACGTTTTTGGCTAACGTACAAGGCCAAATAATGAATTTGAACCTTCTACTCTTTAGGCTTTGCTAAACCTAGGCGGGTGTACCTATGTAAATGAGGCAGATTTAAACTATGTGCTTCCTCTAAACAATCTATCCACAATGGCAATTGGGAGTGGGATAGATGAAATCTCAATAACTACTCCTACTGCATAAAAAATGAAAGTGTTTATATATTTCGTTTTTATGAAATATATCTTCTGGGCTGTAACAAATCAGTGCCTTCTATCCACGTGGGCAATGGAGTCAAAAATCAAGAATAATATGTGTTTCCCTTTCTGGCTTAACTCTAGTTGCTAGGCACCTTGAAAATGAGATTCTATGATTGGCATAAAACTTCACTAAATTTATGACTTGCATAAATTGTACCGGAATATTTCCTTATTAGGTTCTTCTTCAATTATCCAAAAAAAATCCTTAAATCACTATGACTTATTTAAAAGAATTTAAATCTAACTTCCAGAAAGCAATTAATTAAATCATACAAAATGAGAATACATTTTGACAAATCAGAAATATACTTGATATACTGATTTAAATGATTAAAAGACCTCAAGTTAGAGACAACTAGATAAAAATATGAATCATTATATCACAACAACTGAACGCCAAGAAAGGACCTCACCAGTTAAAAACATTATCTCCATTGCTATGCTTCAAAAAAGTCTATACATTATTTGCATTCCCCAGTTTTTATTTTATGCTATTTTCTAACTATTCTAACCTCTAACCTCATTCAATATCGAACTCATGCATTTATATCTTCAGAAAGTTCACCTGCGCCTTTTGGTTTTTGGTCAGTTCACATTCTCATGGGAGGCCAAGAGTCGCGCCGTTTCAAAAAATATAACTAAAATATGAAAATAAGAACAAACAGAGCAACAACGGTCACTTTAGTGTGTTACCTCGCGCCTACGTTTCCTCTGCTATGGTGCCGCGGTGACATTTTAAGCTACACCTCCATATACCGCCCTACCGCAGTCTTTCGCCTCCCCACAGTACTGCGGTGACTCGCCCCTCATTGTCATCTCCATTGCTCTACCGCGGTCTCTATTTTGACTTACCGCAGTATAGCGGTCTCTTCCTTGCATTGCTCACTACCACCCAACCGTGGGCCCTATTTCATCCCTTTGTGGTGTGGTGGTAACTTCCTATTACTGCTCCTCTGCACACCACACTACAGCGGGTTACTTGTTGACCCTCCGCGGTATAGCGGTATGCACCTTTGTCAACGGTCTGCTCCTTCTACCGCTCTATTGCGGTGCTTATTTTGTCCCTCTGTGGTATAGCGGTGACCTGCTTTTTGTCATTGCTATCTACCACCCTATCGCGGTTTGCCTTTTGCTTCCCCATGGTACTGTGGTGACTTATATTGACTGTCATCCTCATCGTCTAGTGCCCTACCGTGGGCTCCTTGTTGACCCTCCGCGGTATGGTGATTATATTCTTGTACACCGTGCAACTGCGGGCTCTGCTCCAACTCCTTGCGGTGTGGTAGTAAGGGTGTAATATGGCTGCCCTTAACCGCTATACCGCAAGCAACTTTGTGAGAGGCCGTGGTAAAGCGGTAAAGAGTGAAAGCTATGAAAGGTGAACAACATGGCAACCATATGGCGGTTAAGAGCCTTTTTAGCATTATGGATGGGGGTAAAATGATTTTTCATGAAAAAGGTAGTGAAATACTTGGGTTCAAATGGAAAAAACCCTTAGAATATATTATGAAAATTTTGGTTCTAACAGCGGCTCCTGTTGGGGATGAATGATTTGCCAATCACTGCAAGAATCTAGAATATCACTGGGAGAGCAGACTAAGACACCAAAGGATACGAAAAAACGAAGGAGGTGGAAAATGGAGGAAGTGGAAAAATGGAGATGGAAAATGGAAGATGGAAAATGAAGAATGGAATTTACCCTACACTACTGTACATGGAAAGAAAACATTGTTTTCAATGAGGGAACTTTGGGATTGTCCATGTACTGGCAAGTCCCAACCCCTTTTAAATTCCTAAACTACTGTGCATGGAAAAAGAATGTTTAAAGAGGTTTGTAAAGAATTGTCCATGCACTGGCAATCCTTAATCCTCTGTTACTCCTTAAAAGAAAAAATGCTTCAGGAATTGCCCATGTACAAGCAACTCCTGCTCCTCTCTAGACATGTTCTGCAAGAAATAAGAATCCTATCCTCCTTTACCAATGACCACAAAAGGACCCAACCACAAAGCTTCAAACTTTCCATGCTTTCCCCTCTCCTGACATCGAGCATTCCACATCAACACTAGGTCATTTTCTTCAAATTTTGGTTCTTTGGCCTTTTTATCAAAAAGATACTTCATCTGTGATTGCAACTTCACACTCTGCTTCTGGTCCATTCTCCTTATTTCATCAAGTTCTACAAGCTGCTCCATTCTTTCCTCCATTGGTTTAGAAATATTCAAATCCTATTGCAGAATAAAATTGTAAACTGGTAAAAGGTCCTGTAGTGGCATCCTGGCTTGTGTCCCATATACCAATTCAAATGGAGACTTTCCAACTGCCTTTTTTACTGTAATCCTATCTGCCCACACAACCATTCTCAACTTTGAGTCCCATGCCTTTTTATTTGTGTCTAACAACCTCCTTATTATCTTTATTAGATTTTTATTACTTGATTCTGCCTGACCATTTGTTTGTGGATGAGAAGGGGCAGAATAGGAAACACTAATGCCATATGAATTGCAGAAATCTCTGAACTCATAAGATCTAAAATACATCCCATTATCTGCGATCAATCTTACCGGTGTGCCAAATCTAGTTATAATGTTCTCCATCAGAAAGTTCACCACCACCTTGCTTGTTGCTTGTTTAGTTGGGATAGCCTCCACCCACTTAGTAAAATAATCTGTGACCACTAGTATCCATTTGTGTCCTCCACTTGATCTTTCCTGTATTTCTCCAATGAAGTCAATTCCCCATTGGTGAAAGGGGCTTCTGTAATGTCCCTTACCCGACTTTTCCCTAGAATTCTCTTGTTGATTAGATTTAGGGTTTCTTCTTTTTCAAATGAATATTCTCTTTGACTAAGTACTCTTGGATTGAAATCTGCATTTAATATTTCCACATGTAAATATATATGTTAGCATTAATATCTAGATATCCAAATATACAAACATAATCACAAAAGCAATAATGAAGACAAATGAGGAGTGGCATGGGTAGGTCCGCCTGAAGCTATCCATCTAAGCCCAAGGGCACAAGCATCCTATCAAGATAACCCACCCCTTGGATCTGAGCTGAACGCCCAACTAAGACCATTCCATCCCTGAAGTGGCGTGCTTAGTGGGAACACTTGTACCTTCTACCCACGTCATCACCTCAGAAGACACATGACCTACTGGGGGAAGCCAACGGAGCTCATAAGTGGCCTAGGCCTACCACCCCTCGCGGATTGTTAAGTGGGACCCCCACCCCTCCATGGCCGTAGCGGATTGTTAAGTGGGGTTTTTAGGCACCACCTGTCTTAGGCCCTTCCACCCTAGTAGGCTTACAAACACAAAGAAGACAATCTTTTAGCAATCAAATACATTTGCATTTATTACTAATTCTTTAAATCGATATCAACATCATTAGCAATCAAATAAATTAGCAATATCCGTTTCTTATTTTCAAAATATGCTAAATATTACTGCTAAGTGAGTACATCACCTGAGTTGCTATATCTCTCCATGTTTCCTTACTCTCCTCCTTCAACCTTATATTGAATTGATCATAGGATGAGGACAATTCATAAATATACATAATCTACTTATGTTTATATTAAAGAGTCATCATTACTTATAAGTATCATGATTGCATAATTGTGTATATATATATATATATATATATATATAATTATTCTTTCCTTATTCATATATATATTCTTTATTCATTATAAAATTTATCTATATCTATGCATATATATTTGTATGCCTATTAAATAATATATATATATATATATATATATATATATATATTAAATGGTTCTATATTCCAATGCATAACAATCATTGTTGCTGCTGTTCTGAATTGTTGATCGTATTTCTCAATGTTTTCCCCTCTTCCTTATTTTCCTTACTTCTATTTATACCATTCAAGGTAGGTGACTCATGGGGGGAATGTATTGTTTGGTGAAAGAGGTCACTTTTCATAAAATATATCCCTTTGTTAGATTTAATTGCTTCCTTTAAAGACTTATTATCACAATAATATCTATTTTTGAAAATAACATATTATTACTAATAATTATGATATTTCAGATTATATAATTATTTTATTATTTTATTTTAATGTTTTATTGAACATATTTTAACATTAAAGTATAATAATAAAACCAATTTGCTAATATCTTATTATTATTTTATTTTAATGTATTACAATCTTTGATGTGTAATGATTATAATATTTATTTATTATTATTATTTTTGATATTAAGTTATTTAATACTAGAATGTAATAACAATGATTTTCCTATATATTATTATTATATTTGTTATTTCATATTTATATATCTTTATATTGATATGGTACACATTTATTTTATATTTAATATTAATATTGCTATTTATTAATTTATTTGTATTTTAACACTTGGTTTTTATGGTATTGCTATTTCGGGGACAACTTCTACCTACAAAGGTCTAAGTGGTAAGGCTCCTTGATACTTCAATTTCCCTGGAAACTTCTGACAAGCCTCACATTTCCTTACATGTGCAAAAGAGTCATTAAAAACTTTAGGCCAGTAATAGCCAGCCCTGAGAATCTTGTGTGGTAGTTTTAGCAGAATAATGTCCACCACATACCCCCTCATGCATCTCTCTCAAGACATATTTTTCTTGTGATTCATCTAGACACAATAGCAACATTCCATCCCTATTCTTCCAAAATAAGTCCCCTTCTATAAAAACATATTTAGATGCTTGCAGCTTCAAAGTTCTCTTTTGATTATCATTCAATCCCTCAAGGCATTTCATGTGCTTGAGTTAATACATTACATTTGTGTACCAAGAAGTATGTTCAATACTTGCAACTGCATTCTCCTCACCTTCTATATTGCAGATTTGATTTGCTTCTATGTTCGTTTCTACCATTAGCCTAGCCAAACCTTGTCCTCTCACCAACTTGGTAATCTGAATTTCCATATTGAACTCTTGGATTTTATTAATCCATCTGCATCTTTTTCCTGTCACCTCTGTCTGTACCAAGATATCTTTCATAGTTGTATGTGGGACATAAGCAATTACTTTAGCTCCAACAAGATATGGTTTGAAAGATTTTGTTGCTTTGACCAATGCAAAGGCTTGTTTTTCCATGATGTCATATTTCAATTCTGACCCCTGCAAAGATTTGCTGAAAAAAGATACAGGCTGCTCCTGAGCTTCATCATTCTTCTGCAACATAACAACTGCTATGGTATGAAATGAAGCAAAAGAAAATATCTGAAGAGGTTTAGTAAAATCAGGGGACTTTAGGATGGGAGCCTCTTTGATAGCTCTTTTGATAGATATAAAGGCTTCCATAGCTTTAGCAGTCCAGTCTAACTTTTCTCCCTTTTTCAACATTTTGGATATAGGTTTAACAATCTCAGCAAAAATGGACACAAATCTTCTAACAAAGTTAATTTGACCAAAAAACGATTGGATTGCTTTGACAGTTTTGGGAATGGGAATTTTATCTATGGCATCTACTCTCTTAGGGTCTAACCTAATCCCATCTTTTGATACAATATGTCCCAAAAGTTTACCCTTTGTAACAACAAAATGACATTTTTTAGGATTAAGACTAATACCATATTCCAAAGCCTTGATGAATATCTTCTCCAAGTGCCCCACATGATCCTTTGCCCTTTTGGAATAAGCAGTAAGATCGTCCTGATACACCGCCATTATAGCATTGATTAGATCTGCAAATGCCACATCCATGGCCCTTTGAAAAGTGGCCCCTGCATTTGTGAGACCGAATGGCATTCTCACATAAACATATGTTCCCCATGGTGTAGTGAACATTGTCTTGTATTGCTCAGACTCTTTGACTTTAACCTAGTTATATCCAAAAAACCCATCCATCATTGATAGTAGCTCACACTTTGTTACTTTGTGCAGTATTGCCTCCATATTTGGGAGAGGATAATTATCTTTAAGGGAAGCAACATTTAGATTTCTGAAATCTACACATAATCTAATGTCCCCATTTTTCTTCCTTACCGGAACTAGATTTGAGACCCATGTTGAATGCCTAATGGGTTTAATAATGCCTCCATCTCTGAGTTTTGTCAATTCCTCCTGCATCTTAGGTTCCAAAGTTGGGTTAATAGGCCTCTGCCTTTGTCTGAATGGCTTTGAGTCTGGTTTAAGTGGAATCTCATGCTAGAAAAGGTCTTCTCTGTATGCCTTGAGATCCTCATAAGACCAAGTAAACACATGTTTGTATTTTCTCAATAATGCAATCAGCATTCCCCTGATGGTTGGACTTATCTTCTTTCCAATGTAGACCCTTTTTGGCGCTAACTCAGTTCCTAAATTTACTTCTTCAATATCTTCTCTCTTGACCGGTGTCTGCTTCATGAGAGAGCGATCACTACCATCATATACTCTTTCTAATGCCACAAGCCCTTCGGGGAGCTTGTTGGTTTTAAGTTGCAAGACTTCCTTTCCAAATACAGTCTGTTTCCCATCCACTTCTTCCACAAAAGCATTAAAGTCAATCTCCTGTGCCTCATACTGATCTATACAATGAAAAAACTTCAAAAGGTCAATATCATCATTAAAAACCTGCCAACTGTATATGTTGTCAGGGATAGCAGGTCTTGTTTTGAATTCAACCTGAGATATTCCAGCCAAAGTGATATCATCTCTTTTCAAGGCTACATTAGCCAAAAAAACTGCCATCAAATTTTCTGATCTATCTATCCAATCAATTGAGAAAGCATCAAATAATTCAACTGTGTCCCACACAACATTTCTATATTGTTTCAACCTCTTGATCTTTGCGGCATATCTTGATCTGATTTGTGAGACAATCATCTTAGAATCTCCAAGGACAGTTAGCAATTTGATCTTGTGCTTGACAACCATATTTAAACCAATCAATAAGGCCTCATATTCTGCCACATTGTTTGTACACTCAAAGATTAACAAAAATGAATATTTGAATGTTACACCTTCAGGTGATATAAAAACTACTCCAGCTCCATTACCTTCTTAGCTGCATGCCCCATCAAAATACATTTTCCACACACCCTGCTGATCTTTAGAAACATGCTTATCAATTGGGTCAGTATTTGCAAATTCAGGCTAAGACAGTTCCATTCTGAAACTCCCTAAATCCACATCACAGAAACAATTGAGTTGTTCTTGAGGAATATACTCAACAATCTGATTCATCCTTGGTTCTCTATACAACTTGACTTTTTCACCATTGACTGGTATTGTAGCATATGATAAATCAAACTGTACATTGCCTCCAACTGCTGCAGTCCATTGTCTTGACAAAAGAATTCCAAACTGAGGAGGTGTGTCAATTACAGTTATATCAATGTTATAAGTGACCTGTGGGTACTTTGCCAATTTCACTTCCACATCTCTCATAATTCCCACAACCGGGACAGGTCTACTATCCATGGCATAACATTTACCACCCTCAACATCTACCCACATACCAAGTTGTTTCATTACCCCTACTGGCATAATGTTCATAGAAGCACCTGAATCTATCATACAATTTCTTACCAGCTTGCCATTTATGAGTAGGGTAGTAAAGAATGGATCAATTTGTGGTGTATTCATCAATGCATCACTTAGACAAACCTCTGGGACTTTTATCTTTTCCTTTCTATTAGTAGTTTCAGGAATCTACTTATGTTCAAGGTTTATATTTTGATTACTCCCACTAGACATTAATTGAATAGCACTTTTCCTATACTCTTTAATCTTCATCATTTCAAGTAATGAGACAGACATTTTTACCTTGGACAAAGCTTGCATGAAATCAAAAGAGGTACCTTATGTTCTAATCATCCTCTTTTGCTCTGTTGATTCTCCTTTGTTCTCCTCTTTCTCTTTTTTGTTTGTCTGATCCGACTTTTGTTTGTCCTTAGGCAATTCTTTGTTTTCTTCTTTAGGGGCATAATTTTGTTCTTTTTTATCAGATTGCTTATCATCTATCCCTTTTGAAGCTTCATGGGGCATTTTATTATTCTTCAAAAATATTCCTCTTGGAACACCTTCATTCTCATTCACTGTTCTATTCCTTAACCAGTATCTACTTTTGGCTTGCTCAACTGCTGCAATGGTTAATCTTTTAATTTCTTCCTCAGTCGGTCTCCTTAGATTGCACCTATTTGTTTGATATGATGTACTAGGAGGACATTGTTCATTATCTCTTTCTTCACAATCAGAAAAAACTTGTTGTTCTGCCATATGAACATTGTACTTTTGGTGATCAACATCATATTCATATTCTCCTCCTTCTAAAGATGGGTATCCCTACTCAATAGAGTGAAGAGTGTGGGAAGTTAAATAGATATTATGGTCCTCTTCATTGTTGTCTTCTGGTATATCTTTTCCTGGTATTGACTGAGCTACAATACAATGCTCTGGGGAATGTGGCAGGTCACAAATTGAGCACCAGGGACTGTTATCTACCATATATGCCCCTCTTTTCTTTAAATGAATAGGTGTCTCTTTATTCCTTGGCCTATCCATCACTGGCTTTCCATCCTTCCAATTTGTATTATATGGCATGTCATGCAGCTTTGGCCTTTCATTTCTGTATGTATTTTCTTGGCTATTTGAAGGAACATATTGAGGAACCCTAGGGTTATCCCTTTTGCTAATCATTCCTGCAACTTTCCTATTATTTTCAATAGTTAGTGCTATTTTTTGAGCGTTAGCTAAATTCTTGGGACAGCTGTTCCTAAGCTCATATCTTGTCTTAGGATCAAAAGATTTTAAATAGATACTCAATGCAATAGGATCAGCTAATTTGGATCCAGGAAGTATCTTATTATGCAATTTAGAAAACCTCCGATTGAAATCATAAGCTGACTCATTTTGATGCTTCTGGATAGTTACCAATTCATGCAAGGCAAACTCTGGTGCACATTGATTCCCATACTGCTCAAGAAACTGTTCATAAAACTCCTGAATGGAGTCAGTAGAAGCTATTGGCAAACTGTTAAACCAATCTCTGGCATCTTCAATCAGTGACATCATAAACAATCTCATTTTTATATCCTCATATTGCATATCCAAATCTTGAATAAATGCATTAAAGCTCCTTAGGTGTTCTTTAGCTGTGACTGCACTACTTCCTGTGAACTTTGGGACGAGGCTTCTCCAACTGTTGTCCATAGGATAAGGATATATTTGAAATCCAGCCAAATCAAACTGTCTGATCATTGTTGTGTATGGTGGAGGAGGTGGATTTTGATGACGCTGGTACTGGTACAATGGATTGTTGTAAGGTAATGGCACATATTGCTGACCTTGTGGGGGCATGTGCTGTTGACCCTGTGGAGGCATGTATTGCTGGCGAGGGGGTGGTTGAGTATTTTGATGTTGTGGTGAGGCATTTGGGGGTCTATATTGATTCCTTGATTGATTTTGTTGTACTCTTGGGGGATTTGAAGTTCCTGCATTATTATTCCCCTGCCTATAAGGTGGCACATATTTAGGCAAGTTAGTCATTTGAGCATTAATTTGAGCTTTTTGCAACTTCAATTCTTCAAGCTCTCTTATTGCTTGGAGCCTCTGCTCATACTCTATTCTTGCTCTTCCCACTTCTTGTCTTTTATACTCCAACCATGCATTTATCTCATCCTGAGCCATGTGTTCATAGTTCTCTTAAGAGGCTGCTTCATAGCCAAGTCCATCTCGATTCTCTTCAAGTAATGCCATTTTTTGATCATATTCATGTTGTCTCCTTTCCCTTTCAGCCTCAAATCCAACCATGAACTCCTCAACTTTCTTGGGGTTTGGTTGATAGAAAGGATTCCTCTTTTCCTCAGGAGTGTGAGGTTCTCTAGATGGGCTGTTTTTAGTTGCCAGTGTACCATAGGAATTATGTGTCTCTAGGGGTGCTTTTGATGTTTTGTCTTTATTTTCTAGGCCCATGTCACCAAACACCTTCTTGCCCTTATCATTCTTTTGAGTCCATTTACTTTTGTCATTAGTATGATCCTCCTTATACAAAGATCTTCTGCCATGCATTTTGTGAGTAATTTTGATAGTCTAAACTCTAGGATGGTTCCTTTCTGATGTATATTTCACTTTATCAGTTTCAATGCACTTGTTCATTCAAAGTCGCCACTCACTTTCCAAAAGTGAGAAAATTCTGTAATTCGTTGTTCCCAGTGGAATCTTCTGCAAGATATTGACTCTATAATGAAGGCTTGGGTTCAGTTTAACGCTCCCCAATAGAGTCGGCAAACTATTAGGACTCAAAAATATAGGTTTGAACCACGAGAGGTTGCTAAGCTCTCACAACGTTTCTGGCTAACGTACAAGGCCAAATAATGAATTTGAACCTTCTACTCTTTAGGCTCTGCTAAACCTAGGCAAGTGTACCTATGTAAATGAGGCAGATTTAAACTATATGCTTCCTCTAAACAATCTATCCACAATGGCAATTAGTAGTGGGATAAATGAAATCTCAATAACTACTCCTATTGCATAAAAAATGAAAGTGTATATATTTCCTTTTTATGAAATTTATCTTTTGGGCTGTAACAGATCAGTGTCTTCTATCCACATGGGCAATGGAGTCAAAAATCAAGAATAATATGTGTTTCCCTTTCTGGCTTAACTCTCGTTGCTAGGCACCTTGAAAATGAGATTCTATGATTGGCATAAAACTTCACTAAATTTATGACTTGCATAAATTGTACCGAAATATTTCCTTATCAAGTTCTTCTTCAATTATCCAAAAGAAATCCTTAAATCACTGTGACTTATTTAAAAGAATTTAAATCTGACTTGCAGATAGAAATTAATTAAATCACACAAAATGAGAATACAATTTGACAAATCAAAAATACATTTGATATACTGATTTAAATGATTAAAAGACCTCAAGTTGGAGACAACCAAATAAAAATATGAATCATTATATCACAACAACTGAACACCAAGAAAGGACCTCACCAGTTAAAAACATTATCTCCATTGCTGTGCTTCAAAAGAGTCTATACATTATTTGCATTCCCCAATTTCTATTTTCTGCTATTTTCTAACTGTTCTAACCTCTAACCCTCATTCAATCTCGAACTCATGCATTTATATCTTTAGAAAGTTCACCTGCGCCTTTCGGTTTCTAGTCTGTTCACGTTCTCATGGGAGGCCAAGAGTCGCGCCGTTTCAAAAAATATAACTAAAATATGAAAATAATAACAAACGGAGCAACAACAGTCACTTTACTGCGTTACCTTGCGCCTACGTTTCCTCTGCTGCTATGCCACGGTGACATTTTATGCTACACCTCCATATACCACCCTACCGTGGTCTGTCTTTTGCCTCCCCACGGTACCGTGGTGACTCGCCCCTCACTGTCATCTCCACCGCTCTACCGCGGTCTCTGTTTTGACTTATTGCGGTATAGTGGTCTCTTCCTTGCATTGCTCACTACTGCCCAACTGCAGGCCCTATTTCATCCCTCTGTGGTGTGGCGATAACTTCCTATTACTGCTCCTCTGCACACCACACTACCGCGGGCTACTTGTTGACCCTCCGCGGTATAGCAGTATGCACCTTTGTCAACGGTCCGCTCCTTCTACCGCTCTACCGCGGTGCCTATATTGTCCCTCTATGGTATAGCAGTGACCTACCTTTTGTCGTCGTTATCTACCGCCCTATTGCGGTTTGCCTTTCGTTTCCCCACAGTACCTCAGTGACTTATATTGATTGTCATCCTCACCGTCTACCGCCCTACCACGGGCTCCTTGTCAACCCTCCGTGGTATGGCAGTTATCTTCTTGTACCTGCACAATCGCGGGCTTTGCTCCAACTCCTTGCGGTGCAGTGGTAAGGGTGTAATATGGCTGCCCTTAACCGCTATACCGCAAGCAACTTTGTGAGAGGCCGCGGTAAAGTGGTAAAGAGTGAAAGCTATGAAAGGTGAACAACATGGCAGCCATATGGCGGTTAAGAGCCTTTTTAGCATTATGGATGGGGGTAAAATGATTTTTCATGAAAAAGATAGTGAAATACTTGGGTTCAAATGGAAAAAACCCTTAGAATTTATTATTAAAATTATGGTTCTAACAGCACCAAAAACATTGCACATGCATAATGGTAAGTTTCCAATTGTCACCACATGCCACGTTGCAAAAATCTGCACTTGCCAAAATAACTGCACCTCAAAAACTGTGAAGACCCTCGTATATTTGGCCTTTAATTTTCTGTTTTGAGCACTTAGGTATTTCGTCAAACACTTGTCTTGCATCAATTGAACTTGCTAATTGTTGTTCCCCTTTGATAATTTCAAATGCATCTAATGTTTTGATAAACTAAGTGACTCAAAAGAAAGTGTGCAAGGACTGAAACTAGATGGAAATGCAATGCAATGGATTTTAGTATAGTTGCTGGGAAACTGCATTATGGGAACATAGACAATGTACCAGTCCCCGTACCCAAAATTTTTGGTGAATCATTTACATATAAAATAGCCATCTCCTTATTCATTTAACTCACATACTCTAATTTGATTGGCGTCCCCGTCCCCGTACCAATACCAATACCCTGCGTCTCCCGGCAACTACGGATTTTAGTGACCTCCCAATGCTCAATGATGACTGAAAATATAATGCAAATGAGTAAGAGACATTATGAAAAACAAATGTCATGCATGACCTGAATTCTTAATGATTGAGATGAGATACAATGCCTTATAATGACTGAAAGTGAAGTGCAATTGTGTAAATGTGTAGCTACAGCCAATAGGTATTTTAACAAACACTTGGCATGCATACTCAGTCTTTAACTCAAACTGAAACTACCATCCACAGCCAAAGGCATTATGTCAAATATTTGGTATGCAGCTCCAAAATTTCCACACTTATATTATTTGATGCCAACTTCTTACAATGCTGATTATAATGCAATAAGGCTGATCACCTCTTTACTACAATACTGATACAAATAATGCAATTATATGCTGCTAAAGACAGTGATACAACATGAAATCTGAATGCACCTATTCTGATCAGCAACTAATTTAGAAGATGAGATACTAAATGGTAGGTATTTACAATTCATAAGAACCTGGTAGCTGAAATCGATTGGAATAATTTCATAGCAAACTTGTCCCAGCTGCAAGCCTTAATTCCTCCATGACATGCGAACCTTTTCCCAGCTAATACCTTCAGAAATTGCACCTCCTAGAATGTCTACCAGCTGCGTCTCAAATGCCAATATGGAACTGAAAATTCGTCCTTATGATCAGAAATCATTCCTCTTCTAATGGACTGAAAATTGACTCCAATCGCAATTCGAATTCTTCGAATATTCTGCAATTTATTTTTCACTGAAATTGATCTCTTTGCAACTGAGTGATGATGGTCAAAAACCAGCAAGTGTCTTCTCCAAATCGTTCTTCACAAGATGAGAGCAATTCCACCAAATCTGCCTATGTCTTTTTAGCAAAATTGATTTTCTTCTAACTGAAAGTATTCTCCAAAATCTGTAAATTATTTCTTCAAAAATCTGGAAATGTATTTCTTCAAAATCGAATTCTTCTTGCCTTGCAAATTTGGTCACAAACCATTAAATTTGTGAATAATCAAATTACTAACAACAAATGCAGCAATACATTAGCTACTGCAATTCTTTAATGAAATGATGGTTGCAAGAATACCTCAGCTGCTGCAATGATCATGTGACAATAATCCAACTATCACAACTATTCAGCTAGGGCAATAATACAACAGCTATTGCACTTGTAGAAACCCTGGATGGATTTATCAACAATTCTAGCTAGGGTTGATCTTTCACAACCGAACCTGGTACTCTAGAGTCTTCAAACCCTTGAGCAATGCAAGCCTCAACTTTTACCACACAGGTATGAGAAATAGAAATAATCCAAGACATGATCCAAATGACTTGCATTGAGCTCCTTATAAAGAATTCTCATCCAACTCCAAGAAGCTTCTAGAAATAATATTATTTTATTCCTTTAAGTGACTTTATGATTTATTATTTTATTTAGTCACTTTCTTAAATCAATTAAATATAAAGTCATCCTTTTGATATTAATTTATTCGAATAAATTTCTAAATAATTAATTTAATACCTCCACTTTATTTTAATTAAAATAACCAATTAAGCTATCGTTTTGATATATTATTAATTTAAACAACTTAACCAATTAAATTAATTAAATCAATATACCTCTAGATTGGGGACATCACAAAAACTCACATTCCATATAAACTCAACACGGAAATAGAAAAATCCTTTATCCACAACTCCACCTGTAAAAATCAACTTTTCAACTTGACTCCTCATTTGAATAGAAATTGCAAGTTGTAACTTACAAGACAAAGTGAGAAAATTAGCAAAATTTAATTTTATGGAAAAATCAATGCTATGGAAAAATGAAAGGTTGAGACACCTTTCTCATAACAAACCATCCCCACAACATTTTTCTCCTGTCCCCAAGTACCGAAAATATTTTTGCAATTGTTTTTGATTTGGGGATGGCTCAGAAACATCCCCCAACGATCCCCACACATCCTCGAAATGACCCTGGTGTAGTTACGTTTCCAAAACCCCCAAGGACACGTCCCCATGTACCCTTGGATTTAACCTAGGGGGTTCAATCTATTGAAAAAATCAGGATGTCTCACAAGTGGGACAATCTTTATGCTTCAACTGAATTATGGCATATTATTTATGAACTTATGTCTAATTTTTGAGTCCTTTTTACTTGGCCGAAGTTCATTAAGGTTTTAGCCACTTTTCTTGAGTTTGGGTAGAACTTTTTGGTGGCAAAACTAGTTAGCAAATGTACCTTCATCATGTCTCTTATTCCTTTCATATGTTAGGCACATTTCACTAATTCTTTTTCCATTTGTCTTATATTTGAGGAAAATAATTAAGATGGTTGAGCCCCAAAGAATGTGCTCCCAACTTCAAATCTATTATATCTCTATATTTGGCATATTTTACTCATTTTCCACCATCAACATAGGTACAATCTAGTAAAGCTTTTGCCAAATTTTTGTTACCAATAGAACTTTACCTAGCTCGTAGCACTGAAAAGTGTGCCTAGTTTTGGACTTAAACTAATTAATGGCACATTTCTATTCAATTATCTTATATATAAAAATAATTTTAATTTTTGTGTTTAGATAATTCTTTTCTTAAACACCATTTTTTTTTCTATTTACACATGCTACAAGCTAGATACAATGGCATTTGGCTTTGCATTAGGCTCATCATCAGCTAGTGGAAGCCATCCCACTTGGAGCCATGATTTCGCTTAGAAATATGTCTTAGTGGAATTGGTATAATTGGTATCAAGGAATGTGATTTGCTTCATTTGCATAAAAAAGATTAATGGAGGCATCAACTGCCCCAAATACCATATTGCATGCATCCCTTGTGTCACCAAATTGTGTGAAAAAGTCGCAAAAGAGGCAAAATGAGAGATGCAAGCAATCCTTGCATTGTTGGATGAGAAGAAACTAGATAGGGCAAGGACATAAACAACTATAGTAGCAACCATTAATCTTGACATGCAAGTGGAAATGGAGGTAGATATGGCAAGCATTGTGAGCTCTAGTCATGGTCTATGCATACAAAGCATGTCCACCCCATCGAATTAAAGTAGAATCAAATTGTAGGGCTCTTTTGTATCTAGAAATGTACCTAGAGCATGACCTTTATTGCAAGATATGAGGTGGAACAAGAAGTTGCACCATGAGCAAACAAAGCATGTGTAAATTTTTGGTTTTTAACAACTATCTCTTCAAATTGCAAAGAGTCTATACTAGGAGAATATGGTGATGATATTGACAATTCTAGGGAAAAGGTACAAGGTGTACAGTCTAAGAGACTTAAGTGAGAAGTTGTTGCATTTTGAAAGTTAATTTTGGAAGAACAAAAGAGGCAGTAGTGAATGTTCAAATGCACCATTCTTTTAGGTAGGTGGATAGATGTAAGAAACCACACCCTCATCAATTTTTTGGCAACTTCAAATGATGATATGCTTTTCTTGGAGTCGATTGATTCCCCTAACTAATAAAAATGCAAACACTTTGAGCCTAATGTTGGAGGAGGTTTCCTTAGAAATGTCGTGCAAGTTGTCATTAACAATGTCACAGTGTATGTGGTGACTAGAAAGTTGCTTCAAAAGAGGCATACCTCACTCTTTTGAATCCATTGTATGGAACATTGCCTTGACCATCTTTTCGAGCATAAAGGTAAAATTGATTGGGTGAGATCAATTGTAGAAGATGAAAGGAATATCACAAAATGTGATGATCACCCTTGATTTTTTTTTTTGTTTTGTTTATAGAATAAGACAGAGATGCAGAATGTGTTTGTTTCAAGTCCCAATCAACATGTTTGTTGCATATGTTGAATAATATAACATAGAAAGAGAATAAACATTTCTTTGCATCAAATCATATTGAACACCAATACAAATCGGATTTGTGTCAAAAATAAATTGAAATCAGACTTTAGGAAACTTATATCAGACCTGATTACAGTCCAAGAGGTGCGCCTTTCAGTCATATAATAAGCAGCAATACATACAATCTCCTCATGGAATGAGCCAAATACAAGTGCTAGCAAATTCCAACTTATCCATACTCATTTGACAAACATATTGCAATGTAAGGACACCTTAAAAGGCTGATTGCAGACCCCTGTACAGTGCAGATCAGATTTCAAGTTGTAGATCAAAACCCAAGGAAATGGCACGGCTCCCTAGGAGGGGCAATTTGCCTTGAAAAATCAGATTTTCACCAACCAACACAAATGAATAGTCACAATGGGACACCCATTTATGAGGATTCCATTGAATCAATACCCAAAATGAAATCCCTTTGTCATACAAAGATATGAGCAAATTAATGTTTCCAACTACTCAAAAAATAGGCATTTCCAGAATTCAGAATTTCTACACCAGCACTCAGAAAATGAATTAAATCTGTTCCCAACTCACACCAAAATGGAATAAACCACACACCAAGCCAAAATCAAACCCATATCAAAATACTGAATAAATCTTCATATTTTCAACCCCAAAAAATCACCCAACTATCAAAACCACTGAAGATATGATGAACTGATCTCCAACCAGCTAGAGTGCGTTTTTCACCACCAAAACTAGCTATCTAGTGAAGGGTTTTCATCCTCCAACTGGCCAAGAAGAAACTTGGAAGCAATCCAATAGCATAACCTTATGTTGTCAAAGCCAAGATACTGAAATGAGAACTTAGCATGAGTATATAAGACAATGAGGGAGAGATTAGGGTAACCGAATTTCAAATCCCTTTTCCCTCCAAAAAGGTATGCCCTTTCTAGAGCTCTCTCCATGTAAAATATTTAATTTTACTTTACTTCACTTAATCCCTCCTCAAACTAGGCATCCACTTTAGAAATATAACTTTTCCTTTTAAAAACAACTTAAAGTGACCACCTTCCTAGGCGTTGAGAAAGGGGGGTCTCACATGAACCCTTACCCATCACTTAAGTCATAAAGTTAACTATAAAAGATTTAAGTAATGGCAAATAAATATTACTCACCACGCTTATAGACATGCAAGTATTCACTATGTTTTTTGAGCTTGGTTTGTACTTATATGTGTTGAAAGTTTTGTGCTTGGTAGATGGGGATTGGAACCCAATGGGTTACAATTTTAAGGCCATGAATAGTCCAAAGAGGCCATTCATAACTATTATAAGGGGAATGAGATAGATTTGGTCCAATTTAAGAGATCATTGATTGGAGGTGGAATAATCAATTCCACCAATCCATTCATGTAGCAAGGTACTACCTCAACCCCAAGTTTTTCTTCTTCAATAGTTCCATAGATCCTAATGGGGAGGTTATGGAGGTCCTCTCAACATGCATTGAGAGGATGATACACAAGGTTGAGCTGAGGGGTATCATTATTTCAAAGTTGAAGAATTACAGATAAGCTAGGGTAAGGCTTTTTTCTTTGGCACTAGTTATTTATGGGAGAACTAGGCACCAAATAACAAAAAAAGGAGTCTTAACTTATATCATACAAGTTACAAATTATAAATATTAATATTTCTTACTTACAAACTTTTGAATATCTTATTTGCAAGTTTGTGGTGGAAATGCCCCAATATTCAAAAGCCAACCATTTTGAATTTTGTCTCATCCTTGTAGTTCTTTGGGATGTGAATGCAATTGTGGTTTCTTTTAGTCCATTCACACAAAAAGTGCAATAAGTTGATTTAACAATGCCTCGATGACTTAGTTTTTGTGTAGTACAACTTTTGGCTTCACACAAGAATGGTAGACAAGTTAGCACAAGGGCTTATAGACTTGGATAATATTGATCCCTATAGTGACTAGATTGCACAAAATGAGGAGATTCCCATGTTCATAGAGAACAATATTGTTGATTTTGAGAAGAAAGCTATGGCAAGTGTAGATGCAATAGAAGTAGGAGAGTTTGAATTGTAGGACATCATTGCAAATGATATTCAACATGAGCTAGAGGAGAAGACTTTACCATCTAGTACTAGGGTGGATTCGTAGGTGCAACCTTTTAGGCTGAGTGAGGAGTTGCAGCCAAGTGTGAGGACTAGAGCCTCTCCTTAGTTTTTCACTAAAATGGGGAAGAGAAAATTATAAAGCCTTGTAATTTGTTTGCTTGGATATGCAATTTATGATGATGTTTTTCAAAAGCAATCGTCATAAATTTATAATAGTAATCAGATAACTGTTGCATTTGCATGATGATGCAGTTTCATACTCTAATTGTATTCAAATCTAATAGAAAACACTTGCCTAAAGTTTTATGAACTCCTTTGATACATTTTGTAATTATATTCTGCATAAAATTTGTGTTTTGTTAAGAAATTTAGGCACTTTAAGTTGACAAATTTTGCCGAGTCAAAATATTTTGGTCTAACAAATTCAAGTTTCCAAACTATGATTCTAACAAAATAGAATCCTCATCCGAGTAACCACAACAATGGATAAAGAATTAAATGTGATGTTAAACCTTGATACAGACACAAATCCATAAATCCGTAAACTATCAAACATATAGAAAAATGGATAACTATAGCCAAAGAATTCATGCAGATGACAACCAAAGTGAGGTAATGATCTTCTAAACAGTTTAGAATCAGTTGAAAAGATAGCCAGATTAAGTCAGAGAAGGTAAAATATTCTTAGTAATGAAATCAGTGAGCAGCAAGGAATGACAACCACACAGAATGTGTTTCATCTGTGCTTACATATAGTTTAGACTATAATAAAGTTGTGGACCAATTTATTAGATTTTAAAGAAATTCTAAATTGTATTCTAATACAAACAGTCAATAAAATGGAAGCACTATGCATCGTCTTCAGGATCAAGATGAAAGTAGATTCAAATGCAAAGCCTAATCTACAAACTAGCAACCTGAGAAAAGACAGCCAGATTAAGGGAAAGAGAAGATTAAATACTCTAGTATTTAGTAATGAATACAGAGAGCAGCAAAGAGCAACAACCACACTTTTACATGTGCTTATATATATATATATATATATATATATATGTATAGTACTAACACCAAATCTTGTGCATGTATGAACATGGATAGAAGGTTGATAACCATGCCTTTGGAACTTCCATTTCTCCGGTGAACCAGCCGTAGGAGTGACTTCTTGATTCTGATGAGCTACCAATCAGCTGGACAAAATTTGTAATCTGCCTATGAAGAGCATTTGATGCATGAAGAAGCTGTTGATGCAATTTGCATTTCACGGCCACTTGGGCATAACAATCATTATTAACAGCCGCAGATTTCAAATCGGTCAAAACTCCAGGTGTCAATCCCGGGTATTTTTTGTACAAGTATAATGTTATAACATAATCTAGCACGGCATCTCCAAGGAATTCAAGACGCTGTAAAACAGAATCAGATCATCAGTATACCATTCATATACAATAATGTAATTCTCTAAGCAATTAAACTTAAAATATTTGATGTATGGAAGCAGACACCAAGTGGAGTCCAGAAAACAGAGAAATCGCTTCTCTACAAAGCAAATAGTCACACACCATAAATAAGATTCTAGCATCTCTCTTTTGATCTACATAAAAGCTGTCTTGCTCCAAGCTTTTGGCTCTATATTTGGATACACTAGGGTTGACAGTAAAGATATGATAATTTCAAAACTAGTATAATTATATGCAACAACTAGTTGTAAAGATTCAATCAAATCCCACAGAATGAGGTAAGCCAAGCAGCAAGCATGCAAATCTTACACATAATGAGGTACTAATAATATTCCAAGAAAGGATAGTGATTTAAATCTTTACTTAATGAACACTAATGAGGCAAGCATTTTAGCTATTATGAGCAAACTAATTTTTTTTATGGTGGTAGATGATGACGCTATCAGTTGTTTAACCCTCTTCTTTGCTACAGACATTTGGATGTGCTGGCTTCCAGCTTTGATCTCAAGTGTTGAAGATCAACAGCTCCTTTTTTCATCAAGTCTTTCCCTCACATGGCTATTTGTACCTGTACTTGAATCATATGGTTTGGGGTTTAAACACTTCTGCTTTACCCCTCTAGTTGTGCTTTTGTTGCATTAGTAGCTTTAGTGTTTAGTTACATTTTGTATCCTAGGGTTATTGAAGCTGAATGTACTTTCAAGCCTCACTGATATAAATTGGTCATCCATGGAAATTGCTATAACTACTTCCTTTATTTATTCTCTGCTGGAGTAATACAAAAATATTGATAAGGATTTGTCTTATAAGCAGTCAGTTCAAGACACAAAAATATAATTGACTGACAAAGGACAAAATATTGAAATAACAATGACAGAAAAATAATATTGAGAATATAAATTTCTAACTTTATTTTAGGAAATCATGTATTAAACATAAAAGAAAATAGTGTCAAAGTCTAAAATATACCTGATAGCAGCCAGAAACCCATGGAACTTGATATGACGCATGTGTCAGGGCTTCCACTAATAGATTGCGATCGTGAAAAGAATAATTCAATAATGACTCCATATAGGAAATATTAACACTGGCCGGAAATCTTTTATTGAGGTTATTTGTAATGGACATCTCTGGTGCAAGATCAATGCCCATTCCTATCCATTTGATGAAATTAACGGCTCCCATTTCCCCAGCACAATTAAGACAGGCACCAATAAGAGCTTCCACAACATCTGCAATTTTCTTTATCTTCATCAATCTATAATCTTTGACATATAAGTTCTTCATTGAATCAGATGTATCCTGACAAAACTGATGCAACAAAGTTATCTGCTCCCCAGGTATAATCCACTTTTGTGGATTGAATGGTTCATTAAGCATATAACCCTAGAAAAGTTATAACACAGGAAACCAACAAGTTAAAAGTGCACTAAAAAATATTCTAAAATATTGTAACCTCTACCAATTAAAACAGTAGTAAAAGGTTATTGAATTAACCACATAATTTCCCAAGTTATTAATCAGAACAAAATCAAAATTTCCTGAATCTTGAAAGCAATAATCTAAACTCACGATGCATTCATCTCTACATGAAAGTTGTAATTCAAAAAGTATATAGATACCTTATCTAGTTTTAAAAATTCCGGTGCCTTCCAGAAATTCAAATGTTTTACAAACTACCATCTTCGAATCAGAAAGGTTCCAATGGTATTTCAAATATAAAAATTGGCTTAAAATCTTGCACTCAGAAGTAATCCACAACTTGGTTTCAAATGGATACTTATGAGGCTCTCACACATGTGTGTGAAAGAAACAATAAACATGATAAAAATCTTCTAATTGGAAAGGTTCCAACGGTATTTCAAATGTAAAAATTGGCTTGAAATCTTGCACTCAAAAGTAAACCACAACTTGGTTTCAAATGGATACTTACGAGGCTCTCACATATGTGTGTGAAAGATACAATAAACATGATAAAAATCATCCCTAGTTCCAGGGTAGACACCACAAAATGAAAGAACAAGCATCATACAAGTGAAACTACAGACTTTTGTCTCATGTTTCTCCTTCGTGACATCTCTTGATAGCTCTCTGTGTTCTGACTTTGGCTGTTGATCTGGTGTCTCCATGCAGTTTTCAGTCTAGGGCATTAATGAAGCAGCATTATTGCATTCCCTGAAGAAGATTTATCGAGGATTTGTTAAATATTCCTCTCCATACAAATCTGAGACTTACAATCTTGGGATTTATGCATTCTGATTTAGATTTACATCTTCTGGAAAGATAATTCAAATTACTCTCTTGGTGAGTTGGCTTGTGAAGAATTTCAGATTGTTTTCAAACAGCAAGCAATTATCACAAGATGATTTATTGGGAATCGTACAAAGATCAAAAAGACTTTGTGATTTAAATTTGTTTTTGTGTTTGGCTCATATAACAGTTCTGCATTTAAGCAACATTCTGAGGTGTAGAGGTAACATTCTTCAATTGTCTTATGTTACTTCATGCACAAAGAATACTGCAACTACAAAAAAAATTCTGAATGTCTTCCATTTAGATGGAGTCATGAGTTGGAACTCAATGGCTAGAGTTTGTTTCTATAACTGGAGATTTTGACTATCTCTTTCAATTGTCTTTTTAAGTGTACTTGATTGATCTTTGTTACAAGTCTGAAGATTTTTCAGATTAACAAAATGAAAATGTGATAATTCAACTTCTAATTTTTTTATGTGGAGATCTGATGATGGTTTTTCATCTTGGGCCTTCCCTCTCAATCCCATCCTTTGAAATGGTTGTTGGAGTGTTTGTTTTTAGCTGCACTTTTGAGTTGATGTCTTAATCTACAAGCTTCTTTAGAATTCATGATCCAAAATACACAATAGCATGAAAATTTCAAAACAAAAAGCAAAAATTCCTATAATAGTGTTGCATGTGTCAAAGACATAGGTGAACAGGATCAAATCTGATATGAGGAGGTTACTATTCCTATAGTAGTACAATAGTCATAGGATCTTGTTACTTTTCAAAGGAGGTACAATATCTTCACCTACTAGAGAGATTTCTCCTTATGGAAGAAGACCGTTTCAAGCCAATACATATCAATCAATTCATGTTAGATTTTTCACTACATAATTGTTTTTACCCACTTGAACCATGGCTCTTTGAGAAAGTCTTGAGTCAATTTTCAGGATACATACTATCATGATTGAAATCTCAGCTCACAAGGCGAGATTGCTATTTTTCCTAGCTTGTAAATTGTTTCGTATAACCCATTTTGTTTCCTTTTGTTCTCCCTTGTACAGAGCATTTTTTTCTAGATTGTCATTGTATTTTCCAATGTAGTGCGTGCATAATAAAATTAGTTGCTTTGTAATTAAAAAGGTAGTTCCCAACAACTATTGTTAGTTGGTGGTTACCAACGGTTGGAGTTCTCAACCACCATCAACTATCCTATATATTTCTCATTGTACACATAGTCAGGACCGCATTTATGAACTCCTATATCTATTGCAAATCTTCTGAATGAATGAATGGAATAACATATCTTTCCTGACCTATTTGGTTTAGGACCACATCAAGTAAATTCAATTGAAAGAGTGTTTATGGCCTACTGGTGATGTGCTTCATTGTTTCAACCACACGTTTCCTTGATGCCGACTTAGGTTGATGTGCACCTACAAGTAAATTATTTTGGATCACATTGAAAGAAGTGTTAAGATTGGTTTTTGGTCCTTTCTATCTTCGGGATAGGACTGCATTATGCTTTGGTGGCCAACTAGTTGAATTCATTGTTTATTCTCTTCCTGGTCGACCTAATTGAAGAATAAAAGTGTTGCGGTGGATATTAATGCAAGATTATTTTAGATGCAACTAGATGGAAGAGTGTACAAGTCCGAAGAAGTGTGTGTGTGACTAATATTGAATATCCAATAGAGATAGTGCTGAAGATTGTAAAAGAAAAGGTCAAGTGCTATAACGCCTCAATCAATAGAGTGTTGCATTCGCAATCTTTGTAATTGTCTTTAAATATTTTTGTATCCCACTCTGAGATAGTGAATCTCATCAGGTCCTTGTATCTTGTTCCTGGAGTTGGTTAGTACTTCAGTGCTGCAAGTCCTATTTGTATCTTGCCCTAGGGAGTGAGCCTTCTGACAAGTCTTTTTGGCAATGAGCCTTATATTGTGAGTTAACTCTCACTGTGGTTATTCCCTCATTAGGTTTTCCATGTAAATTTGGTGTCTCCTTGTGCATGTGTGTGTTCTCTATTTCCATCTCTTTGTTACTAATCTGATTATTGCTATATCTTTCATTGGTTAAGCTTGTTGAAGGTATTAGAGTTTCTAATTGATATAATCTACTCTGTTATTGGTCTAGTTAAAAGTTACATCTTTATCTGCTGAAGGAGTTTGAGTTGTGCTGAAAGTTTCAAGTTTCGAAAGGGGTTAAGTTTTTGTGTAGATAGATTCACCCCCCCTCTCAATCTCTGGAAGTGTTCAACACTTTATAGCTTCCAAAAGAATGAGTCCTTGCGCATTAGAGTTCTTAATGGGTAACATTTGGTTGCTTTGATTGACTCACGGGCCACACATAATTTTATTGATGAGGGACTTGTAGCATGTAGGGGTCTCCAAACATAGGAGGTTGATGGTTTTAGAGTGATGGTTGCAAATGGGTTTACCATTACTTGCACTAGGATGATTCCTTAGCTTAGCCTTCAGTTGGGTAATTACAAAGTCAAAAATGACTTCTATGTTGTTAGCATTGGGGACACAGATGCAGTGATGGGTATTCAATGGTTATGTTCCCTTAGTGAGATCACTCTCAATTTTCAGACCATGGGGTTGAAGTTCAAATCAGATGGCAGGAATGTGGTCTTGAGGGTAATATCCAATGGAGGGCCTCTGGTAGTTTCCTTCAAGCATATGGAGAGGCATTTAGGCATGATTAGGTGGAGTGGGCAATAGAGTGCATAGTTATGCCCACAATTGCAGAAGAGGAGAAGTGTTCTTATCCACTAGACATTCAAGCTTTTCTATCCAAGCGAAGCAAGGTTTTTGGTAGTATACCTCCAAGTAGGCCTCCAGATAGAGGCATTGAGCATGCAATTGTGTTGGAGGAGGGTGCTAAGCCCATTATCACTACACCATACAGGCACTCAAAGAGACATAAGGACGAAATTGAGAAGGCAATTAAGGAGCTTCTGAACATGGGACACATTAGATAGAGTAAGATTCCATTTGCTTCTTCAATAGTGTTAGTGAAGAAGAAGGATGGGACTATGTGTATGTGCGT
The DNA here is from genome assembly GCA_007115665.2 of Sequoiadendron giganteum. Classification (NCBI taxonomy): domain Eukaryota; kingdom Viridiplantae; phylum Streptophyta; class Pinopsida; order Cupressales; family Cupressaceae; genus Sequoiadendron; species Sequoiadendron giganteum. Next base: position 590,441,324 of record CM021103.1, on the reverse strand, counting down.
AGATTATAGAGCACTTAACAAGAAGACTATCACAAACAGGTACCCATCCCATGGATAGATAAGCTCATTGATGAGCTACATGGAGTAGTCTAGTTATCATCAGTTAAGAGTTAGAGAGGAGGATATTGAAAAGACAACGTTCAAATGCCATTATGGGAACTTTGAGTTCCTCATGATGCCCTTCAGATTGACTAACGCTCCTGCCATATTTTAGTCATGTATGAACAAAATATTCAGTAAGCAGTTGTGTAACTTTGTTTTGATGTTCTTTGATGACATATTTATTTATAGTAGATGATGGGAGGAACATTTGAGGCATTTGGATGAGGTGTTGAGAATCTTGGAGAGCGAGTCATTGTTTGCCAAGGAGTCCAAGTGTGATTTTGGCTTGCCGAAGTTGCTTTATCTTGGACACATAATCAGCTCTAAGGGAGTTAGCATTGATCATGAAAAGATCAAGGCTATTCTTGATTGGGGTCCACCCACAAACCTTACGCAGTTGAAGGGATTTTTTGGGATTTGCAGATTCTACAGGAGGTTTGTCAAAGGATACTCTCAGTTGGCTGCCCCACACATTGATTTAACCAAAAAGGGAGCATTTGTTTGGTCTGAAACAACACAACAATCCTTTGACCAATTTAAGCAATTGATGAGCACATGCTCAGTGTTAGCAACTCCATACTTCTCCAAGCCTTTTGAGCTTGAATGTGATGCCTCGGGTGAAGTTATAGGAGCTTTCCTCATGCAGAACAAACATTCCATAGCCTTTGAGAGCAAGAAGTTGAGAGGAGGTGACAAAGCATACTCCATTTATGACAAGGAGATGTTGGAAATCATGCATGCCTTAGCTAAATTTAGATAGTACCTTGTGGGAGGGAGATTTGCGGTTAAAACTGATCATAATAGCCTTAAAAACTTCCTTAATCAAAGGGATCTCAATGAGAGGCAACAAAAATGGGTAAGCAAACTTCAGGGGTATGACTTTGACATTGAATATTTCAAAGGGAAGAGGAATGCGGTGGTTGATGCCTTGTCTAGAAGGCCACATTTATGTTCTATTTCAGTCATGTCAACAAATTGGAAGGGGGGAATACAGGCTGATTATGTCAAGAATGCACTTTCCAACAAAATTCTTGATGGTTCATTGCAGGATGATAAGTACTAGATAAGGGATGGTCTTATATATTACAAGGAAAGAATTTGGTTAGCTCTTGAATCTAAGATGAAAGTGCAGATTTTTAAGGCTTTTCATGACATTCCTATGGCTGGTCATCCTCGATACTATAAGACATATAGGCAGGTCCATGAGAGATTCTCATGGAAAGGGATGTAAGATGACATTCTCAAGTATGTTCGTGAGTGCCAAGTGTGCTAACAAAACAAAAATGAACATACTTACCCTATTGGTTTATTGCAGCCCCTACCCATTCCTACTTAGAAGTGGGAAAATATATCAATGGACTTCATCATAGGGCTCCCCAAGGTGTAGGCAAAGGACAGTATCTATGTGGTGGTGGATAGATTGATCAAATTTGCTCACTTTTTTGCCATATTAGTAGGGTATACAACGGTGCAAGTGGCAGATTCGTTCTTCAAAGAGGTGTTTAGGCTTCATGGAACACCTAAGACCATCATCAATGATAAGGGCAACAAGTTCATGAGCTTGTTTTGGTAGGAATTATTTAGATTGTGTGGCATGGAGCTGACTCGTAGCACTAGCTATCATCCCCAAATTGATGGACAAATTGAAGTGGTTAACAAATGGGTGAAAGGTTACCTACGCAACTATGTTTCAGGGCAGCAAAAAGCATGGGTTAAGTGGTTGCATTTGGGAGAGTACTGTTACAACTCTACCTTCCATATGTCCATCATGATGTCTCCATTCATGGCATTGTAGGGTTATGAAGCTCCTAACTTCACTGATATTCTCTTTGGAGATTGCAAGGTGCCCAGGGCTAGACATCTTCAGGAGAGTCAAGATATCATGAGATCTCTGAGATAATATACAATATTCTTAGAATCAACAGAATTTGTATGTTGATCAACATTGCAATGAGCGGGCATTTGAGGTTGGAGACAAGGTTTACTTGAGGTTGCAGCCTTACAAGCAATCCACTCTCAAGAAGAGTGGGTCAAAAAAACTTAAGCTCTATTTTTATGGTCCATTTAGAGTCACCAGGAGGATCGGAGAGGTGGTTTACAACTTGGAGCTACCCTAGAATAGCAAGGTGCACAATGCCTTCCATGTTTCTCACCTTAAAAAGGCACTTGGTCAGAATGTGGTTCCTTCGACAAAGTTGCCCCATTTGGATGAGGAAGTTAAGTTGACATTGGTTCCTAAGGTTGTTATTGAGGTCAAGGAGTGTACTCTGCAGAAGAGGGTGATTAAGGAGTATCTTGTGAAGTGGAAGAACTTGCCAGTGGAGGATGCTACTTGGGAGAGAGCAAAAATTACAACATCCAGAGTTGTGATTGCTTGAGAACAAGTAGTCTTGCGGAGGGAGGACTATTCTATCCCCTTCTTGCACCTGATCAATTGGAGAACTCCATTAACCTATTCCAGGGTTCCCGTAGGCTAAGTGGCGTTTCTTAGGGGACTCAGAGCCTGAATGGGATTTGTGGTGCTTTTCTAGCAAGGGTTACTATTTATAGCAATGGCCATTTTCAGTACTTACTATTTATATTAAGTCTCAACACATCTCAAATTGTGCCAGTTTGGTGTTTGGCAACACTTACTATATTTTAGAAGTCGCTATTTTTAGTAAGTGTATTTTTGGTAATTGGTCCCGGCCTCTATTACTCTAGTAGTGTTATATTTCTTGTTTGGGCGTTGGTGAGTCTAAGGTTAATTAAATTAATATTTGTATTTTTTCGTCACTTATGTTATAAAGTCACTTTATAACTTAAGTGAGGGTCTTGGGGTCATCAAAAAGTACCTTGTCTCATGCCTAGGTAAAGGTGTTAATAGAGTTGTTTTTTAAAAAGGCCAAATTATAAGCCTCAAAAGGTGGATGCCACTCTAGGGGAGACATGAGGATTTTAAAGTAAAATCAAAAGTTCATGAAGGGGGGCATGGGAGTCTTGGAGGGAAAATATTTCAAACTCGGTTGCCCTATTTTCTCCCTCTCCTCTATAAAAGCATCTCTTTGGCTCTCATTTGTTCATCTATCTTTTGGCGACATAACAGGATGTTGTTAGAATACTTTCAGGGTTCTATTTTGCAAGTTGAGGACGAAAAGCCCTCACCGTTTTCTAGCTGGTTTTGGTGGTGAAAGATCCAACCTAGCCAGGAAAGGTGATTCTACTTCAGAGATCACATTAGGTGTTCACGGAGTTTTGATTTCTATCATTTTGGAGGTTGAAAGATGAAGATCTTCTTAGTATTTTCATGTGGGATTGATGGTTTGTGTGTTTGCAATTTGCTTCATTTTGGTGGTGTTTTGGAGGCAATTAGAGGGATTTTTAGTAGTCTGATTTACATTTCTAGAATTTTGGAAATCCATTTTTTGGCAGTGGCTGAAGGTGATATTCATTCATTACTCTGTGTGGTTTGGAACTCATTTTGAGCATTGGTTCGTTGGATTCCTCTCTCTTGGGTGCCACATTTCAAGTACTCACTTGGATTTATTTTTGAAGGCAAGTCACCCTCTTAGGGAGCCGTGCCAATCTGGGGTTGGGTGAAAACTCAGGTCTGCTGCTACAGGGGTCTTAAATCTGCCCCTTTCGGAGTTTGTAATTGCTGTCCCTTGAAGTGACAGGATTTTAGTTGGTTCATATGTGTACATGCTCTCTCTATGGTGAAAAAATGCAATGTATGGTGATCATATATGACTATTATAGCTCATATCAGGTTTGCAACTCTCTATATCAGGTCTGAAAATATACTTCTTTAAGACTGAAATTCATTGGCTTTCATTTGCTATCATGATTTGTTATGGTTCTATATGATAAAAGCTATTTCGTTGTTATTTTCCCTTCTATGCAATGTTTCCTATGTATGCTTGCTATGATGAAAACATATGAAAAGAAACAAACAAAAACATATCAGCAAAACACTTCACAGTCAGCAAAATAAATCAAAAACAAATCAGAGGTGGTTGTTACACCATACCAGTCAAAATTCCCCTCAAAACCCAAGCGCCTTGTCTTGGGAACCCCACACCCTTCTTATAGGCTGAACAGCCTACACAAAGATGGTACGACCAGCAAATGAAGGGTCCAAACTGAATATTTTGAAACTCATAAATTGCTGTTTAGTCTTCACAAAATCTTCCCACAATGGTCTACTTTATTTCTTGGCAAACAAACTGAAATTTTGCATCAATGAAGCTCCTGCGTAGTTCCTGAAAGAAACCACCAGCAAATCAACTAGGAAAGATCTTTTACTTTCACAACTAAATGTCCTTTATGAGGGTTTTTGTCCTCACAAAGCCCTTGGATTAATAAATTTCAAACCAACAACAACCTGTTATCAATTCTCAAGCATATCCCCAAATGAGCTCCCAAAACTCCTTTTATAACATTTCTGAAAGCTTTATGGAAAATATAATAGAAAATCACTTTATAAATTAAATAAGCCTTATTACTCCAAAAAGTATTTTATATTATTATTTAACCATTTCCAACATCAAAAATCACTTTATCAATGTCCAAAATTTAAAACTTTCAATTCTCATTCCAACGAGCTATTATACTAAGGTGTCCATTAAATTATTTTAATAAAATTAACAACCCTATTAAAATAATTAAATTATATCTCATTAATACATCCGATTAGCAAAAACTATCGAGAAGCATCAAAATCAAAATCTACTTGCATTGGAGTGACATGATGATGAATAATGAGAATCAGCCCTGATTGTGTGACTTAACTACAAATAGATTCTCTCTCCAAGAATCTTGGCGAACACACTAGAAGTCGAAAATAACTTTGGAAAGTGAGATCTGAGTCCTCTAGATCATTTGAGCTCATTGATAACATCGAATAACCCCTTTGATAAAGTTGACACACACCGAGAAGGTCAAAGCCAACTACAATGCAAGAGAACTCTAAAATAGGGACATTACAATGCCAAAGCAACCAGAATAAAGCGATGATGTTGTACAAATGGTGAGGACTGAATGACCATGAAGACATTGATTGCCTGAAACAAAAGGGTATTAATATATTGGATGTGGAAGAACAAGAAAAAGTAGTTTTGGCAATCACTAGTGCACAAACGAAGAAGGCCATATACCTAGACCCTCATATGGAGAAAGAATGACTCTGAGAAGCCAAAGTGGAAGTACAACAAGCATTGGCAAAGGAACAAAGGAACTCCAATGAAACTACAAGTACCTCCTTGCGGTCGGAGTTGTAGAAGAATATAGTACAATAGGTGTTACAAACAAATATATCAATAAAAGTGATAGACCTTCTTCAAAGTATAGCACAACTAAGGATGGCAATCACTAATATGGTTGGTGATGATCAAATTCAAAGACAAGAAGGTACAAGTACAAACATGATAAAAGAACCACCACTACAAGGAGAACACATTATTGACATGATGTTGTTGATAGTGAACATAGGGAAGAAGTTGATTGTTGTGCAAATGCAGATAATGGGAAAAAATTTGACGAACACAATTGTCGATGGAGGACCGCAAGTAAACGTACTACTAGAGGATACATGGAAATGTCTTGGGAATCCAGCCTCTGGCCACCGACCTTCCAACTAGTAGATGTGAATCAACATGGAATCAAGAAGATAACAATTGGAACCCAATAATTGCTGAATTTTGTGGACATCCCTTTGCAAAAGAAAGCATACAATGCATTGTTGGGGAGAGGATGGCTGATTATAGCCAAGGTGGATCACAATTGGAAACGAAACACCCTCTTGATAGATAAAAAAGGGAGAAAATACGTCATTGACTTGAAGAATCAGGCAGTAAGTGAAGAGATTGCTTCCTCTGATTTGGAGTGGGCAGGAGGAGAATTAGGAACAAAAGAAGAAAGAAGGTTCATGGAACCAAATGATGAGAGAATTTTGGACCTCCAACATTGTTCCAAGGATGAAACAAGTTCCTTAAATGGACTCTTTCACTAGCAACTAGAAGATTATGAAGTATTTTGACCTGATTGCAACATGTTGCAGATTGGTGAAATTGAACAAGATGATCAAGCAACAATATATCGAATGTTTCCCCCGGAATATGAAGCATACAAGGAGTGAGTAGCTAGATTAGATGATACATTGGCCCATAGGTTTGAGTGAATAAAATGATCAAGTATGATGAGCCAAGAACGAAGAAAGTGAATCTAGGAGAAGGCAATCCATGAACGATCATGGTTGGAGATGATTAGGACCCAATATTGAAAGTGGCGGCATTCAAAAAATTTACGGAATACAAGGACACCTTTGGAGGACGTACAAGGACTTGAGAGGGATATGTAATGTCCCCTTCCAATTGATAGGCTGGATGATTTAATGACTTATTTAATTCCCATAGTCATTAAATAAAATAAGGGAATTGATTATTGATTAATTAATATTATTCTTTCCAAGTAAATATTAAGATTAATATTATTTAACTGACTTAAGTGGAGCTTTAACATTTAAATAGTCACTTTATTATATTTTCCCTCTTGAAGTCAAATTCAAATATTTAAATTTTAATTTTGTGAGAGAAAGGTTATTTTCATGGGAAGATACAAAAGAGGTATTTTGAAAATCCATTTTGATCATTGGAGTTTATATTTTCTTCCCTTATTGCAAAGAGCTCTTGGGCTTGAGGTTTTTGGGGTTTCTAGTGGTGAAACGAATCCACCCTAGCCTGAGAAAGTCGATCAAATTCATGAGGTCTCCATTGGAGACGAATTTGCAGGAGTACGTTTTATCCAATCAATTCATATTGGAAATTTATATCAGATTGTAGAGTAATTGATATATCTTCTTCAGTGTGGTAGGTGTTTATTATTTTGGATTGGGACAGATTTTATAAGGAAGTCATGGTATTATTAGCATCAGATTTTTTGGTGGATGGTGGTCGATGTTTGGCATAGCCACCACCTTATTTATATTGCTCTGTCCAAGTATCAGGGATTTCAAATATAGCGCAGCCTTAAGAGGATTTCGGGTCATATCTTAGAGACAAATAATTGCCGCCCTTCATAAGGAGTTTGTGTGCTTTTGTGACTTGAGATGGTGGATATCCACATTGGCCAAAGTCAATTTGAAGTCATATATCCTTGATTTCTCATAAGCATAGCCTCTCAAAACCCAACACATAATGCAAAAGGAGGTCGATGTGGAGTCTGGAAAGTCAAACAATTATTCCATTTGCCATTTAGGTCCTATCTACCAATCTGCTATAACTTGCTAGGCACAACACATAATACGAGGATAATCATTTATGTATAAAGACAACATTTTGAAGTATACGGTGAAGAGGCTTATATGAAGGTTAGCCGATTTTAATATCTCTACTATTATTGAATGTTTTATTCATAGTAAAGACTGAATATGAATATTTGGAAATTGTAATGGTTATACCTTATGAGTGAAAGTGGAAGAATTCCTAAATAGGTGTGTTATTGTTGTAAGTCTGTAAACAATACAATAATTTACTCAATGGTAGCAATGTCAATTGTTCTTTAATTGTGAAGCAAGACGCATGGTAATTGTTTGACAAATTGTTTACAAACTATATGGTAATTGTTTGACAATATGCTTGCATTGTCAAATTGGGAATTATCAAAAAATTACAAAGGGTCTTTACAGTGGTATCAGAGCTAGTGTTCCTACTAGCCTATGGTTTTCATAACTGACAAGGAGAAAAGGTATTATAATAGAGAAATTAAGAAACAATGGCAACCTACCCAGGTTTCGAAAGGAGAAACTGCTTCAAGTATATTGGGAATACATTAGAGATCTCCTTTTGGTAGTGGTACTAATTCCTCTATAGGAGGTGGTGCACATAGAGGCTGAGATGGGTGATAGAGGGGAAGATCAAAGAGGGGAAGACCTTAAAGCATTGTTGGCAAAGAAAATGACAATGAATCAGCGTATGACCCAATTGATGGAGTTAATGACACAAACCATGCTCAATTACAATAACAACAATGGCAATAACCGAAATGGCCATAATGAAGGCAATAATGGCCAAGGGGATAACTCCGTGAATAGCAAGACGCTAAATAGGCATGTTGTCCCTGCTAGTTCAAGGTCTTTAATGCCTGAATTTCCACCTAGAGTAGAGCCTCAAGAAGGCAATGAGCCTACATTGATAGAGTTGCAGGAACAACTCAGATAGGACTGGGCGATGCAGGTCTAGGTTTCCAACACTATATTTCCTTTCATGACTATATGAACCGCAAGATGAGACATATGCCCAATAGGGAGGGGAAATCAGGAGCACCACAATGATCTTAGGAGGAAGGTTGGTAAATTGAGCTTGGATTTCTTTGATGGTTTTGGCAAGACTTCAACACGTGCTCGGGTACAGAAAGTTGATACATACTTCCAGTTGAATCTGATGCCAAAGGAGGAAGCAATCAAATACGCTGCCATACATCTTGATGGGATTGCTCACGAGTGGTGGCATCATGGTATGGTCACCATGGGCCATGATCAAATCACTTCTTATGTGGAGTTTACAAAAAAACTAATTGGGAGGTTTGATAAGAAGGACCCTAAACTCCATTTCAAGGAGTTGGCTCAGTTGAAGCAGTGGGGTTTGATTGATAGTTACATTGTTGATTTCCACAGACTATCTGTATTGATCATTGATATATTAGAGAGGAGACTGCTGGTTTTATTTATGGATGGCTTGAAGGATCCTCTAAGGGGTTGGATCAAGCATTCAATCCTAGCCACTACAAGAGGCAATCAAGAAAGCTAGTGACATGGGTTCTGCTAATTTGAAGAATAAATTTCAGTCAAAGGGTTCTATTTCTCAGAAGGACAAAAACAAGAAACCATTTCAGAAAGAGTGGCCCAAGAAAAAATAAATGGATGATGAGACTTGATAGGAATTGTGAAGAAAGAAATTGTGTTTCAGCTATAGGGATCCTTGGGAACCAGGACATAGGTGTCTTGGTAAGGGCAGGGTACATTACATAGGGATTGTATCTGATAGTGAGGAAGAGGAGAAATCTGATCATGACCAGGGCAGCAAACATAGTGAATCAGATGATGAGTAGTTGGGTGCCAATGAGATGCCACCTAAGCGAGTGAAGGGTGGTACTCTTGCTACTATGTCTAGTACACCAAAATTCAACTCTTTCAGAGTTCGTGGAGTGCTACAGGGACAAAGGGTCATAGTTCTGATTGATGGTGGGGCTACCCACAACTTTATAGACTTTGCTATGGTTACTAGGAAGGGTTTGCCGACAGTTGAGCACAAGGGATTTAATGTCATGGTTGTAGATGGATATCAGAGTTCTTGTATGTAGAAGGTTCCTCAGATGAGCATCATGATTGGTAACTATATAGTTACTAATGATTTCTATGTGGTGGATTTAGGTGACACCAATTCCATTTTGGGTATTTAGTGGTTACACTCACTTGGGAAGTATTCACAAAACTCCTAGACCATGGAATTCAAGTTCAAGGTAGATGGCAAGAAAGTGGTATTCAGGAGGATGTCTAATGGAGCTCCTAGAGTGGTTTCAACCAAACAAACGAAGAGCATTTTCAGACATGGTGATATTGCTTGGGAAAAACAATGTCTGATTTCTTTGAGATGTTGAGAGGTTGTATTCTATATATGACAAGGAAATGGTCGCCATTTGGCGAAGTTCAGGCAGTATTTGGTTGGTGGGCAGTTTGTAGTCAAAACTAATCAAAACAGTTTGAGGTACTTCCTGGAACAAAAGGACTTGAATAACCGCCAACATAAATGGGTCAGTAAGATTTAGGCATATGACTTCGATATTGAGTATGTGAAGGGGAAGAATATCGTTGCAGATGCTCTATCCAAGAAACCCGCCATATGTTCCTTGTCCGAGATTTCAGTGGATCAGAAAGCTCATCTTCTAGTTGAGTACTCCAAGAATGTTTTTCCTATGAGTTGATGAATGGAAAATTCTAGGATGATAGGTATAAGGTAGTGGATGATATCATCTACTACAAGAACAGGATATTTTTGGTTCCAAAATCTAAGTTGAAGGAGAAAATCTTGAGAGCTGTGCATGACACTCTTTTGGTAGGACATCCGGGGTTCTATAAGACCTACACGCAAATTAGAGAGAGGTTCTCCTGGAGGGGCCTCAAAGATGATATTTTGCGTCATGTTAGAGAGTGCACCACTTGTCAACAGAACAAGTCAAAGCACACTTTCCCCGTTGGCCTATTGTAGCCTTTTCCTATTCTAGAGCAGAAGTGGGATAGCATATCGATCGACTTCATCACTAATCTTTTGAAGGTACATAGTAGAGATTGCATTTTCGTTGTGGTTGATCGGTTGACTAAATTTGCACACTTCATGGCTATCTCTTCAAAGTACAAGGCACCTCAAGTGGCAAACTTATTCTTTAGAGAGGTATTTAGGTTACATGGGTTACCGAAGAATATTGTTAGCGACAAGGATGGATGTTTCCTCAGTGCTTTCTGGCAGGAGTTTTTCAAATTGTCAAGAACAAAATTGACTCCGAGCACCAACTATCACCCTTAGAAAGACGTGTAGACAAAGATAGTGAATAAGTGGATTTAGGGTTATCTATGCAACTATGTTGCGGGGAAACAAAGGGCTTGGGTTAGATGGTTACACTTGGGTGAGTATTGCTATAAAACCACCTATCATATGTCCATTGGGATGTCACATGTCAGAGCATTGTATGGTTATGAGGCTTATTCATTTATCAATGTGGCATTTGGTGATAGTCGAGCACCCAAGGCCAAGGATTGGATTTAGGAGAATCTAGATATCCTTAAGTCACTTAACAATAACCTACAACATACTCAGAACCAACAAAAGGTTTATGTGGACAAATACAGGACATAGCATACTTTTGAGGTTGGAGACTTGGTCTATCTTCACCTTCAGCCATACAAATAGTCCTCTTTGAAGAGGAGTGGTGCTGAGAAGTTGAGATTGAGCTTCTATGGCCCATAAAAGATCATCAAGAGATAGGTGAGGTGGCTTCTGAGCTCGAGCTACCTAAGAGTAGTAGGATTCATAACGTCTTTCACGTTTCATGCCTCAACAAGGCACTTGGATTGAAGGTTACAATTTTTGCAGAGCTTCCACCTCTTCATGAAGAGGGTAAGTCGATCTTGATTCCGGATGAGATTTTGGATGTTCGCAAGAGGAAGTTGAGAAACAAAACAATTAAGGAGTATCTTGTCAGATGGAAGGATCTACTAGGGGAAGATGCCATTTTGGAGAATGAGTAGATCCTTCAGCATCCTAATCTAAAATTGCTTGTGGGCAAGCAATTCTAGGAAGGGAGGACTGTAATGTCCCCTTCCAATTGATAGGCTATATGATTTAATGACATTTAATTCTCGTAAGTCATTAAATAAAATAAGGGAATTAATTATTGATTAATTAATATTATTCTTTCCAAGTAAATATTACAAATAATATTAATGAATTAATATTATTTAAACTGACTTAAGTGGAGCTTTAATATTTAAAGTCACTTTGTTATATTTTCCCTCCTAAAGTCATTCAAATATTTAAATTTTAATATTTGTGAGGGAAAGGTTATTTTCATGGGAAGATACAAAAGAGGCATTTTGAAAATCCATTTTGATCATTGAAGATTATATTTTCTTCTCTTATTGCTGAGAGCTCTCAAGCTTGATGTTTTTGGGGTTTTTGGTGGTGAAACGAATCCACCCTAGCTTGTGAAAATTGATCAAATTCGTGAAGTCTCCATTGGAGACAAATTTGCAATAGTACATTTAATCCAATCAATTCATATTGAACGTTTATACCAGATTGCAGAGTAATTGATATATCTTCTTTAGTGTGCTGGTAGGTATTTATTATTCTGGATTGGGACCGATTTTATAAGGAAGCCATGGTATCATTAGCATAAAAATTTATGGTGGATGGTGGTTGATGTTTGGCATAGCCGCCACCTTATTTATATTGCTTTGTACAAGTATTGGGGATTTCAAATATAGCACAACCTTAAAGAGGATTTCGGGCCATATATTGGAGACATATAATTGTCGCCCTTCACAAGGAGTTCGTGTGCTTTTATGACATAAGATGGTGGATATCCACACTGGCCAAAGTCAATTTTGAGTCATATTTCCCTAATTTCTCATAAGCACAACCTCTCAAAACCTAGCGCATAATGCCAAAGGAGGTCGACGTGGAGTTTGAAAAGTCAAACAATTATTGCATTTTCCATTTGCGTCTTGTCTGCCAGTTTGCTATAACTTGTTGGGCGCCACACATAATAAGAGGATAATTGCTGATGTATAAAGAAAACATTTTGAAGTATACAGTGAAGAGGCTTATATGAAGGTTAACCGATTTTAATATCTGTAATAACTCACCTTTAATTTTTTCAAGACTTCACCTGCTAGCATTAGCCAAAACATAATGATAAACAACTGAGTAGACAACCCTTCACTTTTTGATCACCCAATTCCCAATGAGGGCAAGTGAGAGCATAAAGTGGTAAGGCTTATAATACTTGAACTTCTAAGCAAACCACTTCTTCAGTGGGGTGAGTAAGAAAACCAAGTGCACAGAGGGAAATCATCCGCTTATTCAACATGAATTACAACAAAGCAAATAAACATTTGGCGGCAAGCCGACCAATCCAAAGCAAAGTCCTCTACTTGTTCAGCTGGCATAACATGAAAGTAAAGTAAAACTCAACCACTTATTCAGCGAGAGTAGCATGAAAATAAGAAAGCTCAACCACTTGTTCAGCAGGAGCACCACTTATTTAGTGGGGTAAGTAGAAAAGTAAATGCAAGAGAAAATCACCAATGGTACCACCAAAGGTGTTATAATGATCTGAATATTAAAAGCTTCAAAACATCATATACTTTTTTTATTCTAGGAAAATGATAAGAACTTGAAGCATAACTTTCCCTAGATGATGCTACAATGAGACTATAATAACCTCCACACAAAATACCACAATAGTACCTCAATAGGAAGACTCCCAAGTGATTGAAGAAGATTTTGAACGCTGTTGTCAGAGGTCTGATGCAAGTTTCAGGTCTAATACACCTCCAACCAGCAAGCAATGATGCTCTCAACTTCACCAAAAACCTTCTAAATCAGCAAGGAACGCCACCAAATGATCAACAAGCAATACAGAGGTCTAGGCGCCACCAAAACACACCAAACACCAACAATAAAGGGCAGATTTCACTTGCCATGACTAAGATGCTTGCTGCCCTCGGTTGTACGACCCAGCTAGAGGAGCGACCAGCTCTAGTAAACCTAAAACTTCTTCAAAAAATCTGATAACTTGAGCAAAGGGGCACCCAAGGACAAGCAAGCCAATGAAAATACACACAAAAAATTTGCAATCTCCCCAGTCAACGTGAGTGAATAGGTTGGATGGCTCGGCTATGGAAAAGCATGAACCAACAACACCAATTTCTGAAAACCACACTTTGAAATGCTCCAACAACACTGCAATCAACACTTCAAACCAAAACATGTCTAGAAAACATCATAGCAATTAGAAACTGAAAGAGAAATGAAAGCCATCACCACAAATATGCCCAATGGTAACCTTGAAATGGAGCTACTCCAATGTCCAACTAGGGAGTGTCTTGCAACTCTGAAACTGAAGCCAACCTTGAGGGTTTTTGTCCTTAAAGCCCAAGGATTCTCTCCATGATCCGATAGCACTTTGTTATCATAAGTTTGCATATCCAAATGAGAGCAAGAGGGTATAAATAAGACTTGAGTCCCAAACTTTCAAACTTCATTTCCCTCCAAAAGGGACACCCTCCTTTGGAAAATAATATTTAATTTAAATTTTACTTTAAACCTTCATCTTGGGTGCCCACATGAGAATTAGTAAAAAGTTCATCTTTTAAAAACAACTTGAGTTTACCAAGGCTAGGTGTGGGGGTCCAATGGGCCTTTTTGAACTTTGTAATTTTATAACTTAAGTTGCCAACTTGCCTTTTTGAACTCCAAGGATGGTGGAAGCACTAAACTGCCAAAATTGACAGAATTCATCAACTGAAAATGCCACCCCTACGAAAACTAGAAACCCAATATAGGACTGTTGCCAAAGCCACTGCCAAAAATAACATACTTCTAAAAATAGTAAGTGTGTCCAAACTCAAAATAAGTCCAAACTGAGATGGAATTGTGACTTACAAAAATAGAAAGTGCTAAAAAATTAAAAATAAACACTGCTAAAAATAGCAGTTACTACCTATCGAGGATCTTAAAAAACCCAGAAAAACCAAGAAAATACTTTTGCAAGCCCTTGCAATTATGCCCTGAAATGCTAACAAGAATCCTCCAAGAAACTTGGAATCCCTTGCAACACCTTCCAATAGCCTACGAGACTCAGGAAATAGGCTAATGGTCATTAGAAAGCTTAGGATCGAAAGGGGGACATTACAGTCCTCCCTCCCCAAGATTGCTTGTCCTCAAGCAATCGCAAGCCATGCATTGATTGATTATGAACAAAACTCAATATGACTCTAGGACCCCACATAAGTCTAGGAAATTTATAGCTCCCCCAACTAGGAACACTATTTTGCTAGGTACCTGCAAGTGTAATCTCTTGAAGTTCATTTGTAAGAAGAGCAATCAATCTCAACAAGATCTTAGTCAACTCCTTGGAGAATTGCTCCTCACAATCAAAACCCTGTGGAACCCTATAAGTAAATTTGAGAAAATTAATGCTAACTTCCTCATTCTCAACTTCTTGCACTTAATCCTCATGGCCATAATTGAAAAATAATCTATTGTCCCAAACATAAGTACAAGTGAATGGATTAGAATAACAACTAATTAGTGCTTGTACACTGCAACACGGATTTTGATTGCTCAACAACATCCCCTTCATCTGAAGCCACGAGTCAAACCTGTTAAGGGGCTTAATGGATTGAAAATGTGCAAGCTTGCAGCTTTCCAAGCCTGAAATGGTCAACTTGTGGTCTGATTTTTGGGAAATCAGCACCCAAGAAGAGCGGCTGCTGCAAAACCAAAAATCCTTAGCCAAAATGACTTCTCTGATTGTGCTCTTGGCTGGAAAAGTCCTCTCAAGTGTCATCAGCTCAATAATGTACCAAAATTTGCTCAAGATCTCTCTCCAATCCATTGGTGGCGACATCAATGGACTCCTAAGATAACTGTGAAAAAAGGTAACAACAACATTTTGTCCATGCCTACGATCTTGGGCACAAAAAATCTTCCCCAACGTGACTCCACCATGTTGGGGCTGCGAACAATTCATCACCTTGTGAGCCATAACCGAAAGAAGTCCACTAGCATTTGAAAACTCCACGCAAGGGCTCACCACCCCAACATCATCTAATTCAACAGAATAATCTCCCCCTTGCAGAGAATCCACAAGGCCAGCCATGAAAGCATCACCAACTAAGGGTCTAAAGGAAATTGATGTCTCCATATTTTGTTTCAAAGAAGGATTAGCATATACCAAATCAACTCCCAATCCAAAAAGTAGATTGTCAAATAAGTGGAAATCATGACTAGGCCCTTGTTTTACTATTTCTTTATGCAAAACAAGTTTTGAACTTGCATTATCTTTTGCTGCTCTAAAAATTCCAGCAAGCTCAAAATCGCTTTTTGGAAACTCATCAAGGTTAGGCATGATGTAGTCTCTATGTTTCAACACATCCCATATGGAAACTTCATCTTTAACCTCACTTATGCATTCATTATTAGGCAACCTTGGAAGATTACCAATCACAAAGTTTGACACATCTCATGATTTGATCTCAAATCATCAATAAGCTGAAAACCACATTCTTTCTCATGCTTGGAAACCTCACCAAATGTTTCATCTTCCATCACAAAGAGTGGATTATCATAAATTGACTATGCACCCACTTCAAAGAGAGGATTATCAAGAATTTGAAAGTCATTCCTTTCCTCTTGCTCAAATCCATCTTGTTGATCCAAATCAGCACATGCAACTTCTGATTTCTTTTGGAAACCCTCTAAATCAAACTCCTCTTGAAGACTATCAAGCTCATCAATTACTTGCTTGATTTCTTTAACCCTTTGTTCATTTTCTTGCTCTCTGAAAAGTTTGGTATTGGCTAGCTGATCTTCTACCTTCATTAGTTTCATTCAAGTATTTTCTAATACGTCTTTTGTTGAAACAAGCTCAAGAGAAAGCTCATCAAACTTTCTCTCTCTTTCTTTGAATGCACTAATAGCCTCCTTTGCAAATTCAATGGCATAATATCAATCTCTAATCAAGTGCAAGCACTCTTTTTTAACTGTTTCCAAAGAGTCTTTGATAAGATGCAGGTTTGAAGAAGCAACTCTACCCTCAACACCTTTTTGCATGAGGATTTCAAGGATCTTGTGAATGCTGTCCAGATTTGTGAGGACTTGAATCTCTTTCTCATCGGTGACCAAGAGTTGATTCTTCAATTCACATAACTCTCTAGGTCATTGCTCAACCAAGTGACTTGGTTCTCCATGTAACAAAGATTTTGAAATACCTTCATTTTTAGGAGCCATATGATCTTCAAAATCTGCTTCCTCTTCACAATCACTTTGATCAAAAGTTATGGTAGCACCTGTAGTCGGTCATAGTCGATCGTCGGTCATAGTTGGCTGCAATTAATTATATTTAAATAAAACTATAGTTAGTTTATAATATTTCATATACTTTTGTACATGTTTCAAGAAAACTAATTCCCCGACTAGTGATTAGTTGTTGTCATGAAGCGTCGTGACGGTTGGTTCCTCAACCACCGCTAGTGGCTATTTGTACTTAAGTCAGTATATTCGGTAGACATTATGTTGGTACTTATGATATTATGTTACATGTTGTTAAATTCTAATGTTACATTCTAGTATGGCTAATTGTACTTGGTTACCGTGAATAAATTTTGCTGTGCAATATGCATTCATGATTGTTCGTACTTATCTATGTTTTGTTGATTCCTATTTACTCTCGTAGTATGTCATGAGTACTCTAGTGAGTAAACATTTAGCACCGTTGCCTAAGTGAATTCGGCGATCACCCAAATGGGAGAATGGCGTCGTGATGGGGTAGCCGATAGAAGAAAATGAGGAACGCGAAAACACTCTGACGGAAGACCTTTGTAGCCTACGGGAAATCTCATTAAAGGACCACGTACGGAGGGAGGCTCTCAGGTGAGAGATCCCTCAATCGCTCATTTGGGATAGACTGCACGTCAACTCAAAGGTCGAACATCTCCTCATTAGGCTACCGAGGTTGTTGGCACACCACTACATTATCTTATAGGATCTCTGGGCTAAGAGGGATCAAGAGCAGAGAAGGCAACAAATACTACAACGGTACGAGGAGAGAACCAAGCGGGAAGACGAGGAACAAGATACAAGTCAAAGAAGTATGTATGGAAATTAAGGCTCGTACGATCAACAATTAATGCTCGTATGCCTCAACAAAGACAAAAAACAAGTATCGAGAGGGCAAGAAATTGCCGAGGAACAAGTACGAAGATCGTTAAGACTTAAAGAACAAGAGAACCGATGAAGAAAATTAAAAAAAACCACCGAAGGAGTAGATGAAGACTGGAACGAAATAAACCAAAATATTGTCTACCTTGGTGGAAAAACTGACGAAGGAATTTCCGAACACCATTAGTAATAAATAGAGGAAAATATAAAATAAACGGAAATCAAAATGAGGTGACAAAAGAGCTTGAAAATAGTATACATCGTATGAGAGAATTGTCCATATTGGACGACGAAGGGCCAAGAGTTGGAAGATTTGAGTCTAAAACCCTGTAATGTCCCCTTTTTCTAGCTCGGATTTTATAATGTTGTCGTTAGCTTATTTCTCCTTGGTTCCATAGGCTAACTAGGGCTTTTAAGGAATCTTGAGGATTTTTTTGGTCTAGGCAATTTTCGTTGCAGGTCAATCTAAGGCGTCTGGAGGCAGTTGTGGTTTACTTACTATCTTTAGTAAGTCATTAATGCTATTAATAGTTTAGGTGGGTCATGATCTCCAGTGACAGTGCCTTTTCAATGGAAAATTGGTTATTATCGTCAGATGATTTAAATTCCATTGGTTTAATTTGTCTTTGGATTAATAAAGTTTAAATTATAAAGTTAAATCCAATTATTTAACTTTATTAATGTGATTCTAAAGTTAAGTGGGAAAATGAATAGTAAAGGGGCCCCTTATTTTAAAATACATGAGACATCAAAAAGGAAAAAAGGAAGTTTATGTTTTATCCCACATTGGTTAAAAGTGTGAATGAGCTCTTATGAGAAGCTTATAAAAGTGTTGCAAGGGCTCACTTCCGACTATGTTTGGTTATGCTTAATTATTATATTCTCTTGGAGAATTCTAGGAAGCTTTGACTTTCAACAGGTTTGAGGACGAAAACCCTCGAGCTTGGAGGCAATGGACGGAAACCCATCGTCTGTTGTAGATATTACTTAGGTGTTTCACTTTGTGCTTCAAATTCATACTTCTGGTTATCCAATTCGACTATAAGTTTTGTGGCTACGATTGGATGTTACTATTGTTATTCTATTGAAGATTGGAAGGCAATATTCATATGTAATTTTAGATCTTTATTCTAAAACTGTTATTATATGATTTAAATTGAAATTTGTTTGCGAGTTATTGGATGAAGAGAAATTAGTTTCATGCAAATTGTTTGTCTAAATTCTTGTGGAACATTTGGTGAAATCTGGAGTAAATTTTCCTAGGGGGCTATTTCAAACCCCAAGGTAGAGGGAGTACCAGAATGAACCCCAGGAGACTTAAGGTGTACAGGACGTCAATAGAGGACGCAGGGAAGACTCGAACGTGGCCGAGAGTGCAAGTGACACACTGAGACATTGCGAGAGATCCAATCCAATCAGGTCCAATGCACAAGGAGGACATTGGGGAAGGATGGTGACTCTGCCAGCTGAGAAGCAGAAGCTGTCAAAATTCGTGGGTAATAGGTCAGAAGATCCATTATGGCACTGCAAGACGTGCGAGACGATTTGGATAGCCAACGAGCAAGATGATGTGGACTATTGGCTGAAAGCATTTCCAATGATGTTGAGAGATAGTGCCATCGATTGATACACAAAATTGGACCAAGTACACAAGGCATCATGGAGATTACTCAAGAAGGCATTCCAAGATGAATTCAAACTCTTGAGGGATGACAATGAAATTGTAGCGGAAATCTACAATACGAAGCAAGGGAAGTGTTGGTGTGTGTTTTGAGTACGCCACCGAACACAGAATAAAAATGCCCAAAGGACACTCTTATCCTCTCTTGAAAAGTGCTTGCAAAAATCTAGTAGACAATACAATAACTCCAAGGTTTCTTTGGTCAGGTCTTGACATGTGGATAAGGCCAGTGGGCGTTGTGATTGCTGGTAATCACAAGGGGACTTACATGAAATTCTTTTGCGGGTTGGAAACTTAGACGGTTTTATCCTTGAAGGCTCTTTCGGTGGGTATCTTCAGATTTTCCAAAAAAAAATAAAAAGGATAAGGGTTTAGAGATTTAAACTACGCCTAAGAATTCAAGAGATAGTAGTGAGTAGACAAAATGGGTAACCACACTTCGTTTCGCCACCTTTGGACAACTACGCGAAGCAGGTGCAATCTTCAACGGAAGTGATAAGAATTTTCATATTTGAATCGGTAATTGAAACAAACAAAATTTAAGCATCCACGATTTAATGGCTCAGACTAACTTTACACGTCAAATGCAAATCATCCACTCGACAAAAGTATGAGCAAAATTTTATCCGCCACTGCGATCAAATCTATCATTCATCTAACCAACATGTAATGAAATGCTATTCTAATTCTACTCTAAGTGTTGAAGGAGAAATATTCAACCTTGCATACTACTTGAAAATAAAAGTTGTTCTTAGCAAATCATGCACAAGAGCTTTTATAAACGGAAATAGTTTCGTCGCAACAATCTTTTATTACTCACTTCACAAAATACAAATGAGGGTCAATGAGTTTATATAGAGTTCTCAAATTGAATAAATGGCTCAGATTAAAAATGAGCCGACGGTCAAGATTTAACAAACGAAACCCTAATTAGGGTTTCCCAAAATGACTTCAGTTAACTGGCAGTGAACAGTAGTGAGTTGGCAATAGGAGCTATTTTCAAGGGACTACATCCTGATCCTCTCGAGCCGCCGTGTATTCGCCGAATCTGGACACGATCAAGGCAACCTAGTCCATGGTAACCTGCGTAAGCATGCCGATTCTGAATTCAAGCCCATCCATGCTCTCGGCGCATTTGGCGAAGGTCTCCTCCCATTCCGGTTCAGTCTTCTCAAAGGACTCTCTGATGCTCAAGAAGTTCGCCAATTTGGCCCAGTCCTGCCTTAAGATGGGCCCAGTGATGTCGAAGATATTTTCCTGGACACTTTTCCTCAAAACTTCCAATTGCAGGTCATTCTCTCGCAGCGCCTCCTTATCCAGGACATCGGCAATTATGTTGAGGATTCTGGCCTGAACTTCCTTGACCTGTTCCTCCAATCTGACACCATCAACCTTGACCCTCTCCAGGACTTCACCTCGTGCCGTCAAGGCCCAATACCAAGTGTGGAAGTCATAGGCTGCTCCCGCTGCGATGACGCCTCCCTCTATCAATTCTTGCTTAGGAACTCCTTTCAGAATCCTAAGGCAAGGGTTTATTCTATCCTGCACGTCTGGAAGGCTGTCCCATACTTCTGCCAAAGAAGCGAACCTAGAAAGCAAGGCAGTGGCCTGGCCATAAACCAAAGTTAGCCGCTCCACAAATGTCTCAGCTTCAGTCCCCTTTACGGCTATCCATTCTTTGGCCTCCTGAACCGTGAGCCTGTTTTCTTCCATCTCTTTAATGGCCTCCTGCGAAGAGTTCGGAAGTAGAGGAGCTGCCGTAGTGTCCTGATCAAGTGGCTTGATCAAGTGCTGAATATATTCCCTTAAGCGCTCAATCTCTAATTGGCACTCCTTCCTTCTGGCTACCTCCTTCGCCAACCTTGATTTGATGGCGGACACAGAATTGTCCAAATCTTCCATTTCTTGGCCCTTAGTGGTTGGACCCAAGTCAATGGTCATGATGGCGTAATCATGTGGAGCCATATCCTCCTGTGGCTTGTCCACTGTAGGCACGGCGATTTGCACTGTCCTGTTGCCGGCCTCGTCTCTCTGTATGCTGGAGAATTTCTTCGCCGACTTCTTGGGCACGGTTTGAGATAGTCTGGCCAAAAAGTCTGCCGTATCATCCTCTTCTGGTTCATCTACCGGCACTTGTACCTTTAGCCTCTCCTTCAGCCAATCCGGTATCGTAAGCTGCTCAACACCGTCTTCTTCCGGCACGCCTTCTCTATCAGGAATGTCTACAATTCCCCTAAGGGCTAAAATCATCCCTTCTTGAAAATCCTCATCTTGGGTGCCCACATTGTCGTCATCCGACTCCAATATTTCGATGCCCGTGGGGGAAGGTGGCGCATCCTCATCTGGCTGAAGCTCAGCGTTGTTTTCAGGAATCGGAGAAGGATCCCTCATATCTGCCAGTGAAGCATCGGCAGTAGCCAATATCTCCTCAATATTTCTGGAGGCGGCTGATTGAGAAGGTTTCCTCTTTACCTGTTTCTGGACCGGCTCTTTGCCTGTAGCTATTTCTTTTCTTTTCCTAGACGTGGTGGCTTCTATCACTGGGAGGTCCTGTGATGCTCCCGCATTGGAAGAATAAGACTCTGCCTCGCTTAGCATATCATAGGTCAGGGTTATCTTCTGGCGCCTTAATTCTTGAACTCGTTGATCAACCCACCACTGAGTAAACTTGATGACAGGCCTCATCAAGACGTTCAAGTCAGCATGCTCTGCTTCTGACCACTGGACAGCGGGCAAAGCTGAATTCTCATCGAAGCGCGGTTGCGTCTGATTCTCCTCCTCTTCCAACTGATCTGGCACGTGACAAAATTCGGTTGCCCTAATCAAGCTGAGAGGCAATCGGGACCACATCCTCCGTCTGACCTCAAATTCGTCCGCAGCATTTGCCCAATAGTCCTCCAGTTCGACCCTATGCTTGTACCTCCTTCCATCCACCATTTTGATGTGGTGATGGGGGTCGTAGTGATTTCTGGCCGGATATGGAGAGAAAGGGTAATGCTGTATCTCGATTCTGGCACTGTCAGCTGCCTGTGATGACGGACACGACTCCAGCATGTTCCCTATAAAGAAGGGAAAAGTAACTGCCGCCTTTTGCTTTGCTCTTTGAAGACCCTGAAAATCTTCTAACTGCCTCAACACTTCGAGCAGGACCATCTTATTCGTGGGGAAGATGGGCAGACGGTACGGGCTTCCAGTGAATCCTTGAATTCTGATATACGTAAATCTTGGATATTGGATAAACCAAGACCCGTATTTACCGATTAGGCTTTTGGCCTCATGTGTCAGCCGCTGATGCGTCCCTCCCTGGAGTATCCTGGTGATGTACATCAGGAACGCGTCGTGGGCTCGCCTAAAATGCGCCTTCTCCCTCAGCTGGAGTTGTGGGTAACAGTCATAAGGTTTTAGCTCGTTCTCCTTACTGCCAACTGTGCCTTTGCAGATCAAGCCTGCATATCTGTAAGTTCTGGCCAACATATAGACGACGTAAGAACCCATATAAAACGTTTTGGTCTTCTCAAGATTGATAAGCTGGTGGTGAAGATTATTGCTTATCATCCTCGCCCAGTTGAACATTTTGACACCTTCTGTGAGGTCCTCAATGAAGTAATACATCCACGGCTCAAAGGGTGCTCCCGAGGGATTGCCTGCCACTCTGTTCAGCAAGATAATAATATCTCCATAGTCCTCCTTGAAGTCCGTGCGCATCAACTTCTTGGGCATCTTCTTAACGGACGGTCTAGGCTTGTCTAGCCAAGATTTGTTAAGGTTGGCGGCACAAAGACCAAGATTTTTGTCATGTAACTTCTGAGCATCTTCCTTGGTCTTGTAGACGGTTTTAGGATATGCCGGAATACCGAAGGCTTCCTGAATGGCCACCTCTGTCAGATGTGTCAACACTCTCCCATCAGGCACCACAATTCGCCTTGACTCAGCATCATAGTGAAGTGCACACTCCACCATCAGTTCAACACAGCAAAGTGCAGGCTGGAATCCGACAGCTTGAAATATGCCGTTTCTCACTATCCTTCTAGCTGCAGGCGTTGGTAAGGGTCCGTTGTGTCCATATATCCTCTTTTTAAATTCCACGAGATCGATGTGGCCAAGATCAGTGTCTGAGACATTTTTCCACTTAGACTTTATTCTGGTCTCTGGCTGCGATCCTTTACTTGCAAACTTCATCTGTGCCTGCCTGGATATTTCGCTTTGATCGATCGGCAGCCTGCAAGCACAAAATACTTAACATTAATACAATATCATTTAAGAATTAATGAGTTTCGGGGTATAGCTTGGACAAATCGCACTTTCAGCCTTATTAAATTAAAATTTCTGTCAAAAAGCAAGCTGAAAGTAATTAAATTTGCCTATCATGAATGAAATTCGTGCCGGAAACGAAGTAGAAGATAGAAACACAGTGCAAATACGTTGTCGATTAACTTCCAAACCTCAAAGATCGCGTTGTGGCTGCAAATGAATTTAAAAATTCAAAAAAATCTGCCAGAAGAAGTGCGCCAATATGCTGGAAGTACGATTTCAGCAAAGAAATAAATTACTTCTCTCAAAAATCACGCCTGTCAATAAGAAAATGCTATCTCGATTCTCACAATAATGAATTTCTCCTTCGCGAATGATTTCCTGAAGATTCGAGAGAGATAGTTGCTTCTCAGCCGGAATTTGTGAAGAAATGAGTTGCTGAAACTCATTTTATGGCTGAGAAGTGCGATTTTCTTCAAGGCATTGCTTTCTTTCTTTTGATTTTCTTCCAATTTTTAGAAACGTTTTCTCCTCGGATTAGCAAACTTCTAATTTCACTTTCAGTTATCGAGGCAAGTTTCTAACTTTCGTCTCTGTGCCATCTCTGCTGAGATTTTCGAATTTTCTCAAGGAAAATTGACTAAGTGTTGGAAAATATATTAAATTAATTGTCCAAAATTATTTTTCCAACGCATTTTAAATCCTCCGAACATGGCAAAGTTAAATTTATCTAAGGTAGAGCATTTTAATCTTCCAATAATCTCCGGACTTTGAATTTTTTATTAAAATTCCCTAAGTGTCAGGGAAATAATTAAAAATATTAAAATATTAAATTCCAACCCGTTTAACTTTGATACATGGCTAATTTTCTTTTGTCCGAGGCAAAATATCTCTTTTCAAATTGTCTGCCTAGCCAAAATATGCTCCATAGCTCATCTGCCAAATTTCAAATTTCTAGGTGGAGTTCTGACCTTTCTGGACATTTTTATTTTAGCCGAACGATTCATCTTCTGGGTTGGGCGAACCTGGAGACCTCTGCCACTTTGCCATTTTTTTACTAGCGCTTTAGGAATTTTCCAAGCTGAGAGGGGCGGACTTCATGTTTGCTCTGCCAAGCACTCTTCATTTTGTGCCAAAAATTTTCACTCCGTTGTGCTGGGGCGTGATTTTTATGCCGGCCAAAACCTCTTCTTCTTCTAGACATTTCTCCGTTTTTCATGCCTTAGGATAATTTTCTCTTCAAGAGTTGGGCGAATGTCTTATAATTCCTTGCCTATGGCGTATTTTATCATCCATTGGTCTTAGATTTTCCTTGCCATGGCGAATTTTATTTGTGCCTTGTCCAATGGAAAATTTCACTTGTTTCCATCATTTAATTCAATTTTCAATGAATTATCTTGCAATTTTACCCCTTTCCAAACACCTTGGAGCGCACCCCTTCATGTTTTACCCTTCTCCACACTTCTTGGGGCGGACTTCATGTTCTTCATGCCATTTTCTTTAAGGCTGGGCAGACTTCATGAGTTTTATGCCATTTTTTCTCTAGGGGCGGACTTTAGCTTCTCCATGGTACCTTCCATATGGCGCACTTCCTATCTTGCTGGGCAGACTTTGACTTCCTTGTGCCAAGGGCGGACTTGGCAACCTTCATGCTTGTGGGCGGACTTCAGCCTCTTTGTGCCATGCGCCTCTTCCAAGCATCTTGGGCGGACTTTGGCTTCTTCATGCCAAGGGTGGACTTGGCAACTTTCATGCCATGGCGGACTTGAAGACCACCTTGCCTATGGCGGACTTGGTGAATTTCTTGCCAGTGCCTACCTTTGGCATGCCAAAGGTAGGGCGGACCTTGACTTTTCCATGCCATTCCTCTCTTGAGGGCGCCATTCTCAGACTAAAGCATTTTCCCAAAAATTCTTTGCCAATTTTCAAACTTTCTACATTTTGCCTTGATTTTCTTGATTTCTGGAGACACATTGATTTTCTGCCCTGTGGGATCCAAAAATAGAAACTTTTTCCCAAAATAGAAACTTTCCAAAAATAGAAAAAGCAAAAAGCATCCCTAAAAAATAGGGACTCCAGAATGGCCTAAAAATGCCAAAAATCAAAAAAGCAAAAAGCAAAAAAGCAGATTCCCTAAAAAATAGGAAGTGTCAAAAACGACTGAAAGCAATGGCGATCTTCGTCTACTGGGTCGTCTAAGCAATTCCATGACGTTAAGGCACACAAACGGGTTCAAAATCTCAACTTAGCCAGACTGACTTTCAAAATTTATCCAAATTCAAGACTCTCAAAGACGTTGCGCAGAGGGCGGAACCAAACTTGGGGGTCCCCATTTGCGATGGGGCGATGTGTGAAATAGGTCACAACAGGAAGCACAAAAACCTGTGCACTTACAATCGGAGACTCAAAGAATTGTTGGGAAAACTGGAGACTCAGCTAGCCGACAGGCTAAAGAAGCGATGGTTCATCGAAGGGTTACTCCTGTGTAATGTCCCCTTTTTAGCTTGATGTTGTTTGTAGATGGTTTAGCCTATTCCTGGCCCTCGTAGGCTAATGTGCGTGATGAGGGGGTCTTCTTTAGGCAGTTTCCTAGTCAGTGGTTGGCTTCTTCTCCTGGATTCAGTGGTTTATTGGGGGTTTCCTATGTTATGCTGAATGTTGGATAATACAATGTTGTGTTATGCCAAATGTTGGAAAACACAATGTTGTGTTATGCTAAATGTTGGATAACACAATGTGTTATTCGGATTGTTTGAAAACATAATGTTTGCACTTTATGAATTATATGAAATTGTATTTTTAGTAAAATGCAAATGAAAATTAAAAAGAGATTAATGTGGAAGCTTCTAGCTGGGCCGCCCTAGACTTGGTGAGAAAAGTATAAATAAAGGGGGTCAGCCTTTGTTTCTTCATCTAGGATTGTTATTTGCATTTGATGAGTCTTTGTGGAGCCAAGGGTTTCTGCAGATATCGACATTGGTCTTTGGGAATGACAACTCCCATTGATTAGCATAACTGAGGTGGTGAAATATCCTCCGAAGGGTTGCAGATTGGAGAGTATAATTCAGTCCTTTCATTGGTGCCAAAATTTGTGGCCAAGGGCCAATTTTGTTGAGTTCGATTTGGAGACATTTTGTGCTTGGAGTCTTCATCGATTTTGCTGGCTTTGATAATCATTTTCCAGGTTTTTAAGGACGATTTTTGGAGGTGATTTCATCAGTTTGCTGCCTTTAATCCGTCAATCATAGAGGTTGATCTGTACATGGAATATTCAGATTTTTGCTTATAATTCCTCATCCTTGCATCCATTCTTTGTTGGCAATAGATCGTTCTACTTGTGAAGTTTTGGCAATGATGTTAGGAGGCATTTGAAGTTGTTATCAAGCTGAGATAATTTATCCCTGAGGTCTGTCCATGGCTGCCATCTGAAAGTCTGCAAATTTATGTTTTCATCCATTGTGTCTTCTACATGCAACGATTTCATACTTGGATTGGAGCACTCAACTTTAGTGATATTGGCAATGATTCCTAGTGCTGTTTGAAGGGTTATATTGGCTGCTACAATATTATGTCAGAGGCTGCACTTCTAAACTGGGGCGGCACTTCTTGGAGGGTGGTTTCTTCACTTGAGGGCCTTCTACAATTTCCTTCTCAGTCACACCTTGATCACCACTTCACCAGCAGTCCGTGGCAGCAATCTATCTCAGGTTCCATTTATTGTTTAAGCATTTTATGAGGTCTGAAGTATAGGGAAGCCATTAGAACATTTCCATGGTCATTTATGTATTGAACATCAGATGTAAGGAAAGCATTGTAATCAGTTTATAGAAGCATTATAATCAGCCCTTTTCATGTTAATCCCAGATTTGAATAAAGAAATTGAAGTTACCAGGCTGCATGTCAATTGTTTGACTAAATGACAAGTGGTTGTAGATGTTCTTAATGCATATTCAGTTTGTATGGCAAGTGTTTGCATTAATGCTTAGATGCTGTAGATGCATATTGGCTACTATAGGATGCATGGAAAATGTTTGACATTATGTCAACTAGCTGTACAAGTTAATTCCAGTCACTTATATGTATGAGAATGATCAAGAATAGTTAGCATATCACTTCTATTGCATTGTTGATCAATCTTGCATCTTTAGAAGCATTCAAAACATCAATTTGCAGCATTCATTTCATATCCAAACAAGTATAATCAGACTGAAACACAGAAGCAGCAGTGAAAGAGATTGTTTGCAGAGTGTTTGACAATATTCCTTGAGGCAGACTTAGGCGAGATTTTGCAAGGATATTACATCCTGTCATTGAGAAAGAAAATGAAAGTTGTTCCTCCGTCATCATACGACGAAGTGTACAATCAGGCGATGGACATAGACAGTGAAAATAAAACATTCTCCTGAGGGAAAAGGAAGACGAATGGCGAGGAGACTATGGACGACAGTAGCGACGGTGAGTCCAAGACCGTACAAGCACTGAGGAAGGACATGATGAGAATGATGAAAGAATTGAAGGCTGACAAGGAGAGTACAAGGGAAGCCAGAGAACTGTGGTGTACAGATTGCAAGGGTGAAGGTCACACAAAGGCAAACCACCTGAAGAACCTGTTGTACGATATCTACCAAGTGATGGGACATTCCATCAAGGAATGCCCATACAATCTGAAAGCAAGGGGTACGCAAGTACTCTTCACTCATGGAGAACCGTCAACATCGCAGAATACACCATTGAAGCCCCAGTACATTAGCAATGCATCCCCTAGAGGTTACTGCAGCAATAGAAGTCTGAGAAGCAAGATACAATACGATGGTAAAGGAAGGCCAATGATACAATGCCGAAAGTGCAATGAATAAGGCTACTTTGCCAGGGAATGCTAGAATAGTCAAGGTTCAAGGGGAAGATTGTGCAAGTAGTGTGGACCGGGTGATCATGAAGACAACGAATGCCCCAAGTAGAAAGGCATCCATATGTTAGATGTGGAAGAGCAAGAGGTATTGGCAATTACTAGAGTGCAAACGAAGGCCACCTACCTAGATCCACATATGGAGAAACAAAGAATGAAGGAAGCAAAAATAGAAGTGCAACTGGTGATGACGAAGGAACATAAAACACCTTTGGAGAATCCAAACACCTCTTGGCGGTCGAAGGTGGAAAACAACATCGTACAACAGGTACTACAAACCACCGTACCCATAAAGGTGACTGACCTTCTCTAGACCATGCCGCAGTTGGGACTGGCGATCACGAATGTTGTTGGTAATGACAAACACCAACAACTGGAAGGCCTAAGGAAAGAATTGGTACCAGAACCACCACCATACGGTGAACAAACTATTTACTCACTGGGTAGTGTTCAACATACTATAGGAGTAAACGAGAATAATTCACAACATAGTGCATGTACTAGAATATGAATCACAGAACAATCGTAATAGTAATTGCACATCACAATGGATTGATTTCATTCATGAAGTATATCAACAGTACATAGCAATTCTTTCTATCCAACTACAAATGACAAGATACATATATAGATGGTTGAGGTTGGTTGGGATACCAACCGTCGGTAACTCTTCCTAACTACTACCCGACAACTAATCCAACTTTTACTTTAAATTGTGCATGTATTATTTAAACTATTATTATCTATTCCTAGTGCGACTGACTACAACATTTATTTAATTAATCAGTATAGTCGATTACAATATAATTATTTATTAACATGGCCGTCTACATCATCCCCCCCACAAAGTAGTCGTCTGGAAGACGACTGAAAACCAAAAATGCCAACTCGAGCTAGGTATCCTTCTCTACCAATAGCTGATCCTTCTTTGCCAACTGATTGTCACACTCACCCAATACTTTGTCCCTCTCTGCCAAATTCTCCTTGAGAGTTGCAACTCTCGTTTGCTTGGCTGCCAACTACTCTTGTAACTGTACTATGATGGTTGGTTGTATTGCAATTTGGCAATTCCAATAAATCTGATGGGGGTCTAGGGGCAATGCCTCCAATGGGGTTAAGGGGGGGTGCTCCTTGCGGGGGCTTGGGGGCAGTGCCCCCAGCGGGGTCGAGGAGCAGTGCTCCTCACGGGGGTTTAAGGGTAGCGCCCCCAACGGGGTCAAGGGGCAACACCCCTTGCAGGGGTCTGGGGGTAGCACCCCCAACAGGGTCAAGGGGCAGCGCCCCTTGCGGGGTTTGAGGGCAGCGCCCCTGGCGCGCTCCCTGTCGTGGTATAGGGTGGGGTTGAGGGGCAACGCCCCTACCGCCAAGAACAATTTACCACTTCAAAAACCATACAAAAATGCATTTTGTACATCATTCTCATGAATTTTCCATAGGTTTCGAATAGTGTTGACGAAGCCAAAAATTAGAGATTTCGACATGTTTGATCTCACTCCTATTGCCATTCTTTCCCTTCTTGGTAGTACGACCCTTTTCCTGGTTCCTCCATTGTTATTTCTTTTGCCCGTACTTGATGTGAATCTTACTTGTACGTCATGCTCACTTCTCCCTGGTCATAAGATACCTTGCTCGGCTTCAAGTGATATGTTATGTATGGCCTTCCCCTAAGTGCTTTGCACGACCTTCAGTTTGATGTTTTGTATGGACTACCAGGTAACCACTCGTACGAGTGTTTTAAGCTTCAAGAATGGTACGAGTTTTCTTATTTCATGATCTCGTACATCCTTTCTACTTTTCTGAAATCGTACGACATTTGGCTCTTTCACTCATACGACAGTTGCCTTCGTCACTCGTACAACCTTTAGTTTAATAGTTCGTACGACCTTTGATTTGAAATTTCGTATGACCTTTTCTCCTTCACAAACTCGTACGGATTCCTCTTCACCAGAACCCCGTATGGATTTCTTTGTTTCCCAAGCTCATACAAAATTCTCTTTACTTGAATCTCGTACGACACTCTTCAATATCAATTTCCGTACGACCACCTTGTTGCTTTGTACGACTTCTTTCTTGTTGCTTCCTCTAGGTTGTACGACCTTTATTGTTCTGGAGATTTGCACGACGTACTTGCTTGATCTACCTCGTACGGCTCTTGACTGATTCTCTTGTATGGATCTTGATTAAATCTCTTGCACGGTGCTTGACTGATTCTCTCGTACGGATTTCTCTTCTTAAAAACCCCATACGGACTTCTTTGCTTCAACTCGTATGGTCAAATAATCCCTTCGTGCTACTTTTCCTTTGCTCCATACGATTAAATTCAATTTCTTCATTTTGTTACTTATGTGACCTTTTACTTTTGCCGTGATATTTTTTCCTTCATCTTTTTGCTCTCCTCAAATCGTACGAAAAATTCCTCTTCATCATACGGCCTCTTGAGATGGGGATTTCGTACACCCTTTACTCTAATTTTTGCCAATTTAATGTTTTAATGATTCGCCTCTTTAATATTTTTAAGATGAATCCTTTCGGGCTTCATGATATTTTTAATTTTTCCGTTCTTTTATTTTCTCTCTTTCGTCTCTTATTCTCTCTCCTCTATCTTTTTTTTCTCTCTCCTCCGTCTCCTTTTTCTTTTCTCTCCTTCGTCTCTTTTTTTCTCTTTCCTCCGTCTCCTTTTTCTCTCCCTTCATTTTTAAATTTTTTTATTTCTTCTACTTTATTTTTCTCATTTTTTGGCTCCAACACAATTTTTCCATCTCGTACATGTTTGGATTTGTGGGTTGGCATATCGTCCGGTTTTGATACTCTTTCTTTGTACTCTCCATACTTGGTTGGAAGTGTTTGGCTAGTGTAATGTCCCCAATTTCGCCTTATGTTCTTCATTTGGATTTAAGCCTATTTCCGGAAATCCGTAGGCTACTCAGATGTGCAAATTTAGGGTTTCCACTTTTAGTAAGTCTTGCTTCCAGCTCAGTTCAACTTTCTATTGGTTTTGAGGTGAACTTACAATTTTTGGCATTGGCTAGTTTTAGTAAGTCTAATTTTGGCAGTGGCATTATCAACAGTTCAACTCAGGTCATAATGCTATTTTTGGCAATCCATCAGTTTCAGTATTGGCATTGGTTTTGGTTATCTCCTTAGACTGAGGTTTATACTTAGTCAATTTCATGTTTTTAAGTTGTACCCCACGCCTAGGCTTGATGACTTCAAGTTGTTTTAAAGAGAGGACATTAAGGGGTCAAGTTGAGCATTTAATGATTTAATAAATGCTTTATTGTTGCATTTTGAAATGGACGCCAGAAAGGGAAGATGAATGATATTTTATTATTTCAAAATAAAGTGAATGGTTGAAGTGGCATCCCTTTTGGAAGTTGAAGTGATTCGACTTCTTGGAATTCAGAGTGTTTCATTTGCCATTTGAAGCTTATTTATTGAGGCCTTGCTCATTCATTCTCATCTTTTGAAAATGTTGTAAAGTTATGCTACTGAATTAATTTCAAAATCCAGCTAAGGGAGAGCTTAGCAATTCTACTCCATTCTTTGGGCCTGAAACTATGGCTCCCTAGATGGTCAGTTGTGAGTGTGCTTCACCCAAAAGTGCACATTGAGCTTCAATGTTGAAGATTTAGATGTTATTTCCAGATTTTATTGTTGCTGGTTCAGTCATGGCTGTAGGTGAAGATCATTAACAGCTTTAAGGGTGGTTTTTATTTGCATATGGGTATTGGTTCTTTCAATTAGTATGCTTGGGGTGACCCTTTCTGTGCAAGAGCAAATTTTATGATGAAGTCTTTGAATTTTTAGAAGAGGTCGGCCCTCTCGTAGGGTCGTACAATTCACTGGAGATTTAGAAAATTCGTGCTTGGTGTTTGTTGATGTTTGGAGCTTGGAAAGTGAAGGTTTTTTGGTTGCCTAGCTCCTCAAGTGGTGCACTTTCAGTTTGGTAAGAATTTGGTCAATTTTGGAGTTTTCTTAGTTTGCTGGTTCAGAATTACAATTCGCAGATTTTATATCAGATTTATTCCAGTTTGTGATTTTAGTTCATAACTTCAATAATTGAGAGATTTATGAGTGGTAGATCATCCATTTCAATTGTGTTTTGAAGTTATTATTATCTCTTGTAATAAGCAACTATTCTTTATATTGTAAGACTGTAAACAGTAGTACTGTTCCAGTCATGTCATTGCTGCAATTATTCATGCTTAAATTCTCATATTTGTAGCCCTGGATGGTTTATCGCCAGTGTGGAGAATGAACTTAATAATCTCTCATTTTGGTATCCACTGTAAAGTGGTTAATCCTCACTCACGAGTGGATGCCCGCCGCAACGGATGAATTAGTATGTTTTTTTTTCTTCTTCCCCCCACTGAATAAGTGGAAGTGCGGAAATTGTCCATGGCTGGTTCACCACCTCTTTTTGCTTTCAATTGTATTTACCGTCAGTTATAATGCAGATTCGTCCGCCATATGTTAGCACCTCGCCTTCTAAAGGATCTTGTGTGCACATTCTTGGTGTGCCCTTTTCTTCTCCTTCCTGGATTTCTCCGATCTGTAGCATGTTACGCTCTCGATGGAACACCTCATAATCCTCCATTTGACAATGAAATAGGCCATTCAACGAATTTGTCTCGTCTTCCGAGCAACTCTCGAGTTCAAGTACACCCTCATCGTTCGGCTCCATCACTTTCCTACCTTCGTCCATGTCCGACTCTCCCTCGTCAGATTCTGATTCAGAAGATTCCAATTCTTCACTGACGGCCTGATTCTTCAAGTCAATCATGTACTTCCTCCCGTCATTCTCTATGGACAGTGTATTTATTTTCCAATTATGATTCGCCTTGGCTAACACTAACCACGCTCGTCCAAGCAACGCATCCTACGCCTTCCTTTGCAATGGAATGACTACAAAGTTCAACATGAATGGTAATGTTCCAATCACCACCTTTTGCGTCATCAACGTTCCCAGCGGTTTGATGCCATGTTGATCGGCATCGACGAGTGGGAATGTCGGTGGCCAAAGTGTTGGCTTCTCAAGACTCTTCCACAGGTCTTCGGGTAGTATGTTGACTCCTAAGAACAATCAATTGATCTAATGACTAAACTTTTGTCTTTTGTCTTTGTCAATTTTTGGGACAATATTACAATTGTCTCTGATCTAGACATAAAATAATGTTGGAATACACTTTTTACACAAGCATTTATTGCTTATGTTAATGATGTAATACACAATAGATTAGTTATGTCCAAAAGGTAACTTACAATTAATATACAACCAACTTATAAGTTCCTAATTCAATAATAAATACAAACACATTCATTGAAGTATGTGCCATGCAAACCTCTCAATACTTATGCATTCATTTTTCCAACAATCAATAGGAAAACAATCTACTATAAACTGTTGTATTTGACTTGTATAACAGTAATATTAAATATTGACCCAAAAAATAATTGTAAATAATAATTTGAGTTACAATTATGAAAATCACATACATAGTATTTCAAAACATATGAAATAAGAATAATTGTCATATGCAAGCTTTATGCCTGGTGATATCGAAAGCATAATAGCATTAATTAGCAAAAGAAGACAAAAATTAAGGACTAATTTTATTTTCATTTGGTACTAATGTGCTATATGGTATGGTGGTCAAACCCAAGAATTTTGCCTAAAACATGCTTTTAAAAAAAGTAAAACGTACAATTTGAATACCATGTTTTATACTCGTGAAAACAAAACATGTAGTTGAGTAAAAACTAATGTAGCATTTTTTGGTTAAGGAAGCATGTTAAACATTTTTAGCATTATCATTTGAAATTTTGATGGTATTGAACATTTGAATGCTGAGATTCTTGACACGTTTACTAGTATTTTCATCATATTTATAAGTTTAAACTTTAATACAAGTTTTATGTTTATTTTGATGTCTACATGTTGTATGCGCATGAAAAACAACACCAATTTTTCACTATTTTTATGCCCATTATATAATTTTTAAAATCTGTTTTTTTTCATATTTTTCCCACTTTTAACTCACATAACTGAAAACTTTTGACTCATTTGCAATAGAGGTATTCCAATTTTAGTAATAAAAGTAAGAGAATCAAGATGGATTAGGAATTCTAAGTCTTCTTTGCGACTTCAACAGTTTTTAGAATGTAATGATAGATAGCATCACTTTTGGAAGGGAAAGCATTCATTTTCTTCAATAGAAAATATATTATGCTCTTATTCCTGCTCACACATAGTTTCAGAATTATTCACAAGCATTCATGATATCTGAAAATAGACATAATATAATCATAAGCATCAATCTATGCTTAACAGAGAATGACTTGATGTGCCCCTACTACATTAATTCTGTTACAATAATTCAAACATTCTATAATTCATGGTGAGTTAAAAAGGATAAATATAACCATAAGTTCATAGAAACAAATAGAAGATAACACAGATCCTACCGGTAAGTTTCGATCACAACCAAACTTCCAAAGAGCATAGTTTGAAATAATGCGTTTTCTCTTAGAAGTCAATTGGCCTTCATGCTTTTGAGCATATGCTGTGAATAAATGTTGGCTGGAAACATATTTCAGAAAGGCATCGCCAAGTGTCTCAAGGGATTCTAGTGACATGTTTTCTTGACATTTTTTGCTCGTTAATGCCTCAAGAACCTGAAGAAACACAGACAAGAGAGAAAAAATACACTAAATATGAAAATATTCCCAGGATTCAGATTTTTTTATTAAATAAATAGTTGTCAAAAATAGCTTATGATTCTGTCATCAGCTTTAAACAAATAAGATGATGTTAAATAATTATAGGAAGACCTGCACAAATTCTGCTCTATTTAAAATAATATATAACACTGCTTTTTGAAGAAAATGCATTTTATATAACATTTGTATCGGGAAAGAGTTATTTTGAAGTCAATAAAAACATTGCTAGCATACAGCATCAGAACTGTTCAGCTAGTTTAAATTTCAAACAAGAAGTAGGTGTAGCAGCTGTAGTTTTCCCTGCAGAAATGAAAATATGTTCATTCACCCCGGGAGCTTTTATAAATCACCTTCGACAGTTGATATTGATTTTCTTCTTTAGAGATTTGTAAGTTAGTGGTAAGGGCATATTTCTGAGAGTTCATTACAATATTAAAGCATCCACTAAGTAAAACACATTAATATCATTCCTACCTAACAAGGGTTTAAATGATTTAAAATACTTTCACGTGTCGTCGTTTTGAAAAAGATTGACAATTTTGCACCATTAAAACAATGATATGAACTCATGGATATGCTTCACTTGGCATCAAATTGTCTTGATACTAATTTCAAAGAAAATTTCTACCAAAATATGTGAACTTGAGCATGGGAATAATTGTATTTCCTTAACTGTGTTTTAGAAAGGTAGATGTTTTTATATCCAATCTACTGTAACACCACTTTCTAGTCTTTTATATTGGTGTCTCTAAAATACTCACACACAGATTATAATTTTTCTTTTTTTTTATTAGACTGCAAGAATCGGGTAGCACGACCCCCTATAAACTACAGTGCGCCTGGTAAACTTTTTAACGTGACCGGTGGCGCTGGCGCGACATGCCCTCCGGTACCACGGGGGTGGGGGAGACTAGATCTCATGACCAACCTCCTGCAACAGGAAAGATTTAACCAACCGAGCTAGGGCCCCCACCCCAAATACACAAATTAGAATTAAGCACAAGCGAGTAATATTTTATTTTATTGTTAACAGTTGAGTTGATACAGTGAATGCTAGTTTTGCTAGATTTTTTGCCAAAAGGATTTCCTATTGTTAATAATATTGTTATATTATGAATATATCATTATTATTTTTTTACCGCATTCAAGGTTTTGTTAGTATTATTTTTCTTGCATTGGTTTAACAAAATTATGCATCTTTCCCTGTCAATGGGGATGGAAGGCCTGCCCTGTTGATGCTTCAAAGATTAGGAAAGAAGTTCAATGGAACGCCTCTCTGCCCTTCACCCTACCCCCTGCCAAGCTCCACCCTGCCTTGCCACTCCACCCACAAAGGCCGGTATAAGTTGAATTTCGATGGAGTATCTTGTAATGTCCCTTACCCGACCTTGCCCTAGGATTCGCTTGTTTATTAAGTTTAGGGTTTCCTTTTTCCAAATGAATGTCCTTCTAATGCAATAACCTCGAATTGGAATCTGTATTCACCATATTAACAATATATCCAAAAATCAAACTTAATAAGAATTGCAGATTGACAACATAAAGAAAGTCACTCAACCCATCCGGAGAGGAGAATCCCTAAGGGGCCAGCGGTCTACCACCTCTTATTGCCCAACCCTTATCTTAGGCCAATGGGGCAATAGCCATATGTGGAATCCCCCATCCCTCCAGGACCCAACCCTTGCCTTGAGCCAATGGGGCAGTATGCCCAACTCAAGTTTTAGGGCCAATGGGGTGGAACCGTGGAAGCCTAGATGGGGTTTACAGAAAAACCACTTAGGTCATGACACAGCTCTCCTGACGGGATTATAATTACAATTCAGACAATTGATATGCAGTCATAATGATCATCTTTATCCCTTTCCCATCTGTTGATCGATGTCTATTATTCGGTTGAGAGTTCATAGTTCATACAGTTTAGGATTGTTCTGGTTTGATTTTAGAGGTTATATTTTAGGTACTATTCCTAGGTATGCTGATGACCAAACATAAACCCCGAGTTACATAGTTCAGTGGTTCCAATTAGCTTCACCTAGCCACATTAGGCATGCGCCCAATTGCGAGTTTAGCCTGGGGTTGTATATTTCGAAATAGAAATAAGGAATTTAGTCTTAATCATCAGGCGCATGAAGTCCAGTGTTTGCATTATTATTTTATTCAGAGAAATGAAAATACTATATATCAACGCTAAGTGATTCTCACAAATGGAGTCATTCAATCATAGTATGGCAGACAATCAAAGCAGGTCTCATTCCTAAGTCTTTTACATATTAGGTAGGATGATCAAAGGTAGTCATTTGTATTTACTAAACATATCCGGTGTACAAAAAATAATGCTTATAAGAATCAGTGTGGTTAGTCCTCTATTACTGCATGATTTATAAGTTTTAAAGCTTAGAGTTCTAGACATTAATTACTAAGTGAATTACTTCACTTGTTTTTGCTGTGTCTCTCCATCTGTTCTTAGCCTTTGTTTTTGGTGTCCTCTCTTCTTATTATCTTTTATATCTTTATATACAAATGAAGTGATCTGTCTCTTGAAGAGAGATGTCCATTTTCTAGAGACGTCACCTTAGTGTTTAGACTAGCTATTCCCTTAGTTTGAGGTTGTATCTATAATCATTGTTCCCTATCCCAACTCCTCCCAATCCTGATCTATGTTTCCTCCTTTTTATATCTTTATTATGGACCGAAAGGCATTGCTTTTTATTGCATCATTTCAATAGGGACTTGTCTCTTTGTTACTTGTAATGTTCTTGTAATGGCTTGTTTGGAGTGATTAATTTATTACTGTTGACCCTAGCTAGACGTCATCGACCTTCCCTTCTAAATAATGCGATTTTCTCAAATGTTTTTTTTGTGTCCTTGTCTTAGCGTTGGTAGCCTTAGTCTAGATGTTATGACAATGATTAGCCTCGCGGATCGGAACCTTCTTCCACACTGCGGTGCTGGGAGCATCGGTGATCCTGTGTGAGCTTACATCATGGATTCCATTGGGTTTACTGATGTCAGAGGATTGTTAGTGGTGACGGGTGTAGAAGAATGTCTCTTTGATGCTAATATAAGTATTGTTTTCCTGTCATCTCTTTTCCATCATGTATACATCCTCTATCAGTGATCGCAATAATTTATTTAATTATATTGGTGTTGCTGAAGACGGAAAAGCACATTGATCTTGCTATCGGGACTCCTCTTGTTGATGCCGCCCATACTAGACAGATAGCTTGTTACGATTAAGGATTCGAGCACTTAATGTATACCGTATATTGTATATTGCAACATATGAAGGGTCCTAGAGATCTGACGGAGATAATCGTTGGCTTCATTGAACCTGCAAATTGAAAATCATTTGAGATTGCTCATCGTATTTGTCAAAACTCCCGTTGACTTAGTTCGCCCGACTCTATGTGATGGGATGGCTCGACTCTGTAACGTCCTTCACACTAAGTTTTGTGATTATAATATAAGAGTTATAAGATTCGTGACAATATATCGGCCTTAGCTGTAAGAATTTGCATTGTTTAATATTTATATTTAATTAACATTTATAATTAATCTTATTTTAAGCTTTTACTCTATTATTTAATTATCATTTATAATAATCCTATCTATATTATCATTTAATGATATTTTAAGCTTTTATTTTATTATTTAATCTTGGATATTGAGTTATCTGTTCAATATATATTATCGATTATTACAATAATTATAATAGCTTGTATTTATATTATGAGAATTATATTTTTCTTTGATAGTATAATACTAATTATAATTATGATATTGTCTTTGACAATCATAATTATAATGATATCAAAGGTTTAATATTTTCAATATATATTTTTGTTATTTTACCATTACGATTTCGGGGACATGACATATCCAAAGGAAATCTTGGGAGCTTCAGGAGCTGGTTGCATAGTTACAACTTACAAATGAAGAAAGCAAATTGATTGGAGCAGCTTCTAGAAAAATTATAGAGGGAACCAACAATGAAGCAGAGGCCAAAATCCTTACCCTAGGTTTACAAATATTCAATGTTTATGGCTGCAAAAAGTAGAAAGCGAAGGAGGTTATAAGATAATTGTGAATGCAATTAAAAAGAAAAAGTCATAGAATTGAAAAACTAATAATTTCCTCCTACAAGTTTGGCCACTCCTAGATTCACTGGATAAATATTCCATTCAACACATATTCAGGGAAATCAATGAAGAAGCAGATGTACTTGCCAATTCTGCTTTTTTCATGTTTGGAAAATTAATTATCTCCTCTTTGGCCACTCCTAGATTCACTGGATAACTATTCCATTCAACATATATTCAAGGAAATCAAGGAAAAAGTAGACATACTTGCCAATTCTACATTTTTCTTGGTTGAATAAAGTATGATAAACACTAAAGCTGATTCATGACCAAAACTAAAACAAATGCCTGAGCGGCATTCAAAGAATGAGATGACAATTTCAAACAGTCATCATGTTTAATAGCACTGTAAAATTTGTGAATAAAATCTTTCAACCAATACTCGTATGATTTTGTTTGCACCCAAATTTATTCCTCTTGAATGCGAGCTGTGGAAGAGGCTAAAAGTAGGTAAAAATAATGATGAAATAGACTGCCTTCACCTTTTCTTGTGAACCCCATTCCCAAAACAATCACAGCCAAGTTAAATTTGAGATTTTTTCAAGGCAGAATTTCAGAGATGAGATTTAAGATTCTTCAAAATTCAGAGTGGTATGCTCCTTCATGCAATACAAGAATTCATGGCAACTAATCACTAGTATAAAACAAATACTGACATCTCATCAATGTTCTTAGCAATGCTTGTAGACATCAGTGAAGATAAGAAAGTGGTAAGAACAATGGCCGAAAAACTGATAAAGAGTTAGTTTATTGGGTGATTGAACAATGCCATCTTAACAACGGTTCATGGAGCAGGGCTTCCTCCTTTGGATTCGAAATTACTGATAAATGGTGGTGTCACCTGCAGTCCATGGAGACCATTCATTGTAACAGGCATGCCACAAAGGGAGACGGAATGGTGCAGAAAAGCTATAAGGAGAACAACATTTCTAAAGCAAGAATGCATATGGAGATTTCAAAAGGCATTAGCTGGTTGAGCTCACTCATATCTAACAGTTCTGAGGAAGAAGCTGGTAAGTAGTCTTCTAAGATATGATGTTGGTGTAGTAGACTGTAGAATATAGTCATGTTCATAGATAGATAAAAAGAAGAATGTAGTAAATTGAATAGACCCTTCAACAGGGCTTTTGTTTTCTTCCTCTATTTAAAAAATAAAAATCTTTTTGGGTTAGATCATAACCCAGAACAGAAGATAATCTGAAACATGCAATTTTTTCTTAATTATCATAAAAAGGGAACAGTCCCTGAGACCATAATTTACTGATAAAAAACATGTATCTTTACTCAACGTTTTGTAACAGTAAAAATTTGCAACATGGGAAAGGACCTATGACCATATTGAGATTAATTTTTTCTACTTCAAAGAAAGCATATGGTTGGACATAAATTCCTCTAAGCACAATAAAGCAAGGTATTAGATAAGACCACCTTCAAGGTTGAGATGTTGTATGACCAATGTATTTTCTCAACATAAGAAAAGAGCTATCATATCAAGATTAGATTTTTCTACTTCAAAGAAATAATATGGTTGGACATAAATTCCTCTAAGCACAATTAAACCAGTTACTACATAAGACCACCTTGAAAGTTGAGATGTTGTATGGCGGTGGCCAATGGCTTGAAAATATCTTTTGCAACTGAGCTGCACTAAGTACACTTTCAATTCGGTGCATAACAGAAGGAATGAAAGAAAATGTGTATAGGACACTTGTAGATATCCCATAATGTATTGGCTTGCAAAGCTCTGGTGGTAAGTGCACCTCAGGATTGGTCACTGAATCTGGAAAGTCATACAGGAAAAGGAATTTAAAATTAGAAAACATCCAACTTGTAAAGCAGATTTCAATTTCCTCCTCAAATAATAGAAAATTGAGAATGAATTTCAACACATCTCTATTATTAAGAAACAGAACATTGCCTTGAAGAATCATTCATACAGAAACAAGCCTATTTTTTATCAACCAACAATTTAAATACATGCAAATTTTTCCATATACATATCCAAACTTTACATCTATTAGCATCCCACATAAAATAGTATAGCTTTCAGTGTTCTTTGAAAACAAATATGGTGACTAAAATGCTTACAGAAGCACTCAACACGGATTCTTTCCCAGTAACAAATACAGATTGTGTAAACACTAATGCATGAGTTATGATTAGCAGCAACCTTATATTTGTCATATGCTTCTTAAACTTTTAGCTCAGAATTTGATATTGCAATCATAAAATCAAAACTTCCATTTTACAACAGAATAGATTAATTGCCTTCCTTCTTTGCATAGGCATTGGGCTTGTAAAAAACTGAATCTATTCAACTAAAATTTCAGAGTTTACATATAATGTCATGTCCCCAAATTAATGAGATTGAAAATAAGTTTTGGACAATAAGTAAATAAAAGAAAATATATATGTAAATTACAGATGTAAATCTTTACAACTTAATTTTATAATTATACCTACAATCAATTATATTACAATTATAATTATCAAATGATAACATTATAATTGTAAAATTAGCAAATTAAGTATATTAAAAATAAGATGGAATTTACAAATATTTACTCTAGAGTGCACACTAATCAATTATTATAATATAATATAAAGTAGAATAATTAACATCATAAATATTGGATACCTTCAGCATCGATATATTATCAAACAATATTTTATGAAGATTAAAATATAGTCATTTAAATATTATAACCATAATGGACATTGAAGTTAATATCGAATACAAACTCTTGACTATCGGAACATTAGCCAATCGCTGCTATTTTGAGGTGTAAAAAACTAACGATATTCCCAGCCGCGACTATTGTGTATGTCGAAGATGAATAAAGACGAAATCTCCAAAATGCGTCCATCGTAATGGCAGATACGATCCCGTTGACACTCTGATAGCCGCATTTGCATCGACTTGTCTTCATGCGATGAAGTCAAGGCTATCGAGGTCCACGTCAGAATCATGACCGAACATATGTGACCTTGTAGGCATCGCCGAAGGCTCAACCCGAAGACACCAAACAACACTAATAAGACGCGTTGCAATTATCAGACTAGAATTTGTTATCAAAGGCACGATTAAGGGATATGAGGGGACGTCATTGTTCCAAAACACACAACCGCTCCATGTGCAAAGGCATAAATAATAAGGAGAAAGCGATATGGTAGGGGAAGGAAGGAAACATCATACAAACTTCTACAACCTGGTGGAGAACGGGAGGAAGCCATCTGAGCACACAACAAACCAGGTGATGATAATCACTTAGCGCTAATGCTTTATATTTCCAAACATTCAGCATTAGATGCTACGCATTAGGATCTATACCCGATGACTCATTGAATGTGTACTTGGGATTAACGTTATGACCCGATCTGGCTATTTTATTATATGTAATCCTGGAATGTTTCTAGACAGGACAAATCTAACGAAAGTATGCAATAGCATTAACCAAGTTAGGACTGTTGCTTTCCTGACAGTATAATTCTAATTTCTGATTTCTAAATTTATCAGTGTCTTGTTTGGTGCTTACAAATACATGCTCATAAGGCTATATGTATATATATATATATCAGTAGGAATTCATGTGATAGGAATGTTAATGTGAGGATAAACAATTGAATTGAATATGAGAACTAGAATATCTGATTATTATATTTCTATAGTATGTCCATGTTTAGGACCAATTTAAGAATAGAATTGTTACTTACTTAGAATCAATGGTAAAGTACGAATGTATTTGATTGCTGAAAGATTGCCTGTTGAGTGTTTGCAAACTTGTTGGGAGGAAGGGCGCGAGGGAAGTGGTGCCTGAAAACCCCACTTAAGTCCGCCCCCGGAACCCAAGGCAGGGATGGGCCCTGGAGGGGTGGAAATTCCACTCATAGTCCGCCCAATCCCAAGCCCTGGGTGGGCCATGGAGGGGTGGGGGTTCCACTCATAGTCCGCTACGGCCCTGGAGGGGTGGTAGGCCCGGGCCACTTATCCGCTCCCTCGACTATCCCCAATAAGTCAAGTGTCTTCTGAGGTGCGGACATAGGTAGAAAGCAAGTACCAATGTTTCCACTAAGCATGCCACTCCGAGTATGGAATGGTCTTGGTTTGGACGTTCAACTCGGGGCCAAGGGGTGGGTTGTCCTGGTCG
Organism: Sequoiadendron giganteum; assembly: GCA_007115665.2. Taxonomy (NCBI): domain Eukaryota; kingdom Viridiplantae; phylum Streptophyta; class Pinopsida; order Cupressales; family Cupressaceae; genus Sequoiadendron; species Sequoiadendron giganteum. The sequence goes on along the minus strand of CM021103.1, from coordinate 590,397,900 downwards.
GATACTTGTGCCCTTGGGCTTAGATGGATAGCTTCGGGAAAATCTACCCCTGTCACTCCTCTTCTGTCTTCATTACTAATTTTGTGATTATGCTTATATTTTGGATATCTAGATATTATTGCCAACAAATATGTTGTTAATATGATTAATACAGGATTCCAATCTAGGGTTATTGCATTAGGAGAACATTCATTCGGAAAAGAAGAAACCTTAAACCTAATCTACATGCGGATTTTAAGGCACACCAGGTAAGGGATATTACATATAACAACCTTTCTCATACTTATCAGTCACGAACTAAGCATCCTAGAATAAAAATGGCATAAAAAATAGCATTTACCAAAGATGTTGGAGCTAAGCATCTCATAACATGAAAACAACACAAACAAAACTATAGAGAGTGAAGAAAAGGACGTAAACCTTGGTTATATAATACAGTTCCTAACACAATTAGCCATGCAAGATGAAGAATCCTCGAGAAAACAAGACACCAATGGCAATGAAAGCTGAAGATAAAAAATGGAAATCAGCATTGTCAAATATTCATGTCAAAGGTTTGGCCAATATTAGATCTGATAACTTCCATAGGACAATTAATACAACTGAAGGAGCAAAGCCTGATAATCCTATGTCAAAGTACAATCTAACCATAGAAGCTCCCACAAAACCCAAGCCTCACAAACCTCCGAAATTAGAATTCACAAACAAGGAGTTGGATTGTCCTAGAATAACCCACTTTGCAACAAACTATATCATGTTGCCATTTTTTATTCAATCGATGGCTACTTTGAAGTGCATGTTTATTAGTAAGAACAAGTCCACATCATCATAACTAAGACCAATGAAGGGGTGGATGTGGTTGATTGGATTTTTGATGAGCATAGCTTCTCTCTTTCAACAAAAGAGATCATAGAGGTTGGTTCATATTTGATATCTTTATTATATTTTTGTTTGTATTTCCATTCTATTTGTTTATTTTTGTTCACAGTTATTAATATTAATGTTTAATAATAATTGTAATTCACAAATCCTTTAGTGTTCTCCTCTGAATTGTTGATGGGGAGAAGTCCGCTACTATATATATATATATATATTGTTGTACCCAAAATAAATTTTTCCTTCAATAAGGCATTTCGATAAAAATGGTCTAAATCTAGTAAAATTGTTGTCAAAAGCCAATTTTAGGTCAAAAAAACATGGGCTTTTTGAGGGTTTATGTCAAGGAGGATACTGGCAAATTTTGGAAATTTTGAAAATTAGGGTTTCAAACCCCTGTTTTAGGAAAACCCTAAAAAATAGGACCTTCCCAGAAATGACTCAAAATGATTTTGATAAGTTTATTTCACTTCACGATCACATTGGTCAAGTCAGAATCACAAGAAAGTCAAGTTTTCCTTGGTGGGTCTTTTTCACTTTTTTAGGAGAAAAGATAGGATCTCTAAGGCCATTAATGGCAGATGGCCAGTACTAGGTATCAAAATCTAAACCTCAGAAACTTCAAGCAAGAATCCATGGCAAAAGATGCTCGAAAAGATGCTTCACGACAGAGGGGATTTTCAAAGGCTGAAAAATGCTAAAAATATTGTAAGTCTGGAAGATGCATGACTTACTACAAGAAAGATGCTACGCAGTAGATGCCTTGGTGAACCTTTCAAGCACCTGTACACGCATGATGGTGAAGGCAATTGCAACGGTGAATGCATTCACATCATCAACAACGATAATCAACGCAATTGGCGAGATGGTAAACGCAAAGCGCGAGAGGTGACAATCTTCACAAAAAAATGATGAAGCTATAGCCAAAAAGTGCCCCTACTAGCCAGGGGTACCCATGAGTTCAAAAGGTCAAATGCAATATCAAGTTTTGCCAAGATAGTCATCTCCTTTGTAATTCTGCAGCTTTCCAATGCATCGTCAAGCAAGTTCACCTAATTCATCAATCATTGGCAAACGAAGGGGAAGATAGAAGATGCTGAGAGCGAAAGTCATCAAAGACAATAGTTAAACAAGGGAAAAAGCGCCCCTATAGCCCAGGGGCGCTCAAGAATGAAAGATATCAAATGCTGGTCCTGTCAGAATCATCATATTGTCAGTATTTTTATCATGGGTCAACTTTTCTTTTTCAGATGATGAAGCATGAGCTTCGGGGTCATCAATGGAGGATAGCTAAATTGCCAAGTCGTAGAATCAAGGTTTCAGATGTTGCACTTATCACTCAATGGCGAGAGATGCTTAGGAAACGATGCATGAGTGAGGGAAGATTTGAAGATTGAAAATGCTAGAAATTTTTCTAACTCTAGAGCATAAAAGCACCCTTGCTGGCTAGGGGCGCCCAAGGTTTCAAAGGCACAGATCAACTTTTTGAGATTTGTCACTTCCAAGAAGTTCTCTCTGAGATTCTTCCAGCTTCGCGATGAGCCTACCAACCAGTCTAGGAGATCTATCTAACGCCTGAATTTGAAGATCAAATGAAGAATGAAGTAAGACAGAAATGAAGTTAGTCAAAATTTGATTAACTCTGGTGGAGAAAAGCACCCCTGCTAGCTAGGGGCACCCAAAATTTTAAGGCACCAAATGTAACTTTTTGAGAAAATGACATCTAAGATGTTTATCTCAGACTTGATTAGGCTTCGCAACGAGTCCATCAGCAGATTAATCGAAGTTGCCAAACTATCAGAATTTGGAGTCAAATAGAAGGATTCAATCATAGTCAAATTGTGAGTTCAGAGCACAAAAGCGCCCCTGCTAGCCAGGGGCGCCTAGGGTTTTGAGCCCTCAAATGCAATTGCTAGGGTTTGCTCAAATTTTTATCCTGTTCGGAATTCTTCTAGCTTTCCATTAAATATCTTAGCTTGATCAAAAGACTTGCTAATTTCCGACAACTGTAGATTGAACGAAGAATGAAGCAAGGACAAAATTAGAAAATTGTAAAAATAGCTTAAGTCTGGCAATAAAAGCACCCCTGCTATCTAGGGACACCCAAGATTCTAACATGCCAAATAAATTTTTTAGGGTTTATGCCCTCTAGAAGATTATGTTCAATTTTGATCTAGCTCCACAGTGAACCTGTCAACCAGCTTAGGAGATTTTTCAAGTGCCGGGAAATGCAAGCTGAAGGGAGATGAAAATCAAGTTTGAGAAAATGAAAATCCTTGACAATTTTCCGAGTCTGATGAGCAAAAGTGCCCCTGCTAGCCAGTGGTGCCCAGAGTTTTGATGGCCTAGAAGTCAAAATTAGGGTTTGCAACCTCAAGAAGTTCCTTTTCAATTTTGATCCTTCTCTTCAACAAGACTGTCTACCAATCTATTGGATCTGTCAATCATTCAGAAAGAGTGATCAAACATAGGCTTCGATGACGTTTGCAAAGGCTAAAAACTGAAAAAAATTCAAAAATGTTTCTAAGTCTGGAGAAGTTAGCGTCCAAAGTCAAAATTTGACTTGGAGATAATTTTAAGTGAAGTGCATGACTTAGCTACCCTACAATTTAGGGATTTTTTCAACTGAACTCAAACTGAGGATAAGTCTTCAGTTGCACCTCCAAACTGAATTGTTAACTACTCCATTCTTCTTGCATGTTGCGCCCTATCTCTCTTACATGTTGATTAATGCCTATTGATGATTTAGTCTTAATTTTGTTGACTAAATTGAGGTCCAATGAGGTCGCTTCATCCTAAATTTAGAATTTAACTTGCATGTGATGCCTCCATTCATGAAAAATTATTTATTAAAGCATTTGGGTGTCCATTTTCTTCATCGCAGGTTGAATGCAAGCTCATATTTTCTCATGTAAACAAGATTTGGAAGTGCTACAAGAGGGATTTTTCATTGTTCTTCGTAGTTCCAGGTTTAGATTGCATAGAGGAATATTTTTCATGCTTCATCTTTTCAGCGGGTTCTTGTGAGGAATCCATCAGATTGGGTAGGAGGCGTTTTTTCTTGAGAATTGAAGGAGGCAGTTTATAACTTCTATCGTCTCCCCCTCACATTTTGTAATGTCCCCTTCTAGTTAGACATCTGTACATCAGTGGATTAGCCTATTATGTTGACCCTTGTAGGCTAATGATTTTGGATAGAGGGACATTTGTGATGGTCATCGGGTCGTCCAATAGCAGTGTCAATCCCCGAAGTTCAGTGGCTGGGTGAATTGTGGTGTTTGGCATGTTGAAGGTGATTAATTATGTTATTATCTTCTATTTCACCCTTTTTGCCTAGGGACCATGTGTCTTTTAATTGGAGGGGGTCACTTTATTTTTATTTGACACTATTCAATTATAAAGTGAAAATGATATAACTTAAAGTGAATAGTGTTCACTTTAATGAATAGTGTTTTTCAATGTTAAAACATATATCTCATGAGGAGAAGTTCGACCCATGGAAGCACTTGGTTATTTTCTTCATTTGGCATGTGAGTTTGGCTTTGGAGGAAGGAGGCAAGGGTTTCCTAATTTCTGCATTTGTGCACAAGAGGGATGCGATTTCTCTTGGTTTTGAGCTGCTTAAGGGTGTGAAATAACACCTTAAGGTTGCTGGTCAGTTTTTGGATGCAAATTTGGTGACATAAGGAGTTGTTGGTAGGTTCTTTGAGCTAATTTCTGAGTGGTTTTGGCGGCCATAGACTCCATCTTTGTTTGCACAGGGGCTGTTTGTTTTTTGAAGTATTTTGGGACTGAATTTATTAGCTTCAGCCAGCCGTCCCTCTTCAAGAGGGTTTAATCAACATAAGAAGAAAAACGCCTCTTCTAAGAGGCTGCAATCTCACCCAAAAGGGGCACCCTAGACATAAGAAGCTTCACATATTGGATTGGGGTTGGAGAAGTTTGGCTTTCAAGAGGAGTGCGCATTTCATTGGGGTTTGTCACTGTAGCAAGTTACTATTTATAGAGCTGTATGGCTGCAAGTTAAAATATGGTATGTGATGTATTAAGTTTTAAACCTGATGTAAGTTACGTATTGTATGTATCCTATCATGAAATGAATGAAATGATATTTGACTTCTAGATTGAGCAATTTACTTGAAGATAAAATCAGTTGTAGCTTGTTTGAGTTTCCATATATGTAGGCATATATGATTCGTACCTTTTTGGCATGTTTTGCAAACCAGCTCAAAACTGAAACAAGAACACAAAAACAAAAAAATCAGAGCAAGAGGGGTGGTATCATTACATTGGTATCAGAGCCTTGATCCTACCATTCTGAAGGGTTAAAAGCTTTTCATGCAGCCACAAGAAGTTGGTCCACACAGATATTATACCCGTCAAAGAGTAGGACAACAAAGAAATCAGATTGCTGATATCCAACAGGTTACAATGGGAGACAAAGGAAATGGTAGTCCGCCTAGAAATGGAGGAAACAGGGGACATAATGAGGACCAAGATGACCGTGAGCTTTTTAGATGCTTGGCAGTGGGACAGGAATAGGTTGCAATGGTTGTACAAGAACTTATGACACAATTACAACAAATGAATACTCAAGGAAGACAAAACCAAATACTTGATGATACCAGGAGTGTGGTTGGGACCCCCAGGGCACAATGAGCACCCACTTGTATTGTTGATAGGCCTACATGCCCTACCTTTTTGAGAAATGAACCAGAAGAGGAAAATCTGGAAGAAGAGGGTGAGGCAATGTTTGCAAATAATATCATGGAAGCAAATGATGAATGGGAGTTGTTGACACCACAGGTTAGGGAGCGCATCAGCTTTGATAGATTTGTAAATCAACAAAGAGAGCATTACAAGACAAGGCAAGATAGGAGGCCTCAAAATCAAAATAGAGACCTGAAAATGCCACCAGCAAACTCAAATTGCCTACATTCAATGGTAGTGGTAAGATCACAGTATAGGCTTGGGTTCACAAACCGGATACCTTCTTGACTCTTCGACCCATGGCAAAGGAGGATGTAATCAAGTATGCCACTTTACACTTGGAGGGAGTAGCTCATGATTGGTGGTATCATGGGATGGTCACATTGCAGCATAACCTCATCACCTCTTACTAGGAGTTCATTGATAGGTTGATTGAATTCTTCAATAAGAAGGATCCGAAGACATATTTCAAAGACCTAACTCAACTCAAGCAAGTTGGGAGTTTGGAAGGATATATGGGTGATTTTCAGAGGTTGTCAGTTATGGTTCCCAACATATCCGGAAGAAGATTAGTTGTGTTATTTATTGAAGGTCTTTTGGAACCTTTGAGAGGTTGGATCAAAGCTTTTGATCCCCTGACCCTACAGGTGGCTATGAAAAAAGCTAGAAGCATGGAACTTGCAGCCCCACAAAGTAAGTTCCCATCTAAAGCATCATCTTCATACAGGGACAGCAAGTCATTCTCTAAGAAGAAGGAAAAATCAGATCCGAAAGAGAAATCAGTAGCACCATTAGATCAAGAAACCATCAATGATTTGCGTAAGAAGTTGTGTTTCTATTGCAAAGGGCCCTATGATGCAAACCATGACTGACCTTTGAGACCTAAAGGCAAGGCTAACCGAATAATGTGGGCATTCTATGAGGATTCTAAATCTGAAAAATCAAACCAACAAACTGAACAAGAGGAATCCGAGGCAGAAAAGTCTAAAAATGAGGTTGAAAATGAGGCTGAAAGGGAGGAGGAAGTAAAGCTTCAAGAAGCACATCTCACTAGCATACAGCAGGAGGGCTCTTTTAGGATGCGAGGGGTCTTAGTTGGGAAAAAGATCATTACTTTGTTGGATATAGGTGCCACGCATAATTTTATTGATGCTAGTTTGGTTGAGAGGCGTGGGATTCAAACTGAAGAATTTGAAGGTATAAGAGTGAAGGTTGTGGATGGCTAGACTCTTAAGTGTGACAAGATGATTTCAGATCTCCCTATGCGATTAAATAATTACGATTTTAAGGCAGATTTCTGTGGTAAATATGGGAGATACTGATATGGTTTTAGGGATGAAATGGCTTCATGACATAGCAGAGTTTACCATTAACCTTCGTGAGATGGAAATGAGATTTAAGGTGGATTGGAGGACTCATGTGCTGAAAGCCATCCGAGATAGCAGTTTCAGGATGATATCTTTCAGGAGAATGGAGAGGCTCATGCGCCATAAAATGATTGAGTGGACAACTAAGTGTATGTTGATGCCATCATAGGAGGAGCAGAAAAACACAGTTTATCATCCAGATATATAGGAGTTGAGGATTAAGTATGCTAAGGTGTTTAGTGAGACTCCACGAGGTAGACCTCTAGACCAAGGGATTGAGCACATCATTGAGTTAGAGGAGGGCGCTAAGCCTGTGATTGTCACACCTTACAGGCATCCTAAGCGGCTTAAGGATGAAATAGAAAAAACTATTAAGGAGCTGATCACTGTGGGACATATTAGGCCTAGTAGGTCACCATTTTCCTCATCCATTGTGTTGGTTAAGAAAAAGTATGGTACCTTGCGGATGTGCATTGATTATAGGTTGCTGAACAAAAGGACAATAAAAAACAGATATCCTATTCCTAGGGTTGATGATCTGATAGACGAGCTACATGGTGCCCGTTAATTTTCAAAAATAGACTTGAGATCAGGGTATCGTCAGATTCTTGTAGGGGAGCAGGCTATTGAGAAGACAACATTCCGTTGTCATTGTAGGCATTTTGAGTTTGTGGTTATGCCATTTGGGCTAACCAATGGGCCTGCTACATTTCAATCCACAATGAACAGGTTTTTTCATTCACAGCTAAGACGGTTTGTGCTAGTTTTCTTTGATGATATTTTGGTGTATAGCAAAACACGAAAGGAGCATATCGGCCATTTAGATGCAGTATTAGATATTATTGGCAAGGAGTCCTTATACGCCAAGGAATCCAAGTGTGCTTTGGGCATGACAAAGTTGTTGTACTTGGGCCACATCATCAGTGCAGAGGGAGTGCATATGGACCTTGACAAGGTTAGGGCTATCATTGAGTGGCCTACACCTGAGATCCTTACACAACTTAGAGGATTTTTGGACTTGTGTGGCTTCTATCGCCTATTCGTCAGTGGATACTCTCGGCATGTAGCACCCCTTACAAATTTGACGAAGAAAGGGGCATTCGTTTGGACTTTAGAGGCACAGGATTGTTTAGAGAAGTTCAAATGGTTGATGACTACTTGTCTAGTTCTTGCTTTGCCAGATTTCACTAGACCCTTTGAGCTATAGTGTGATGCATTTGGTGAGGGGATTGGGGCAGTCCTTATGCAGAACAAACATTCGATAGCTTTTGAGAGCAGGAACCTACGGGGTGTAGAGAGGAGCTATAGTATCTATGATAAGGAGATGTTGGCCATTATGCATGCATTGGCCAAGTTCAGGTAGTACCTTGTGGGCAGCAAGTTTGTTGTCAGGACAAATCATAACAGCTTGAGGCATTTCCTAGGTTAGCGAGATCTCAATGATCGCCAACAAAAGTGGGTGAGCAAATTGCAATCATATGACTTTGACATTGCTTATGTCAAAGGGTCTCAGAATGTAGTTGTTGATGCTTTGTCTCACTGTCCACATTTGAGCTCTATGGTGGAGATTATGGAGGATTGGAAACATTTGATTGTGGCGGAGTATGACAAGGAGTCTTGGGCTTTTGGCATTGTGGAGGGGTCAGTATAGGACACCAAGTATACAGTTGTAAATGATCTTATCATTTACAAAGGGATTATCTTTTTGACTCCAGGATTGGAGATGAAGTGCACAGTAATAAGGTCCTTTCATGATATGCCTATGGTAGGGCATCTTGGGTACTTCAAGACTTACAGGCAGATTTGAGAGAGCTTCACTTGGAAAGGGCTCAAGTCAGATGTTCTTCAGTATGTTAGAGAGTGTCCTGTTTGCCATCAGAACAAATAGGAATACACATACCTGTTGACGTGCTTTTTATGACAGCGCCAGCACAGAATAAAGTTGTCCAACGGTCACTCTATTCTCTCTTGATCAAAGTGTCCCACATGCTAAGATTGCTTGAAAGTTCATGTGTTCGACTCCAAGGTTCCTTTTATCGCGAATAGACTCAGTTGGTTGATGTGTTTTGCTGTTATTTCAAGGAGACTTACATAGTAGTTCGACTCTGTGAAGCAATTAGGACATGAATGATTGGCAAATTTGTTGGTATCTAGGCTGACTCGGAAAATGCAGAATTTAAAGGGGATAGGGATAGGGATTTTACAAATCTACTTCTAAAGGGTGGAGGACGAGGATCGACTTAAACAATCTTCAAACCAAACTTTGCTTTGTCTCCTTTCGAACAACTCCGACAAAGTTGGTGCAATCTTCAAAGGATGAGAAAAGTGTTCAAACTATGACGCAACATGTTCATACCGTCAATACGACGCATACAAACATATGAACCATAATCGAAGTTAAGTGCTGATACTCCAGTTGACCACGCAAGGCGAACTTACCATCAGTAAGCCCGCTAGTGGTATGGATGAAAGAAGATATGCTTAAATCACAACGCCACACTCCACCATTAACAACTACTTGCATGAAATAGAAATCTACTTTACTCTATCTACCTTGAATTGGAAAGACTAAATGGCCTTGCTAGCTACTCATAACAAAGAAGAAATCACCAATCAATGAAACTCTTTGTATTATGAAAAGTGTTCACAACAACCTTTTACAAAACTTTTAAAGGAAAGTTTTCTTCCCTCCTCAATCTAAAGCTAACTTCTAAGCTAAATGCTATATGCCTTCTACTCTCTAGCTCTGATTCAACTCTTGATCTAATGTCTAATTCTAATATCTTACAAATGAGGGGGGATGCCCCTTTTATAATAAGTCCAATCCAGTGGACGGTTTAGATCAAATTACAATGAAGGGCTTAGATCGAGCCACCTATGCCCTGATTAGGGTTTCTGCCCTAAAAACCGCCACAGAGAGGAGTGGGCAATGAATGCACAGAATATTCTCCACTCCCCTGCAGGAATCATAATGAGCAATTAATGCCCACTACCATCATCAAGAAGATCCTCATCAAGCAGCGCGTTCCCACTGGCCTTCTCCCGGATAGCAAACTCGATCAACCGGGCCAATACTGCTTCAACCTCTTGTGTAGAGATCGGTGGAATATGGTTGAGCTGGAACTCCAAGACTGCTACCGTCTGTCCGTATCTGATGCAAGATTTCCTCCATGTCACCAAGGCGTCCTGGGTATGCTGAATTATACTAGAGAACGTGGAGACATTCTCAAAGTCATCCAGGACAAGTGACCTCGCAGCTGAGAAGAATGGAGGCAGTCTACTTTTCAAGCCATCAGCAGTTATCTCCTCTGGGACCAACTTTCTAGCAAATATGGCTTCTAATGTATTGAGGACTCCCCCCAAGATGTTGCCCATTGCTTTCCTCACTTTAGCTGAATCTGCCCTTGCTGCGTCGTGAAATCCACGGCCTGTGACCACCGAGGAGTACCAACTGGTGAAATCATACCTATCACCTCTCTGAATTACACCTCCATCCACCAAGGTTTCTAGAGGTATATGCATCAAAGCCCCCAAATGCGAAGTATAGTCTTTCGTTTGATAGATGCGAGTATCACCCCAGGCCTGATCTACTATATCCATCCGTGCCAAAATACTTGAGGCCTGTCGATAAGCATCGGCGAGGTCCTCCATGAATTTCCCTGTCTCAGTATGAACACGGCTAACCCACTTGTCCGCCTCCATTTCCATTTTCTTCAAATCCTCTAAGGCAACAACTGACTCCTTCGGAAGCTCTGATGGACGTTCCACTGCTGGGTTTGCTGGTTCACCTGGATGTGCTAGATTTTGTACGTATCCTATCAAAGTTTTGTGCTCCTTCTTCAATTTCTTATACTTCCCCTCCGTGCGGAGCAACTGATCCTTCAATGCCTGATAGGAGTTATCGAACTCCTCGATAACTTCGGCTCCCGTAGGACGACCCAACTCTACTGTGGTGATCACGTAATTTTCAGGCCTCTCCTCGGTTCGATCACAATCTTCCCTCGGAATAGCCACCTGAAGCGTGCGAGAGCCGACTCGTCAGTCGAGATCTTTGAAAACTTTCGGGCCCTTTTCTTCTCTGGTGGCGCACTGATCCTCCTGAGGAACTCCTCCATCTCAATGGCCGGATCCGTATCATCCTCGGGTTCTCTCCTCATTCTGTCGGAAAGCCAATCAGGCACTATCTGCTGTGGATTACAAATGACAAGGGGCTGTTCTTCTGTTGCCTCCATCTCGTGCACTTCCTCTCTTCTTGCATTGGTTTGCTCAGGCTCATCCTCCTCTAAAAGCTGGGTATCTCCTGACCCTTGGGTCCCCTGTTCTGTGTTTTCTTCTTCTTCCAAAGCCGTGTCCAACATCCTTTGCTCCGGCCATCTGCAAAATAAAATAGAATAGCAATAAGCTAGGCTGCAGATTTTTAAATAAAATGAAGTAACCTCCGAGACGGCTGCGAACGTGGAGTTAGCTTTTTGAAAATTAAAAACTCTCAGCATAAATTACTAACTCCAAACCTCGTACTGTATAAAAAACTTCAAGCTTATAAAGAAGCTTTCAACGACTGCACTTCCGACTGGCGAAGAAAATTGCAGCCAACTACCAACTTTCAGCAATGTGGATACTTTCTCAGCACAAAATGAATTTCTGCAACTCAACACTCTGCAGCAACTTCAACAAATAAACCTTCCAGCAACTCCGGAAAACAACTTCAACCTTCAACTTCGAAATTGCAGCAACACACTTTCAGCTTTTCGAAAGAAAGAGTCTCGGCAAATGAAAATTTCTCCAGCACTTCGCACTTTCAGCAACTCAACACTCCGAAATAAAATAAACTCTCAAAGAATTTCTCTCCTCAACCACTTCGAAAATATTTCAATCTCTCAAGAACTTCTTCAGCAACTTCAACTTCGAAACAATGTGAGGAGAAATGAGAGAAGAGATTGTTTAAATAACTCTTCTCGGAGAATCCTGCTAAGTAGTGCTGGGGCTATTTTTAGCACCTTCATCAATTTTCCACTCTCTTCGTTCGGAATCTTCTAATTCAAGCGCAGTAGTGGGCTAGTCGTCAGCCGGTCATTATGGCAGTTGCCATTAATAATGATTCCTTCCTCTTCAAATTTCGAATTTTCCTCTTAGTCTGCCAGTTAACTCTTGGCGATTTAAACAACTCGCGAGAAAAACAATCACTTGACTTGATTTAAAATTCCATTTTAAACTCTCGCAGTGTTTAAATAAATTCAACTCGAAAAATTTCGTGGGAGTTGTAAATTTATTTCCAACTTTTAAAATGTCTGTCATTTAAATCCTCGATTTCGTAAAATTTGCCTTAGACATTTTAAATTCTCTCATTAAAATGTTCAACTCCGGGTGATTAAAAATTATTCGCCTGCTCGAAATAATTCATCCTCTGAGATTTAACTTCCGTCAGGAAAATAATCTAGGCAAAACGAATTTCCTCTGAAAATATTAAAATTTCCCTTAGGAAATTAATTTTCAAACTCTGTTAACTCATGGGTGCATTTTAAACGGGTTCATTTGATTTTCACTTGACCCATGGAAAATATTCATCGATATCAAATCTTCCCCTTGAAAAATATTCGTCAACCTTCAACTGCCTTTGGAAAATTTTAAAATTCATCAAATCATCCTTCCATGCCAAGGGCGTATTTTCTCTAGTGAAATGTTATCTCACTTAGAAAAATTTTCAAACATTTTCTAACTCTGGCGTACTTGACCTCTTGGTATTATTTTTTCCTGCACCCCTCGCCCACATACTTAGAAATAAATTTAAATCCTCACTCCTTGGGCGTATTTCTTTCAAATTTAAATTTCCAGGCCTTAGGAATTTTTAATTTCATCAACCCCTTCAAGTGCGCATTCTTACCTTGGCACTTTCGTTTTCGACACTTAGAAACTTTTTCTAAGTCCTCACTTTCAACTTGGGCGCATTTTAGATGTTGAACCTTCGATTTTACCTTAGGCGCTTTTCAACATTTTCAATGTCTTGAAGGTGGGCGCATTTTGAAGGGTCTACTTTCATTTTACCTTAGAACTTTCTTTGAGGGTCTTCACTTTACCTCTTGGACGCATTTAACCTTGTCAACTTTCAACTGCCTTAGGCGTTTTTAACCTTCAATCCTCCATGGGTGCAAATGAGGGGTGGTGCTTTTGTCTTTGCCTTAGAATATTTCACGTTAACCTCTCCATGGTGGGCGCATTTAGGGGGTGGTATTCTCAAGTGAGGGCGCATTTCTACCCCTCCACTTTCATTTTCCATACATAGGCGTTTTTACCTAACCTCTTGTTTCATGCCTTAGAAGAATTTCACTTAACAACACTTGCAAGGTGGGCGCATTTACTAGGCCAAGCTTTCACTCAAACACTTAGGCGTTTTTCATATGTAAGCCTTGACTTGAGGGCGCATTTTGACCTCTCTACTTTCATTTCAATGCCTTAGGCGTTTTCCTACCCTCTCAACACTTTGACTTGGGCGCATTTCCTTGCTGGAGCAGGGCGCATTTTGGGTGTCAAGGTTTTGTTTTTGCTTTAGAATATTTTTCACCTTTTCTCCTTCTTGAGGGCGCACTTCACAGGGTGAACTTCTATCTTCAATGCCTTAGCCGCTTTTCTCCAGCAACATCTTCCTTGGGCGCATTTTGATGGGGTAGCTTCAAGATGAGGGCGCATTTCATGAGGTGAGCTTTTATTTCGTAACTTAGGAATTTTCTAAACTCCCTCACCTCAAGCCAAGGGCGCATTTTCATGGGTGTGCTTTCATTTTCCATGCCTTAGGCAATTTCAATGCCTTCATCACTTTCTTCAAGGTGAGGGCGCATTTAGGGGGGTTAGCTCTCAACTTAACACTTAGAAATTTTTTTTATACCCCTTGAGCTTATGGGCGCATTTTGCCCCTCAAGCTTTCACTTTACCACTTAGGAAATTTTGACTTGGCCTCACAACCTTGGGCGCATTTTCACATGCCCACTTTTGTTTTTGCCTTAGAAAATTTTGATGCTATCAATCTGTGAGGTGGGCGCATTTTGAAGGGGATACTTTCATTTTCCCACACTTAGAATATTTTCCATGCCTCTGCCTGCCTTTGTTTACACATTCTATTTTATCAAGTTGTGCTATTTTTAGCAAGTCCCTTGATTTTCAACCTCTAAGGCTCCGTTTTGCCTGAAAATTTCATCATATGATCTTCTCTGCCTGGTGAACCTGTTTTGCCAGTCCTCTGCCCTGACCTGCTATTTATAGCCACCTGCTATTTATAGTAAGTTTTGACTTTCTGGCTTTAGTAGCTCCGTTTTGCCTGAAAGTTGCAACGCTTGATCTTGATAGCTTAGGTGTCACTTTGATGCCAACCTCGGGTGCAGACCTGCTATTTATAGCCGTGCCCTGACTTACTAAAAATAGTAAGTTCTCCGATTTCGCTCAAATTTTGCCAGCAGGTACCTTGAAGTGTGCTGACATGGGTGGGGTACTTCTGCTTCGCCTATTTTTGGATTTTAACCCCTATAAAAGTGGAAACCCTAATTTGACTTGCATGTATCCCGAACGGTCTCCGCTTGTCCTCGTTCCTTCTGCATGTCGTTTCGCTTAACTGGAGTGTTGGGCGGCTGCCAGAGTGTACCTGCTAAAAATAGAAACCGCCTGAAAAGTGACTCATCCACTGCCGGATGGTTTCGCATGTCATATTGCCCGTGGGATCTCAAAAAACCCAGAAAAACCCAAAAACTGGTCTGCATGCATGCACTGGCTAAAAATAGTAAGTCCTCGAAACTCGATCTTCTCCGCTTGCAAGTCACACCGTTGCGAAGCTCTCGAAAAACCCATAAAGAAAAACCCGACATGCGTTGAAAAACACTGCATGCGAACCCTAAAAATAGCCTCCGAAGGCTGACTTCTGAAAGTGGTCGTCTTGGTTTGCATGTTACATCACTGCGAAGGTTTTGGAAAACCCAGAAGGATTCTCCAGACATGCATCTGAAAAGATCATGTGGAAACCCTGAAAATGGCTCTTGAAGCCTGAACTGCCAAAAATAGCAAGTCGTCTGATCTGGCTCAAAATTTATGTGTAGGCAGCTTGATGTTACCCGGATGCAGTGGAACTGACAGAATTCCAAAATCTCAATAAAATAGTCCCAAATTGAATACTTACTAAAAATAGTAAGTTGCCGGAATACAGTGAAAATTTAGGGTGACTCTGCTGGAAGTCTTCTGACTGCTGCACTAAGCTTAGATTTCAGTTTTATAACTCAATTTGACCTTTAATAAGCCTGAAGGATGAAAACCCTAATTACACAGACTTAACCAATACTTTAACCTAGGTCAAACGACAGGACATCCCCGGAAGGACCAGAGACCGGAGAGAGAGCGAACCAAAGCCAAAAGACCAGAATGGAGCAAAATTTAGGGGGTCCCCATCTTGATGGGGTGATGTGTGAAAAAGGTCACAACAATACCCTGCAGGTTTACTACAGCCACTTCCAATTCCTGACAGGAAGTGGGAGTGTATATCTATGGACTTCATTACAAGCTTGCTGAAAGTCTAGGGCAGGGATTGCATCTATGTAGTTGTTGATCGTTTGACGAAATATGCTCATTTATTTCTGATTGCATCTACATATTCGGCTAGACAGGTAGAAAAATTATTTTGCATGAGATATTTAGATTGCATGGGTTACCTCGGAGCATTGTTAGTGACAGAGACAGCCGGTTCTTGAGTCATTTTTGGCCAGAGCTCTTCAGATTATGTGGGATTGAACTTACTCTGAGCACCAGTTACCACTTGCAGACGGATGGCCAGACAAAGATTGTGAGCAAATGGGTGGAGGGATATCTCAGGAACTACATTGCAGGACAGAAAAAGGGGTGGGTGAAATGGATTCATCTTTGTGAGTAATGTTATAATACCACTCACCACATGGCGATGCAGATGACACCGTTTATGGCGCTATATGGGTACGATGCACCCCACTTTCTTGATCTATTGTTGAGCGATAGCAAGGTGCCCAGTGCCGGGGATTTCTACAAGAGAACCAGGATATTATGAGGGCTCTTTGAGAGAACATTCAGAGAGCACAGACTCAGCAGAAGCAGTATGCGGATCAAAGACAAGTTGAGCATACTTTTGAGGTAGGGGATATGGTGTATCTGATGCTGCAGCCCTATCAACAATCCACTCTGAGGAAGAGTGGTGCAGAGAAACTTAAGCCACGGTACTACGGGCCTTTCAGGATCATCAGGCGGATAGGTGAGGTGGCTTATGAGTTGGATTGGCCGGTAGATAGCAGGGTGCATAATGTATTTCATGTGTCGCACCTCATGAAGGTGTTGGGACATTGTGTGGTTCCCTCTACAGCTTCACCACCCCTAGATGATGAGGGGAAGTTGATTTTAGTACTTGAGGCCATCTTGGATGTCAAAGAGAGACAGTTACGAAGATAGGTCATCAGGGAATATTTGGTAAAATAAAAGGATTTGCTGGTTGAGGATGCCACATGGGAGAGCAAGGACAGTTTACAACATCCGGAGTTGAGATTGTTTGGGGAAAAGCAATTTCAGGAAGGCAAACTGTAATGCCCCCTTCTAGTTAGACATCTATACATCAGTGGATTAGCCTATTATGTTGACTCTTGTAGGCTAATGATTTTGGATAGAGGGTCATTTGTGATGGTCATCGGGTCGTCCAATAGGAGTGTCGATCCTCGGAGTTCAGTGGCTAGGTGAATTGTGGCGTTTGGCATGTTGAAGGTGATTAATTGTGTTATTATCTTCTATTTCACCCTTTTCGCCTAGGGACCATGTGTCTTTTAATTGGAGGGGTTCACTTTATTTTTATTTGACACTATTCACTTATAAAGTGAAAATGATATAACTTAAAGTGAATAGTGTTCACTTTAATGAATAGTGTTTTCAATGTTAAAACATATATCTCATGAGGAGAAGTTCGACCCATGGAAGCACTTGGTTATTTTCTTCATTTGGCATGTGAGTTTGGCTTTGGAGGAAGGAGGAAAGGGTTTCCTGATTTTTGCATTTGTGCACAAGAGGGACACAATTTCTCTTGGTTTTGAGCTGCTTGAGGGTGTGAAACACCACCTTAAGGTTGCTGGTCAGTTTTTGGATGCAAATTTGGTTACATAAGGAGCTATTGGCAGGTTCTTTGAGCTAATTTCTGAGTGGTTTTGGTGGCCATAGACTCCATCTTTGTTTGCACATGAGCTGTTTTCTTTTTGAAGTATTTTGGGACTGAATTTATCAGCTTTAGTCAGCCATCCCTCTTCAGGAGGGTTTAATCAACATAAGAAGAAAAACACCTCTTCTAAGAGGCTGCAATCTCACCCAAAAGGGACACCCTAGTCATAAGAAGCTTCACATACTGGATTAGGGTTGGAGAAGTTTGGCTTTCAAGAGGAGTGTGCATTTCATTGGGGTTTGTCACTGTAGCAAGTTACTATTCACAAAGCTGTATGGCTGCAAGTTAAAATATGGTATGTGATTTATTAAGTTTTAAATCTGATGTAAGTTACCTATTGTATGTATCCTATCATGAAATGAATGAAATCATATTTGACTTCTAGATTGAGCAATTTACTCAAAGATAAAATCAGTTGTAGCTTGTTTGAGTTTCCATATATGTAGACATATATGCTTTGTACCTTTTTGGCATGTTTTGCAAACCAACTCAAAACTGAAACAAGAACACAAAAACAAAAAAATCAGACCTGCAATGATGTGAAACAAATCAGAGCAAGAGGGGTGGTATCATTACACATTTCTTTTATCCTTGTCTTAGGTTTTCTCTTGCATGCCCAAGTAAACGACATTTTTCACCAATTTGGTCATCTAGGTTCGTTCAACACAGTGTTGGCAACAAAACCCATATTCTATTTTTTTTTGAGAAAATTGCCCCGCTAACCCCTATTTTTAGGGTTTTCAAAAAAAGTCTACATTTCAAAAAATGGAGAAATTGGGTTTGATCAGCACATTGGCATCTACAAAACCCATATGTCAGATTTGTTTGGGAAAAATAGCCCTTGCGGCCCCTGCAACTTCTGTTTCTAAAAAATCATTGCATGCTTGAGGAAAAGTCATTTTTTCGAATTTCTAATGATTTGGGTTGGCTTATAAATACATTCTCTACAAAACCCACGTCTTAGAAAATTTTGTAAAGATTGCCCCTCAGCAAGCTATTGTTAGCCTCATCAAAAGCTATTTTTAGCCTTTTCAGAAGTTCATCCGAACATCCAAGTTTACAGTCAAAAGTCTAGTTTTTCATAATGCAATTCAATCCAATTGAATACAAGACCAAATCAATCTTGATTCATGACTTGAAAATTTTTGACACTGACTTGTGCCATGTTCATCCAATGATTAAATCGAGCACTTTGGAAGGCGTTGACAATACTACAATCAAGCATCTTGGTCGCTGCATATTGCTGGTAGCAGCTCCTATTCCCATCATAGTGGCAGATCTCGAGTTTGTCATTGCATGCATCAAGCATTATGACCCTTCTACACAACAAATTCGATCAACAAATGGGCGAGTTGTTTGCAGTCTCAAGCCAAGAGATGTTGAAAAGTGTTCCGCCATTCCACCTCGTACAGATAATTGCATCATAATCATGGAGGAATGTGAAAAGATATGGCATGCAAAAAAGGAAAGATCACAAAAGGTTGCTCAAAGGTGGTTGAAAGAACCAAAAACCAATTTGCCAAAGATGCTTAGGCGTGGAGAATTCAAAGATGAGATTGCGATCCTAATTACCTTGCTCAACTGGATCACGGGTCAAGAAGAAGCTAATATTTTTCGGCCATGGATGTTTTATGTCATCTCTCAAATTGTCAATAATAAATAAAATTATGATTTGGCAATGTTGATCAGTGAAGTTCTTCACCAGCAAATCACGAGATTTCTCAAACTCAATGAGTTTCATATGGTTTCACATCTCGTCTATCTAATTGCATTCCTAGGCAATTTTAGACTCTTGAAAACCATTGGAACTCTTGGTGTTCAGCATGTGCATGAATACTTCCCACAATTGGAGTCCTCGCGAGCTAAACAAAATTTCAAGTAGGAGAATGATCATTTTCTGATGAAGACAGTGAGAGATCTTGACAACGAGATGCACATAATGATTTCAGCAGATGCCAAATCAGCAATGGAGAATTGGGCTGATTGGTTTATCCAATTTCCCACATTCACGTATATCTGAGTGTATGGTTTCTCAGGAGAACCTTTGATGCTATCAAGGTACCCATTTGACAAAGTCTTGTTCATGGAGTTCTTGAGACAAATTCATGAGGTTCATTCTTTTCTACACAATTGGCACAAGACAACGTTTACTTTTCCATGTTGATTGGGCATATACAAATGCAAATCAGTAGCCAATTGTAAGTTGATGAACAACGAATTGTGAAAACTTCATCTCAAGTACCTCAACAAAAGCGCTCGTATGATCCTTTGGGCCTCTTTGCAACTCGTTTGGAGCATAATCATTCACACAAGCCAACACTTGAAGAATTTTGGGTCAATTGTGAGGATGAGTTTGAAGTACGCAGGCATCATTATTGTAGACCCACTCTTCCTCAGCTTGTTGAATTATTATCAGAAGATGTTGAAGGTTTGTCGGATGATGACAAAGAAGTTTTACTTACTTCATTCATCAAAGATCAAGTTGTTTGCCAGCCGCTTTGACAACCAGATTGGTATGCCAAAGAGAGCAATTTAGTTGAGGATCTATCAAGCCGAGTTGTCAAGACTAGTATGCTTTTCTTGGATGGCAAGAGGAGGTAGAAGGTAGTCCCAGTTGTAGAGCCACCAATTGTACATTCTTCGCTACCTTCCACATCAAGATCAAAACCTAGACAATAGACGTGGAGCAATCCACCCGAAGGTGCCAGGGTTAGCGGAAGAACGAAGAGTTTGAAAGGAAATGCAAGTCAACGGGAGCAACTAGAAAAGGTGCCAGAAATTCTAGTGGAGCCAGTGGTACAAGCTGAAGTTGGGTCCTCATCTCCTAGTCCGCCATTATCTCCTCAGCCTCCTCCCATTCAGATAGATTCAAAACTAGAATCACCAGTTCTTGAAGTCTCTGTGCTAGTTAATTCACCAAGAGTTGACATAGCTGTAGCCGTTTCTCCTAGAGAAGTTAACATAGATCATTCTTCTTGGCTTGAGAAAACTTTTGGTAGGAGGCGAAAGACTTCTTATCAGTTGGATCTTTTAGAGTTTGGCAGTGTCTATCAAGACACGTCAAACAAGAAGATCAAGAAACAAGTACACATAGAGAAAAATCTTGATGTAGAGATTGTCATTGAAGTTGCTACACTGCCGGAGGGAAAGAAATTGGATGAGGTTAAGATTGGTAATTTCACCTTTGTGAAAGCCAACCTTGGTAGAAGCACCCAACACATGGACATGAGCCTCTTTAAAGTAGCTGTAGGTAATCTTCAGGAGCGGGTGGTGAAGGATGGAGTAGACAAAGCAGCCCTCAATGCTGAAAATAAGCAACTGCGATGATATATCTCAGATCTTCTTCATGGGACTCCAAACGTTGCAGCTATTCTTCCTCAGATTCTAGAATCACCTGCAGAATAACAAAAGATGGGTCAATTAGTCAATCATGGAAAGATTTTGGAAGACTGGATCAAAGATTTTGTTACCAAGGGTAGATACATTCTTGCAGAGATGTACCAATTAAGGTACAATGCTCACGATCTTCATCAAGGAATTCAACAGCTTGAGTTGAGTATGGTAGAGAATAAACCAAGAGATGAGATCATCATTTCTCATTTTGCAATCGCTTATGATGCCATTGTAGTAGATGAAGACAAAAGGAAGCTTTTTGCTTGGAGAGAACATCTCTTCAAAGTAGAAACTTATGAAAAAGTGTCTACAAAGATGGCTGAAATCAAACAGGATGTTGCTAGTGCTATCAAGCTCGTAAGCGGATTCATCATACAGTTCTCATGCCATTATCTTCATGAGAATGGTACCTACATTGATCTCAATGTCGTGCGAGCAGAATTCTAGAGTTTGGTCTGTGATGGTCTTGATGGTGATCCTATGGCATCCAATTTGAATCAATTTTCCATGATGTCAACAAGTTTTGACAAGGCATTGAAGGAGGTCAAAGAATGTTTGAGATTGATCACAGATGGAGAGAAGACATTGAGAAAACAGTCTATTATTTTGGACAGCATCAAAGTGCCTAAAGAAGATGTAGTTAATGATTTCTTGGAGGAGATGATTGCTCATGATGGCTTCGAGTAGAGAGTCAGTTACATCCCATGATTTTCCCAAGGATAGAGTCAAAGGCAACAGTCAATTCAACGTCATTATTGAGTTCAGATTGCTGATTTCATGCATGTTTATCTCTTCCTCGGGGATATCCTTTAGTCTTTCTAGTTAACTGTTAAGTTATCTTTGTTTAGAAATAGTAATAACTCTTGCATTCTGGAAAGACTGATGTTAACTCGAGGAGATTTTAGGGTTCCCTACTCCTTTGAGATTCTATAAATAAGAGCACTTTGCTCATTGTATTTTAACTTTTGCTTGTGATAACAAATTGTTGTGCCACCTTGCCTACCATATTGCTATTCAGTATTGGTTTACATTGTGTAAGAACAAGATTGTATGCTTGTTTCATCATGAAAATCCATGTTCAGTTTGTTGTTCAATGTCATGTTATAAAGTGTAATGTCCCTTACCCGGACTTGCCCTAAAATCCATTTGTTGATTAGGTTTAGGGTTTCTTCCTTCCAAATGAATGTTCTTTTTAATGAAGTAATCTTGGTTTAAAATCTGCATTCACCATATTAACAATATTTCCACATACACATATATCCATTAGCATTAATATCTAGATATCCAAAATATAAGCGTAATCATAAATGCAATTTTAACAAGCAAAAGGAGTGCCTTGTATGGATCTTGCCCTGAAGCCTTTGCGTTGGGCACGGGAGGTTGCCTCTCACAATCCTCCTTTCCCAATGGCTTAGTCCCTGCATATCCCCATACAAGACAGTACCTCAAAGACACTTGCCCTATTAGGACAAGATGAATTCCTACGATCCAAGGGCCTACGACCTACCACCCCTATAATAGTGTAGTTTCCTACAGTGGGACCCCCACCTCTCTATGTCTAACCCGTTCCTTGGCCTACGAACATGAGAGGGTGGTTTTTAGGCTATCCACTTGGACTCTACTTCACCTGCCTAAGAGGGTACCAATCACGGAGAAAACAATCTTTACACAATCAGATATATTTGCATTCTTCCAAGATCTATTTCATGCCTATAATCAAATATATTTTCATGTATCAATGATTCTTTAAGTTCATTATTTCCGAGAATTATTCTCATTATGATAAGATTAAAGAAAGCATTATATCAATAATCAGATTAGCAATATCTATTTCTTATATTCAAAATATGCTAAATATTATTGCTAAGTGAGTACATCACTTGATATGTTGTGTCTTCCTATGACTCTTTATTCCTTAATCGCCTTCCTTCAATCTTACATTTGATCGATCATATAAATAAATATTAATCTATTTATTTTTATATTAAGATTGTAATTACTTATAAGGTTCAATAATTGTTGCAAGCATCATTATTGCAATGATCACACACACAAACACACACACACATATATATATAATATTAAACTTACTTCCCAAATATATTCTTGGCAAAACACTTAATCAAATATATCTCTCATAATTTATCTCATTTCCAATCTGCTGCTTTATGAAGATTTCTAATTGATTTTTCCTATATATATTTTTCTTTTCCATCCTTTCTTTTTACGTTCAATACCCCACCCTTTATATATCCTGATATCTTAATGGGGCACACCTTTTTGAATGGACATGTCCTTTAAAACTAATTGCTGCTTCATATATTTAATTTATGTTCTTTCAAACATATTAATCATTGCTTTATTATTGCTGCTCTTTCACATCCTACGATTCTATGATATAGTTGCTG
Source organism: Sequoiadendron giganteum (assembly GCA_007115665.2). Taxonomy (NCBI): domain Eukaryota; kingdom Viridiplantae; phylum Streptophyta; class Pinopsida; order Cupressales; family Cupressaceae; genus Sequoiadendron; species Sequoiadendron giganteum. Next base: position 590,374,948 of record CM021103.1, on the reverse strand, counting down.
CCTTAGTTTATTAACATTGATGTCTTTTAATAAGGATTGCTGGAGTATATTTAAATATTTATTGTTATATATATATATATATTATCTTTAATATTATTTTGTGAATATTATGATATTCATAAATATTAATTATTCCATTTTATATGATAGTTATATTAATATATATTGTGTGTTTCTCATTAATATTATTTATTATTTTTTGGTATTGCAATATTCTTTTTATAATTACAATATTATCTTTTTATAAATTTTAATATCTATATTTTGGTATTCACAATATTATATTTATATTTATAATTATAACATTATATTTCATAATAAAAGTATTAAATTGTTAATGTTTTATTATGTATTTTGTTCATCTTGTTTTTTAATGCTTTATATTTCAGTGCTATAATTTTGGGGACATGACATAAAGCTGGTTTGATCGTCTATTGGGTGTTTGTTTCATCATGTAATTTGTTGTCCCAGATGTGCTAGTGTAATCTTTGATTGAAGTTGAGATAATAAAGTCAGGAGAGCAATGTGCCTTTGATCCAAAATTCTCAAAGTCTTTTATGTTTTTTGTTTCAATAATCTTTCTTTCAATCTGTTATACCCAAAATATTTTTTTGGCATTTTGCTTAAATTGAGCTAAATCATGTAAAAATGTTGTCAAAGTATGTTTTAGGTCAAACCAAATGTAAGATTTTTGTGGGTTTATGTCAAGGAAGATGCTTGCAAAATTCTAAAAACTTGCAAATTAGGGTTTCAAACCCCTGTTTTTAGGAAAACCCTAAAAAATAGGACCTTTCCAGAAATGATTGAAAATGATTTTGATAGAATAATTTGACTCCACGATCACACTAGTCAAGTCAAAATCACCAAAAACATTGTTTTACTCTGGTGGGTCTATTTTCATTTTCCAGTAAGAAAGCTAGGACCTCTATAGCCATTAATGGCAAATTGGCCGGTACCAGGTGTTGAAAGCTAAGCTTCAAAAGCTTCAACAATTAATCCATGGCGGAAAAGGCTCAAAAAGATGCTCTGCAATGGAGGGGATTTTCAAAAGCGAAAAAGCTGAAAATTAGCTAAGTTTGGAAAATGCACGCCTTGCTACCAATCAGGTTGTATAGTTCATGCCTTAGTCATTTTTCTGACACCCGTACACATAGCACGCTAGAGATGTTTGTTAGGAACTTAGGATGCATGTGTTGTCAACAACAATGATCAAGTCAGTAACGATGTACGACGGACGTAGAGCACGAGGAGATGAAGATTTTCAATGCAAATGTTGAAACTGCACCTAAAACACACCCTTGTTGGGAAAAGGCACCCTTGAAATCAGAGGGTCAAAGAAACTCATCAATTTTTGCAGTGGAAGTCATCTTCTTCATGTTTCTACTGGCTTTCCAATGCATCGTCAAGTGAGATAATCTGATCCAGCAGTCACCGACAAACAGAAGCAGAAACAAGGGATGTTGAAAGCACAAATCAGTGGAGAATCAGTGCATAACAAGGCAAAGGCGCCCCTGCTGAAGAAAGGCGCCCTTGAATCTAAGACACTTGATGAAGTTTTCAATAGCTACTTTCTACAAGGCATTTGTTCAACTACCTCTCATCTTCACGATCAATCTAGCTACATGCTCACAAAACCTGTCAAACGTTCGCAGAAGCAGATCAAGCAAAAAGCACCAAGGATGAAGGTGGAATGAAGAACATAAGAAAATTGAACAAGTGTTAAGGAAAAGTGCCCCTGCTAAGGAAAGGCACCCATCTTTTTCGACATTCAGATGTTGTTTGCAAGCTTAAGGATCTCCAACATGACCTCCGTTTTGATCAACCTCAACAACGACATCGTCAATAAAGACAACAAGCAAATCAAACGCCTGCCGACAGAGATCAAACTGAGATCATTCTTGAAGGTTTGTAACATGAAAATCATGAGTGCAAAAGCCAAAAGTGCCGCTACTGAAGAAAGGCATCCATGCTTTTGAAGGACTTAAACTGACTTTCAAGATCTATATGTATGAATGTATGTATTTTCTTAATTATTTCTTTGTTCTTGCATGTTTGTTTGTGTTTATATTGTATGTATATATCTAAAATTAAATAAAATTTCATTAATAGAAATATAATCCATATAATATATGTTTCTTTTTTATTGCATTATATATGTTTGTATGCTCTTATATATATATATATATATATATATATACTTTTTTAGTATTTCAATTAGGTTAACTTTTAATTCGTTATCCATGTTTTGTTTAATTATATATTATCTTTTGTTTTTAAATTTTTGTTGCTTCTTTCTTTAGTGTAATCTATTATGCTTGTAATTTATCCTTCTTATTCCTTAATGTTTTTGAGCTTTTTATTTCTTATTCAATTTTCTTTTCTTTTTGATTAATAGTTGCTATTTTGTGGGGTTTTCCTTCCACTTTCTTTAGGTTTTTTCTTTTTTAATTGGATCCTCATGTTACATGCTTTCCCCCCCATCCTCTCTCCACCCTCTCCTTTTTAAGCTAGCTTGGTCTGGAACAAATCAATTTTACATCTACTTGAGCTCTATTCTTGATGATGGATCACAAAGTGTGATCCGAAACGTTGATTCAAAAATTGGCACACAATCTAATCTAGAAGCATAAAAACTATTTAAAGTTCCAACTATTACAACTTGATTTTTCCCATTTCTCAAAGAATAGATAAGCCTAAGACAAGAATAGCAGGAAATCTCAGAAAAGGCATCGAGTTAACTGCTGATTTAACTCTATCTTTGGAAATCTTTGCTGTCCGAAAAAGATGGCTCATTCATGGCTAATTTAGGAAACCATATCTGCAACTGGAGTGATGACCTTTTACAAATATATCCTCTTGCTTCAGCATATCTTTTTACCCTATGTGTGACCATCTTCTGACATTCCTCTATTTCTTTTGTAGCTTTTATGCTTCTGACACTTCTCCTGATTTTTCAATGGAAGAATATTGTATGATGAAAATCTTGAATTTTGACTGTGAACACGCCTATGTCCGGAAATGTTTTATGCAAACTGCTGAAAATAGAATGTTGATTTTCCTCGAAAAAGCAATATCCTAGAAAAAAGTTGAGGTTTTGGATTTGTAGAGAACCATGTTCTAGAGAGACCCAGTTGATCAAATTTTGAAAAAGCTGAGGTTTTCTTGAAAAAGAGTGGAAAAAATGTAGATTCTTGAAGATGTAAAATTTTCCAATCTTCAAGAGGATCAAAAAGCAAGCGGACCTAGATCGATGAAATTTGAAAAAGATGACCCCCCTTCTTCTGAAAAGTGATGCCCTGGAAAATTAAAGCATGAAAAAGCGAGCCTCTATGCAACTTGACCTCGAAACTACGAAGAACTTTGAAAAAGCACCTCGTTTTGACCTCTAAATATTGATGTGAAGAAAATTGTACGTTTCATCCTTTAGATGCTAACTTGCAAAATATGTGAAATGAATGCAAAATCCTTCTTAAATAGATGTTGAGGATGAAAAGCGCTTTCTTCTCCAAGCTTTAAAACTTTGAAGCCAATCTGGAAGCAGGTACATCGAATGTAGACAATGTTTTGAATGACGAATGAGAAAATTTGAAAAAAATTCTAAGGCATTGAACCTTGAGCACCTTTCCTCTTCAAAGTTAGAATATTTTTCAAGATTTTCAACTTTTTACTAGATAAAATGCCTCCGTTTGATCTTTGATTCCAGACATTTGATAGATTCGATGAACTGACTAACAGATTTGTCAGATAGCTTGAAGAATTCTGAGAAAGATCTTTTGGAGGCTGCAACTTCTAAAAAGTGATTTGGGGGGCTCAAAAGCTTGGGTGCCCCTGGCTAGTTGGGGCGCCCAGACTTCACCATTTTTCTGTCATTTTCAGCTTTCTTTTGATCTTTTTTCATTTTGCACACGTTTCTACCTTCGTTCAATCTAGAATATCTGATGACTGACAAATCTTTCGAGCTCACTGTTGAATCGGTTGGAGAGCCTGTTCAAATCTCAAGGAATGTTTTGGAGGTTGTCAACTCTAAATCCAAATTTAGTCATTTTTTGTGAATTTCATCTTTTTTGTTCCTCATGATAAGTTCTCCATTAGATCTGAAATATCTGACAAATGACGAATCTGGTGGTCTAACTGAGATATCCGCAGGATAGCCTAAAGAATCCTGAAAAAGATGATCATATTTGCAAACCCTAAAAGCTAGATTAGGTCTCCCAAAACCTTGGGCGCCCTTGGCTAGCTGGGGCACCTAAGAATCCCAGAGAATAATTTTCATGATTTTGATGATTTTCAGTTTGCCTCTAATAAAACCTCTCTGTTCGAACCATAATTCTGGCTGACTAATTGATCCAATGGGCCTGCTACTGGATTCACTGTGGAGCCTACAAAAATCTAAGAACAAACTCTTAGAATGGAAAACCCTAACAACAACATCTGATACCTTGAAATGAGGGGCACCCCTGGTACTGTCCAGAGTTAGTTTTCTTTTTTTATTTCAGTTTTTTCAACTCTTCCTTCGTTCTTCATCTTTTTGCTCTGTGCTCGATAGCTGACTTCACTGCTAATCGTGCTTCGATCTGAGGACTGAAAAATGGCTAAGGCAAAGAATCCCAGGCACCTTGACTAGATAGGGGCACCTAGCATGTCCAATGTTAGACAAATTTTCACCACTTTTGAGATTTTCCAACTTCCTCTCTTTCGTTCTCCGTTTCACAAACATATTTCGCCCTTTCTTGATCTGTGCAGTGTTTGAGACCATGAATTTGAGACCTAGCAGTTGCCCATTCACCATTGATGACCTTGGAGCTCCCATTATAGCTTCTAAAAAAGCAGAATAGACCCACTAGAGAAAAATTGATCTTTCAACAATTCTGACTAGACCAAACAGATTAGGGAGTAGTTTAAGCCTGTGACGTCCCCGCTCTAGTCAGTTCTTAGGAGTAGTGGAGTTAGCCTATCTCTTGGACCCTTGTAGGCTGACAGGATCTGGTTAGAGGGTCAGTGGCCGTTTTAGTGGGTATTGTCGTTGCCCATTCGTTCACTCCAGTATTGGTTTCAGTACAGGCATTTATGGTTCAGTGTTCGCCAGCTTCTAACGGCACAGAGGTATATGGAGTTTCGAGGTAGTTATGGATATTTAAGTGGTTTAAGTTAATTATTAAACTTAATGCTTTATTATAAAGTCAAATTGACTTTATAAATATTATATCACTTAAATATGTCATAAAGTGATTTAAAATTAAATCACTTAAGAATAAAGTGCGCTCAACTTAAAAGGGCAATTATTTAATTGCTAAACTATTGAAAAGTTATTAAATACATTTTAATGTATTTTATTTGAGAGAAAAGCCGTACTTTCTTGGAAATTCGTGCCTTTTGAGAATATAAAGCAATTTTGGCAAATAAAACTCATTCATTGATTATTTGACTTTGCCATTAGTTTTTCCTCTGTGCTATTCTCTGAGACAAGGGTTTGAGCAATTCTTCCATTGGAGAGCGAGATCTTCTTCAATGTTGAGCATTTTTGAGACTGTGAGAGACCAGTCGAATTAGTGCAACTGTGAGGGCTTCATACAAAAGTTCTATTGTGCTTCATCTGAGTTATTTATTCAGCATTTCAGTGTTTTGTAATAAGGAAAAGGGCTTATCTACCCTGGACGCCATTCTTCATCAGCTACCTAGCTCCAGACAAAGCCGTACCATAGCTTCAGAGGGTTGTGATTTCTCCTTGGGATGCATGCTTCTTTACTTGAGGCGTGTGAACTCAAAGGCAAAAACGCCTTTCCTTGAGGCTGATTCTAGAATCCATCATTGGCGTCCTTCATGGTCAACATCATTTCTCCAGCTTCTGTGAGGGAGAAAGCAAATCTTGAGCCCCGATAGTGATTTCTTCCAGTTTTCAGCATTCTTGCCTGCCAAGCTATTACATTTCTTATTTAATTATTCTGGAGTCATTCGAGTATGTAATTTTCTTGCAATCTCATTGTATGTACTACAAATGAATATTGATTACATCTATTGCTCTAAAGATTCTTGTATTTCAATTTTATGTGCATTTAGCTATCGCCCTTTCTCTTTTGTCTAGAAATCATTCTCTAAAAAACTAAAAAAACACAAAAAGATAAGTAAAACTACAGGGATTGCAGAAGGAGCCAGTAGGGCTCATCACAAAGCCAATCAAAATCAGTTTGAGCCTTGGAAGAAGAAATTCTATTTTTAGAAATTTTCTATTTTTAGAAAATTTTACTAGTATCCATTTGAGAAGTGTTGGCGTAAGAACTAACACCTCTGGAGTGTGAGTTTGTACGTACAGCTATGCACACTACGCAATGAGTGCTCTTCAAATTAGGAGGGGAAGCTCCCTCGTTGTGCTGGAATGCATGAAATAGAAAACTAAACTAATGTCCTATCTTTTTGTTCTCAGCTGGTAGAGGCACAAGGTTAAGAAAACCTAGAACGTTGCAGCTAAGTATTTTCTGGTTTCGCAGATCATGTAACTACAACTAAGCTAACTTCTTTAAATCTATCCAGTTTCCTCAAGAAACAGAGCATGAGGAAATGGAGCAGGAATGTATTATACGATAAACTCCAGGTGCGGGCTCACAACATGAAGGCAAGGGAGGCGCAACTATTTGCTAATCTGGGAAGAAGTTTATTAAAACAAACAAATAAACGGTAAACCTGGTACAACTTCACAACATGAAGGCAAGGTAGGCGCAACTATCTGCTTGGCTGAATGAGTCTACTATCACACACATCAAACGATAAGCTTTAAGTACAGTTTCGCAACATGAAGGCAAGGTAGGTGCAACTATTTGCTCTTCTAAATAGGCTCATGATAAACAAAACACAAGGTAAGCAACTGGGACAGTATATTGTATAGACGCAATACGCATGCAATAACGATCAAACCAGCAACCCCATTTAACTAAGATGGAATAAACACCATGACAATAACATGAAGGCAAGGTAGGTGCAGCAATTTATTATAACAGCAATTACTCTTTGAACAAATACAATAATAGCAATACTACAGGCAAGGTAGGCACAGCATGTATGCTATCAAGCAAAGGTTAAATTACAAATGAGCTTAAAGCTCTTATTTATAGACTTCAAGGTGTAGGCAACCCTAAAATCACCTTGAGTCAACTAAAGTCTTGCAATGCATGCAAGATCTTATTCGTAAACCCTAATTGAATGAAACTATACAGTTAACTGGGAAACTATCATTAGTTAACTGAAACATCTAATCTAAATGGACAAGGTGCAACATGCACGTCCTTATTGAAAGCAAGTCAACTGGAACGCTATCATCAGTTGACTGAAAGATCTAATCTAAACTCCAAGTGCATGTAGATGTTTCCAAGAAAGACATTCCATGCAATGTGTAACAACAAGTTAACTCGGAAAGAGACCTCGAGTTTAACTCCCGTGTCTAATGTCTATCTTGGAAAAAGGTGGGACGTCTTTAACTGAAGTCTACTGGCCCGGATCTTGAGAAATTAACCCATCTACGAGGTCGTTGACTGCATCTCCATCTGGGGAATTGAAGCTCTGGCGAAGAATCCTATGTCTGTGCAGCATGTCTTCTCCATTAGTCATCTGACACTGGAACTCACCCTTTCTCCTGATTGCCTCATCAAACAATGTTGACATGGCTGTAAGTTGATTCATCTTACAGCCAACGGTCTCACCACTGAAAATACCGTGAATAAATGCTTGGAGCTCTAACTGGATGTCAGCAAGCTCAACATAGTCACCACCCACACGCTGATATACACATGGTAATTGAGACACAAAGTCTCTTATATAGCGGAGTGCACTAGTAACATGCTCTCTGCTCTCAGCCACCTCAGATGCTATCTTTCCTTCTATCTCTGCCTTGAAGATCAACTGTGTTCTCCAAACGTAGACCTCTACTTTATCTTCTGCCTCTGTGACTGAATCAAATGACATTCCCAGGTTGGCAATCAAAATCTCATCCCTGGGTCTACTAATGGCCAAATCACGTTCCTCATCTTGAAGTCGTAGACGAAGCTCACGTGCATTATACCGCAATTGATACAATTTTGTAAGTACAAGGCGGCCTCTAGCAACAAACTCCTCTTCCCATTCCTCCAATCACTTACCATATGCAACCAAGAGATCAATCTGACCCTGCTCTACTGGTGGTTCTCACATATGTGGAAGCGCAGTGACAACGTCCCCTGTCCTGTGTACAAGGCTAGAAATGTATTGGCGAAGCTGCTGTATTTCAGCCTTGAGAGCTGATTTATCTTCACCATCTTTCACCATCGTATCCTTGGCACTATCTGTAGCAACCTATAGGAGATCAATATCTGTCTGACGAGTACTCTTACCGAAATGAACTGTGATAACTTCGAAGTCTTGAGCTTCCATCTCGTCTAGACTCTTATCTTCTGGAGGTGCAGCAGTCTCAACAATGAATTCCTTATCTGCACTTCTCCCAATATGTATTTGTTTCTTGATCCTCTTTTCAGGCACATCTTGATGGTCATGATCGAAATCTGAATGATCAAGTAAGTAAGATGGTTGTCTCCTTTTTCTTCCCAGTTGACTCTCAAGCCAAGATGAATCCCGACTAATCCCACTGGAATGATCTGTACTAGTCGCAGGAGGATCTGATGAATGTGAATGTGTAAAAGAATCGCTGCGAGGAGGTGAATCTACGTCCAAATCAATGTGAATTGGAACGGGAGGCTGCTCTAGTGGTGTCAGTGACAGCATATGGGGCTGAACCTCAAGCTGTGGAGAAGTCTGAATAACTTCTCTGACTGGCTCTACATGTGGAATCGCAACAGATGCTTTTCCCTTCGAGTTACTAGGCGTTGGATTCTTTCTAGGAAGATTACTCCTCTTCTTCTGCTTAGGTTTTGAAGAAGGCAATACAAGTCCTTTTGGTGGCGGCTCTGCTCTAGGCATGGATGCCTTTCTCAACCTTCTGCTTTCTAAATAAAGTGTACTATTTTGGATGACCCTGCTCAATCTCTCCTTTACTGATGTGAACTCTTTGGCATACCAGTTCACTAACGGCAGTGGTTGTCCATCAACTTGCTCTTTGTAAAATTGAGGAAGTGTATCTCCCTCATCCTCTGTCAATCCTTCCACATCTTCTGCCAAGAAAGCAGAAACCTGCGGAAGAGAGAACCTGCTATAGCTACGTCTGCGAACCTCGAAATCATCCTCACAATTCACCCAGTAATCTTCCATCGTAGGTTTGTGATAAGAGAGATTACCCAGGCGAGCTGCATAATGACCCCAAGGATCATATGTGCGTGTATCCACCAGGTACTTGAGTTTGCAATTTTCTAACTCTTGACCTGCGGTCTTAGCATCAACTGCCGTCTTACACCAATACATCCCGAATTGCAAAGGAAACTCGGCAGCTGGTTTACGCTTGATGCGCAAACGTTTGTGAACTTCATATAGCTGCCTCAGGAACTCCATGAATATTGTTTTATCCGAAGGATAACGTGGTAACATAGCTGGTTTTCCTGTGTATCCATAGACACGGATATAAGTGTATGTAGGGAACTGAATGTACCAATCTGCCCAATTCTTCATTGCTGCTCTGGCAACTGTCGAGATGCGAATATGCAACTCCCGGTCCAAGTTTCTCACTGTATAAGTCAAGAAAGCCTCTTGTACACGTTTAAAATGACTTTCAGCCTTTGTGAACTCAAGCTGGTCATAGTAACGATAGACTTTCTGTACACTGAGTATGCCCACCGTATTCAAACCATTAAACTGATTCTGATAAGCAATCAAGTACACCAGGTAAGAACACATATGAAATTGATGCGCAGCTAGGAAACCGGTGATTTGCTCGTGAATAACATCGCTGATGAAGGATGCCCAGTCATAATGCTCTTGCCCAGAGATGATTCTACCAATGATATAATACATCCACGGGTGAAATTTGTTTGCATCTGCATGACCTGAGACACGATTAAGCAGTGTAATCAAAATATTGTATTCATCCTTACACTCGCCACGACCCAAGTTGTTTGGCAACTTGCTCTTCTTTTGTTTTAGCCACCTCTCTATCATCTTGTTTTGACACTTATCCAGTCCAGCATTGAATGCCTGCTCGCTCTGACTCATGGAAATGACCATCCCATCCGAATGTTGAGGAATATCCAGACTTCGCTCGATATCAAGGGGTTTGAGACTGCATATGACATGTCCATCTATTGACCGTATCTCTCATGTAGCGGAATTGTAATGCTTGATGCAAGATATTACAAACTCCACGCAATGCACCGAAATAGGTATGGAAGCGGCCTCAAGTAATCCGGATTGCTGAATATTCTTGATAATTGAATCCCTGATTTTGAGTGGATCTAAAACTACCTCCGGCAACACCTTATGTAGATCTGTATCAACAGTTCCGATGAAGTCATGGGTTAAGACCGATTTGGTCTTGAATTCGAGTTGAGTGAACTGCATTCTGAAAAACTTGCCTGTTGACTGTGCACATGGCTATATTCTGACAACTTTTCTGGAAAGCCAAAAATAGCCTACTGAGGCTAAAAATAGCTTGTCGGATGAGAATTTTTACGAAAAAAATCTGAGATATGGGTTTTGTCCACAAAATGATTCTAAGACAACCCAGAATGTCAGAAATGCAAAAATTTACTCTTTACTCAGCCATGCAAAAGAATTTCGGTTGAGAAAATTAAAGCTTCAAGAACAGATGTTCTGGAACAAATTTTCCTCAAAAATTCTGGCACATGGGTTTTGCTGAGAAAGCTCTTCTGAATCAACCCAGATATTTTGTTTTGCCAAAATCTGCCAACACTTCGAACATGCAAGAGAATTTAAGACGAGAAGATGGAAGAAATATAGAAGAGAAAAAGACTTTTTTATTATTTTGATTGTTTTGTTTTTTGTCTCCTTCTTTCAAAATCGCCACTTTGCCTTGAATCTGATGCTGAATCTGAACTTGTACCTGCAAAAGAATATTTTATCACCTTCGAACTTGATCCTTTGATGAAAATTCGCCAATCTCTTTGAAGAAATTCGAACTTTCAAAGCTGTGTGAATGATGAAAGGCGCCATGCTTGATTAAATAAACAATTCGTACCATCATGCATGCATAATGCAACCCTAATTTAGAAAAAAGAAATTCGATTGGCTTCTCTCGAGTTGAACTGCCACTGTCTCTGAGTCTTTAGACTAAAAATAATATCTTAATTTTAAAACATGCAAAAAACTAAAAATGGCGCCAATATCTATCTTTGAAGAAATTTGTCACTTTTCAATGCTCTGCATGCAAAATATTTTTTTTTTCATTTTGCCAAAAATAGCATCTTGCTGTGCTCAACACACTTCCCTGATTCTAAAAAGTCAAATTTTGATCTTTTAGGCTTCCATTTGCAAGAGTTATGAGATTTTTGAGAATCTCCTATTTTGTAGCTGACTGCAAAGTTACAACTGACCCTGTTCAACTCTGATTTCTGGATGATTGAATGATCCTGCGACCGTGCTGAGATATCCACCGCGAAGCTTGCATGACAAGGATGAAATGTCTGCTGGAAGCAACAACTGCTAAAATCATCATCTGATACCTTAGAAAATTAGGCGCCTCTGATTAATTGATGTTTTGACTCCAGAATTGGCCATTTCTTCATATTGCCTTTTGATGCTTCAAACTGCCGCTATCGGTGAATAATGAACCCCACTGACTGAATAATGGATTCATTGCATGACTAGAAGTATTCTGCATCCAATGACTGTATGTGAGGGATCTGAAAATTGTATTAAGAACCCCAAAAGAATGAGCGCCCCTATTATGTGATAGCTCAAACACCATTTTGACAAAAGTGTGATTTTCATTTGAACACCATACTTTGACCCTTGATACCGGAAACTGGAATGTTCCGATACGCGTGCCGCCTGTCTTGCTGTACAGTTTGGTCAACTTGCAAGAGATGTTCTTGGAGACGACAAAGCCAGAAAATTGCTTTTAAGGCCTCTAAAAGAAAATCGCCTTTTTCAAAGAAAATTATATTCTTACACTTAGTCATTTTTTGAACTGTCTTCAATCAGCTCTTCTTTACAGCATTATCATCTTGACCTCGCACGTACGAGCATTCGCCAAATCCCGGAGGCTGTCAGCTAGACTCGTTGGATAGCTTGAGTAATTGCACACAAGTCTTGTGAAGACTGTAATTGCAAATAACCCCGTCTGGCAGGCCTAAAGGAGAATCGCCCCTAACCTACAGCTGTGCAGCTTTGTGTAGCTACGCTTCACCATCCTCTGTTTTACGTGCTCGGTAGGACCTCTGTCACAGTTACTCAGAACCTCGGATCGTCTTGTGAACGGGTACACTGCAAAACTGAACTGAGCTAGAAGAGATCTCAGGAAGACCTCAATTGCAAATTCATCCATCAAACAGGTCTTATTTAGGATCACCACTGGGCTACAGGGGAGCGGATTTGCATTCTGAAAAACTTCTTCTGACATGTATCCTGTCTGCAATTTCCACTTCTACCGCTGATAACCAGATTTCTGTACTGGATACGCTTCCGCTTGATAGCTCGTTGAAAAGCCAAACTAATTTTGCAAAGACTGAAACCATCAAAACACACATGCATCTAGATCTGGGCCTTCAAAAAGAAAATCGCCCTCGGGCTAGAAGGGAGCGGATCTGCATTTCTAGACTACCTCCTTGTGAGAAAACACTCTTCACAACCTCTGCTTCTGTCTTCGTTTGCCGGAGTTCTGTAACTTGGATAATCTTGCTTCATGGCTAATCGGAAAGCTGACTGAAAACTGAACATAATGAATGTATCTTTCATCCAAAACACTCAAATCTTGACCTTCAAATGGAAGGGCACCCCTGGGCTACAGGGGAGCGGATTTGTTTTGAATTCATTGATTTTCACCATTTTATGCTTTGCAAACGCTGTATCCATCACTGCGGTTGACCATGTCGAAGCGTTGTGACTGCTGAGGTGTGTGGATGACTATACTTCATCATTTTCACATGTACGGACACTATAAAGTTGATTTGCATGTTGATTGCGCAAGTGTCTACTACGTTACATAGTGAAAAGTTCCCAGACTTAGAATATTTTAGCACTTTTTGCCAATCTGAAAATCCCCTCCATCAAAAAGCATTATTTCCAACATCTTTTATCGTAGAGCGTTCCTCTTTGAGTTTCAGGCTTAGATATTGATACCTGGTACTGGCCAACTGCCATTGATGACCCCGAAGATCCTAACTTTTCTCCTGAAAAAGTGAAAACTACCCACCAGCCTTAAACTGACTTTTAACTGAAACTGACTTCACCACTGTGATTGTGATGTGAAATAAGCCAATCAAAATTAATTTCAGCCAATTCTGACAAGTTCCTATTTTTTAGGGTTTCGAGCTAAAAATAGATTTCAAAAACCCTAATTTTCAAAATTTTCAAATTTTGCCAGTATCTTCCTGGCATTACACTGACTAAAAGCCCATACTTTATTTGCCCAAAAACTGAATTTTGACCCCACTTTTACAAGGTTTAGACCATTTTAAGCAAAATGCCTTAATGAAGCAAAAGTTTCGATTTGGGTACAACAAGAAGAAACCCAGGAAAACCTAGAAAAAGTTTATTTTTAGAAACTTTCTATTTTTGAAAAATTTCCTAAAATTTAGGGCCAAAAAATTGAGATCTGGGTTTTGTAGACAAGGTTGCTGTGAACAGATCTAGATCGTCAAATTTTCAAAATTTTGAGTTTTTGATCAATATGCATGACATGCAAATTTCCATTTTTTGACAACACTTTTACCATTTTTTCAAAATGCCTAAATGTAGCAAAAATCTTAATTTTGGGTACAACATAGCTAACGTGACCGAAGAACGATTTTACTATTGCGATATTTTGAGGTGCTTCCATCTATACGATCACTCGTATTTTGCTTGGGACAATCTTCAGTCGAATTTTACAGACTATGTGCTCCAATAGTTTTCCTTGTGGTACCATGAATCGACACTTCTTTGGGTTCAATACCAATTGTGTTGCTCTACACCGTTCCATGCATTCCTTGAGTGCTTTCAAATGGGTCTCTTGGTTACTGTAGATTGACCAATCGTCAAGGAATTCTTTGAAGTTTCCAATTGACATTTTATCAAAGATGTGCAAGACGATCCTTCAAAAAGTTTTCGAAGCATTGCACAAACTGAATGGCATCCAATTGTATGCATACACTTCTTCCTCTACAAAAAACGTAGTCTTCAACTTATCCTCCTCAATTATGCTTAGTGGTTGTCCAGAAAGGATTTGTTCATGAATGAGTAAATCTCATGACCAACAACCTCTTCCAATATTGAGTAAGTGAATGGGATTGGAAATAGATCTTTAATGGTGATTGCATTCGAACTTCTGAAGTCCATACATCCGACTTTTTTCAAGTTCTTTCTTCAACAATATGACTATCAGAGATACCCAATCGCTAGTTTTGACCTTAAAAATTATTCAAGCCTCCAACATCTTTTCTATCTCCTAAAATTTTGCAGCATAGTTCTTGTTCATTCTTTTCGTATGGGTTGTGCTCCCGACTATGTACACATAATTCAAGAGCTATCCCTTTCAAGTCCTTGTACGTCCATGAGAAAGTCTCCCTGTATTATGAAAATATCTTAAATTTTGCCACTTTCAATCGGAGTTCAAGTCGTCTCCAACCATGATCATTAGTGGATTACTCTCCTCTCCTAAATTTACCTTCTTCATTCTCGGCTCCTCGTACTTGATCACTTTGTCCTACTCAAAGCTATGGGCTCATGTATCATCTAACCTGGCTACTTCCTCCTTATATTCTTCGTATTCTCGGGGAAATGTCTGACTTGTTACAACTTTGTCATCTTCTTCTTCAATCTGCTCGACCTACAACATGTTGCAATCATGCTAAAACAATTTGTAATCTTCCATTTTCCAAGGAAAAATCCATTGAGTGAGCTTGTTTTGTCCTCCAAGCAATGATGGAGGTCAAGAACTCCTTTTTTGTTCGGTTCCATAATTCTCATTTCTTCTTTTGTCCCCGATTCTACTCCTTCCGACTTCAAATCAAAAGATGCCATGTCTTTGCTCATCGCTTGATTCCTCAAGTCAATATCGTACTTTCTCCCGTTATTTTCTATGGAAAGGGTGTTTCGTTTCCAATTATGATCCGCCTTGGCTACAATCAGCCATCCCCTCCCGAGTAATGTGTCGTACACTTTCTTCTACAACGAGATGGCCACAAAGTTTAACAAGAACTATTGGGTTCCTATTGTCACTTTATGTACCATTAGTGTCCTACTATCACTTTCTACACCATTAGTGTCCCCAATGGCTTGATTCTATGTAGGTTGGCACCTACTAGTTGGAATGTCAATGGCCAAAGGGTTGGCTTATCGAGGCATTTCCATGTATCTTCTGGTTGTATGTTAACTCCCGATCCTCCATTGACAATGGTGTTTGTCAAATTCTTCCCATTATCTCCATTTGAACAACAAGCGACTTCTTCCCTATGTTGACCCGTTAGCAACACCAAGTTGCTGACTTGTTCGCCTTGGGGTGGTGGCTCTAATATCATGTCCTTACTTGTGCCTTCCTATCACCGATTTTGGTTGTCACCGACCATTTTGGTGATTGCCATTCTCAGTTGCGGCATGCTTTGAAGAAGGTTCGTCACCTTGATTGGAATGGTTGTTTGTAGCACCTGCTACACTATTTTCTTCTCCAACTCTAGTCGCCAAGAGGTACTTTCCGGTTCATTTGAGATCCTTCATTCCTTGTCCATTGCTTGTTGTACATTTGCTTTGGCTTCTTGGAGTCATTCCTTCTCTATAAAAAGTTTTGGGCACAAGGCCTTCTTCGTTTATGCTCTAGTGATCACCAAAAGTGCCTCATCTAGTTCTTCCACATTTAGCATGTTAATACCTTTTTGTTTTGGACAATTTGTCTTCATGGTCACCCGATCCACACCACTTGCACAACATCCCTGCTTTATTCTGGTTATTTTGGCATTCCCTGGCAAAATGTCCCCATTACATCTAAATATATTCTTAATTTATTATTGAGGAAGGAACCATACAAAGATGTCTTCCTCTATAAGATTCAAACCTACTATTCTGCTCTATTTTACTGCATGAGAAATTATTACAATCCCTTACCACTAATCATTTGCAATTATTGACTCCCATTATGTGTTGATATAACAACTTATCTTAAAATAATGGGGAAGAGTAAATCCTTTGCAAATAAGGTTTATTGATAACCAAATATTTCTTGATTCACTATGTAATGTCCCCGATTTGGAGGCAGGGTGATTTAATTAAATTAATTGATTAAGTTGTCCAAAATAATAATATTTCATAAGGATGACTAATTGATTATTTTAATTAAATTAAAATTGGTATTAAATTAATTATTTATAAGGTTATCAAACAAGTGCCGCGTAGTGGCTAGTACTTTCCTTTATATTATTTTAATTATAGTATTTTGTTAATGTGAATAAAATTAAATGTTCATTTTGTTATTATAGTATAACATAATATTTAAAAAAGTTACATAAATGTTAATTTTTATTAAAATTATGTAAATAATATAGTATTTTAATTATAGTATTTTAGATTTAATAAAAATAAATGTAAGTTTTGTTAATGTGAATAAAATTAAATGTTCATTTTGTTAATTATAGTATTAACATAATATTTAAAATGTTACATAAATGTTAATTTTTATTAAAATTATGTAAATAATGTATTAATCATTATAATGTAAATTGTAGAATAATGAATGCCTATATTTTAACTCAATGGAATAAAAGGTAGTTACATACATTTATATAAATATTAATAATTATTAATTTTATCTTATTATATTATATAAAAATCAATTATCTTATATACAAATAATTATATATTAAAATTTTAAATATTATAAAGATATTATAAATATCAAACAAATATAAATCAAATCAAATGATAGTATAATATAATTACAAGAAAAAAATGATAATTATATAAATATAAAATTTATCTAATAATTATGTTACATAATAATATGTATAATGTAATATAAATTTATTATATCATATTAAATAATATTTATTGATTATATAATATAAATTTAAATAGTAAATTTTTAAATTATTTTATATTAAATAAAATATAAATGAAATGAAATGATTATATAATGTTAGTGTAAGAAAGAATTAAATAATAATTATTTAAACATAAAATGTACATAATAGTTTTGTTAAATAACTATACATATCATATAATTTATGTGAAATTTAAATTGTCATTAAAGTTATTTGAACATTAATAATAATAATACTAATAATAGAATTGACACAATTAGAAAAGAGTTACATGCCTATATTTTAGGTTAATGGAATAAATTGATTCATAATAATAACAATATATAAATTTAAATTTATAAATTTTATTATTACTATTATTATTATTTAATTTATTATAAGCTACCTTATTCTTCCTCCATTTTATCATTACATTCAATTTTATTTATATTATTTACACTAAAATTGAAAGAAGTTTTATTACTGAGTTTATAGGTCTGATTTTGTTTTGGTTTGTGTTTGCCTTTTTGTGCTTGAGTTTGTTTGCCAATAATGCTAAATGGTACTAAAAACAACATATGCATACAATGGAAGCTTCCAATAAACTAACTACTGAAACAACTTTGAATACATTGCTCAATTTAGTGGTCAAATATGTCTTCTTCATCACATAATAAGATGCATTCAACATATAACTTACATCAGATTTCAAGTTAACAATATCTTATATTGCATTTTAACTTACAGCCAAACATCACTGTGAATAGTGACTTGCTACAGTACCCGCGCCCAAAGAAATGCTGATTTCTCTTGATAGACGAGCTTCTCCCACCACAACTTCGCATGGCAAGCTTCCTAAGACAAGGGTGCCCCTTTTTGGAAAGATTGCAGCAACCAAAGAAAGGAGTTTTATTTCCTTTTGCTGTTACAAACCCTCAAGAAAACGCAGTTGGCTGTAGCTTTTTCAACACAGCCCCAAAGTTCTTCAAAATGCAAAACAGCTCCCTCAAAAAGTGATTGAAGACTATGGTGGCTCAAAACCCACTCAAACTAGCTGGAATAACCTATAAACAACAACTTATAACTTCCCACGAAGCAATCAAAGACTAACCAGCAACTTTAAGGTGGTGTTTCACACCCTCAAGCAACTCAAGAACGAAGAACTAAGCCCCACCAGGCTCACCCATTGCAAGAAATCAGGAAACCCTAGTCTCCTTCTTCCTCCAAAGCAACACTTCCAAGTTTTCAACAAGCAAAATCATCTATGCATGAAGAAGGTCGAATTTCTCCTTCTATTTATAAGTTTTTGCATTAAAAAACACTATTCATAAAAGTGAGCACTATTCACTTAAGTTATTTCCTTTTTCACTTTAGTAATGAATATTAACTGAAAAATATAAAGTGACCCCTTCCTTTTGAAGACACATCGTCCCTAGGCCAAGGATGGTGAAATAAAAGGTGAGTATCATAAATTTAAGCCCAAGTATCACGCCAAACGCAACAATTCACCCTGTCACCATACTCCGGAGATCCACACTGCAAATTGACGACCAAGTGCCCATCTGAGAAACCCTCTATCTAGAACTATTAGCCTACAAGGGTCAGGAAAATAGGCTAATCCGCCAACTCTGATGCTCGTGATAAAGGGGACATTATAGTCCGCCCTCCCTGAAATTGCTTGTCCCCAAGCAATCTCTACTGCAAAGAAACCTCACTCCTCGAAAGGCCCAAAAGAAGAACTGTAAAATGTCCCATGCATCACCAACTAACTCCGGAAGCACTAGCATAAACGCAACTACGCCAAATATTCCTGGATCCCAAACCCAAAATGAAGGTTTGTCGTGTCTACCTTCCTCCGACTTCCGCTGCGCTCTACTGTCCCCAACTTCATCATGCTGTGAGTGGTGAAGTAACCCAATGGGACCCATCCCATATTCAATACTCAACCTGTCACCACCTGGATCCCAAAACAATCTGAACTCACAGCCATCTGTCATGTAGAGATAGGAATATCTAGAAGCATCCTCTAAGCCAAATCTCTCTCTGTCCTCCGTTAAACACCCATGGATGCAATAATTAACCCAACCATCATGCCAATTGACACCACAGTCACTCTGTAACACTGTACCTAAATGTAATCCTTGTGACATAAAAGTAGCAACCCTTGTCGGATACATATTAGCATGGTGGATAACTGACTGCTGACCTTGCAAGTAATCCTCTACAAACAACTGAGTCAGGTACTTGCAGCCTCTAATCCCATCTTCTGAAGATGGTAACTCTCCACCCCATAACGAATGGCATAAATCCTGAGCCATTCCACACTGACGCATCAACAAGTCCTCTGGGTGTGGATCAAAAGAGAAGTGATGTGCACTCCACACTATGTAGTTGTGATGCAACACTCCCACCTCGGTCAATGGCTCATCACTAGCAATACTAGAATCAGGAGATAGCTCCAAACTCCTATAGTCAAAACGATGCAAGGCTGAATCAACCTTATCCTCAGGAACCTGCAGCTGATCACTCTGACTCTGAGTCACAACAAGCTGGCGTCCAAAATCAGCTGCATGGGATGATGTATTAGATTTGCTTCCAAGAGAGGGAAACAAATCAACATGAGGGCCATACTCCCAACCCAAAGATACTTTGCGTGTCCCCTGTGAAGATGATGGAGTAGCCTCGTGTACTAACACACAACTCTCAAGGGAATCCAGCACAGCCACACAAGAGCTATCAACTGTCGAACCTGTGTCATTTGTCATAGTACTGACCACCAGAGAGCTTGATGTAACATGTGGTTTTCTGTTGCTCTAAATCAAAGTACTCAGCTCAACTGAGTCAACTGCCCCTATATCCGGAATGGATATTACCACATCCTCACTACAACCCGTAGAGGTCAAATCATGACCAACTGCCACTGTAGGAAACTGTACTGTAACTGCAGCTGGTGCAGACTATGCCAAACTGAACTCCACGGTAAGCTCCTCCAACCGTGACGTTGACTCCCGAAGGATCAACTGGGCGCTGTGCAATGAGTCCATAGTCACCTCAATCTCATGAGTGAGCTTGTCAACCTCCTCTTCTTTTCCCTTCAGTGCATCATAGCAAATACCATCCCACTCGAGAAGATAGTTCCTATCAGCAAGTAACTTCAAATAATTATGTTTTATTAATCCAATAGCTTCTCGTAGTGTATGGAACTCTCCAAGGGAAAGGCTGTTGTCACCGTGCTCATCTGACATAAGAGTACTCCAACCATAGGTTGCCGACATCTGTCGAGCAACATCAAAATGCTCCAAGGCTGTAACAATCATATTATCACTAACTTTCAACTGCCCCGTCAGATGATGATACCCTTGTGACTCGTCATTTCCACCCAAATTTGCACTATAGTAAGAGGTTGAGTCCTCATCACTCACCTCATGATCAGCAATATCATGTGTGCTATCCTCAATGCACACATCAACAACTAATGTACTGCTGCTATGTACCTCAATAGATGGCTCATCGGATAAGGTAGAAACTGCTGATATGACAGTATCTTCACACACTTCCTCTTCCAATGTAACTGTATCACCATCCAACTCACGATCCTGTGGTTCTATGTCAACACATGAATCATCAAACTTTTTCTCTAAGGCCTGATCTGGAAAATCAGACTCACCATGACATGAATCCATGCCAAATACTACACCATTAGTACCCAATTCCTGAGTACTTTCATGTAACAACTCAATAGTAGCATCTTGCACATGTGTAGCCCCCGTAGTTTCATGTTGTTGCAGGCTACGAGCTAATCTTCGTTGTGAAAGCGTGAGTTTTCGTTGGGTATTATTCAAGATTCTCTCAACTCTGTTCCTAACTCCACCATACCAGAAGTGGTGAAGCAATACACTGGGACTCCTCCAAACGGCAGTGCTGACTCTACCTCCACCTGGATCCCAACTCAGTAAACCATGCCAATTCCAAACACTGTGCTGATACACCTCAGGTATCATACTTGAGTCGCATGGATAAACTGAAAATCTATCAACCTCAACACCATCTGACTTCAGTGGTGCCACTCGGATATACCCTTTTTCCAACTTGCAACAAGTCTCCAAGTCTTGAATCAAATGATAATCAGCAAGGGAGAATAAAGTAGAGAACCTACTAAACCCGACATCGTCTCCTGAAGTCGGAGACAAGTCATACCGGAGCTGACTAGAGCACTCCTTATTCCACCCACCTCTCTGTGCCATCAAAGTCATCGTCAAATCCTGTGTATGTGGGATGAAAATGAGCGGATGAGCATACCTCATGCTGCAATCGAGGTGAAACTCTCCTGGTTGTGCTAATTGAGTGCTCACCAAAGAACCCCTAACGTCCTCAAGCTTTAGAGAGAGCTCTTTAGCTTCCTCTTCTTCCCTCATCAAGGAATCCGAATAGATCCCAACAAGGCTAAGTAGGGTGTCTCTATCTGAAAGAAGGTTCAAATAATTCGTCTTCATTGTTTCCATACCTTCTTTGACAATTTGCAAAGCATCATGAGAAGATCCAGCTCTAGTCCCTTCTTGTCTTCTCTCTAACTGGACTGCCCAAAGATGATCCTCAATTAATTTGTGCATCCTGTTATGATGAGATAATGCCACAATAATCCCATCCTCCTTCACTTTCAACTTAGTCTCTAGGCTACGAACAACTCCTGCACCATATGATAAAGCCTCTAACTGTTCTTGCTTACCCATGTCTAGAATCTTCACCAAGTGCTTCGACTGCCCAGGCTTACCAACCTCATCACTGTCATTGGAACAAAGTGTATCCCTTCTCTGTGTAAGGAGTCCTCTAAGGTTATCTATTCCCTTTTGTCTTGCTATGTTGACGAGATTGACTTTGTCCTTTACCTTTTGAAGGTGTTGTCTCGCATTGGCGGCCACTAATCTAGCCTCCTTTGCTTTTTGCAACCATCCTTCGTTCAACTTTTCGGACCTCTTTACCTCTTTGCTGCCGAAATATACAAAACCAGCCCTCATATGCTTGATATCTTCATGTCTACCAAATGGTATAGTCAAAACACTAGTGGCTGCTCCACTAAGTAGAAGATCAATTTTCACATTCTCCTCAATATCTTGGACATCCAACAGACTTTCATATGGGTGAATAACATTCACCGAACCACAATCCGATTCCATGTCATGATAGGTTGAAGTAATGTGAGACTCATATAATGAGGTATTGCAAGAAATTTGACCTTCATGTTGCTGCTCTAATGTAACTGATTTAACTTCAACCAGTTTTTGCTTTCCTTCCACCTTGACGCCATCATGACGTGTTATGTGATCCAAATCTTCCTCTTGGCAAATCTGTTTTGTACTCTCCTTAGGATCATCAGTAGGCTGATCACTACCTGCTGCAAATTCATTGTGGAGATTTCTAGAAGGTTCTCCTATTGATGCCTCTTCTCTCTCCTTTTTGTTTTGTGATCTAGACCTAAAGAGGGATAATATGTACGGCTCTGAATTTGGGTCTGCAAGCATTTTATTCATCCTTTTTGAAATCTGACTTGACTCCTTAGCTACAGTATCCAAGTGCTTTAATATGGCATTCCATTGCTTCCCGTGAGTAGCCATGAAGCACAACTAAAACCTTTGCAGCTGAAACTCACCCAACAGGTTGGCAGGAAACCGCTCTAATACCACTGTGGTGTACCAACACTCTGCTGATTTGTTTTCTTACTGAGTTTATAGGTCTAATTTTGTTTTGGTTTGTGTTTGTGTTACACCCCGGAATTTGTATAGTTACTATTTTAGCAATGCTTAGAGCATTCTGATTGTAAGGAAGGTTTTGAATGAATAAAATGTGTTGAACCTTGTTATCAATTTGAAAATCTTTTTACATGTTATGATTGGCTCATTTTGTATTCTTGATTGATGTTATTCTTGGATAAAACAATGCATAGAGGAGAGTAATTAGTCTTGTTTTATATTTGATTTATATATACTGCAAATGTTATGAGCAAGTAACTGTCGTGGTTTTGTGCCAATGGATGCAGGAACAGGAACTATTCCTCCAGGCGGAGGGGAGACATCACTCGGGAGAGGGGCTTGGTCGGCTAACCGGTAAAAGTTGATCATATGAGCATACACACACATCACTGAGGGTTTTGGGAACTGAGTCAGATTGAGTTGTCTTAATAAGTCATCCTTAGGCTTAGGAGTTTTGGATTACTTCTTTATGCTTTATGAGTGGTGTTACTTGTTGACTGACTTACTCTTCTGTGAGCCTTGAAAGTGAAATGTGAACTGATAAGTGTGGTATAGACAGGATGTATATGCGTATACATGTACCACTCATATGTACATAACAACATGCATGACATGTCGATACATATGTATGATGGGCAATTATTATGCCATACACGTGTCGACATGGCATACATACAGATACGTATGCATGGCTGGCACACCTATAAACATATGCACACTAGCTATAATGTTGTTATAACATTATATTGATGCCTGGAATTTACAGTTAAACGTATATATACATGTTGGTACAAACACGTGTATTAAGGGTACGCTGACTGGTCTGTAATACACGTATTTGGATAATTTGATACAAACATGTATAGATATATTTAAATGTAAATATTTGAATGTGTTTATATATATATATTTAATATAAACATTATTATAGTTTTACCTGGAATAAAATATATAGATATATCTATAGTAATATTTAAATATTATATAGATATATACATATATTTAAATACGGTAAATAAAACTATAATATGATATATATATAATATAATGAAAAATATAAATATAATATCTTGTTTATATTTTAAATAAATATTACCTTGGAAAAATAATTAAATTTGACTTGTATATTCATTTGGCAATTAAAATGCATTTACCATAGGTAAAGAAAGTATTTTCAACTTCCATAGTTCATTGGGGAAATACGTTTGAAATACCATGAGAAATTTAAATGATAAACATTTGAGACTTTGAAAGGTTTAAACAAATACGTTTTAAACCTTAGCTTTGCTAAAAATGGCAAAATTCTTCATTGAGGAAAAACGCGAACTATAGAAAATGGCGCAAACTGAAAATGTTGAGATGGAATGAGAGTTTGGAAGGAGGTTAAACCACGCAGCTCCTCACGCCATAAGACCAGGTCGCGATTTGCACCCTCCATTCTGGAAATGCGTGGGCGGAACGAAGCTAGATGGCTGCGTTTTCTGCTTTGACATTTTCTTACTGAGATTAATCCGCCATTGCTGGGCGCCTATGAAGAGTAACACCTGTAGGTGTCTTCCATTCGAAATTTACCATGTGAAAGTTGAAACGTTCTTCATTATTTAGGTCGAATCATCTTCCTTTTTGCTGAGTAACATGCTAGATTGCTGCCACTGCATAATTTGACATTTTCAATGAGAAAGGTGTCGAATTCTCATGCCTAAAATGCAGTAAGCATGAGAATTCGAAACCTATAAATATAGGAGTTTCTCTCATTGTTAACACACGAATTTCCTATCTGTCATTGTTGTATTGCATTTGTTGAGAGCCTTACTCTGTCATTGCTGTATTACATTTGTTGAGAGTCATACTTTGTCATTGCTGTATTGCATTTGTTGAGAGCCATACTCTGTCATTACTATATTGCATTGGTTGAGAGCCATACTCTGTCATTACTGTATTGCATTTGTTAGAGCCATATTCTGTCATTGCTAAATAAGCATTTGTTTGAGAGCCAATTTGCATATATTTCCTCACCATTCTGAGAGACTGGTATTTATATGCTGCAAGCATAAAATACAGAGCCAATAATAGAAACCATAATTGAGAGGAGTGACACTGAAGAAGGAGGAGAAGTAGCTGCAGACTGGAATCATCTACAGCAAGGAAACAGGCATGTGAAATGTATTAGATTAATTTTGTATGTTAATTGATTTCATTAAAATTTTGCTTTGTAAAAGGTAGTAAAATAGGAAAGCACTAGAAGAAATCCTGTTGGAATAAATTAGCTTGTTGTTATGAAATAACTTAGGAAAAGCTTGTTTGTGAAAGGTGAAAGGAATCCTGGTTTGTGAAAAGGATAACTTGTTATTAGGAAATACTTGAGAAAGCTTGTTTTTATGTAAATAGCTTGATTTCATTATAATAGCTAAATTCTTGGGATAGACTTGTTTATAAGGAAAACTTGTTTATAGCTTATTATGGAAGAATAGATAGTCCATGTTATAAAGGGAATGCTTGAAATGAATTTACTTGAATATTGCTTGAATTCCTTATATAAAGGAAAAGAGGAACTAGTTATTAAATACTAGGTCGAGGGTGGAACCAATACCAAGGTAGTCTAAAGCTTTAAAGTTAATAGGTTAACTAGGAAAAGCTATGTACTCCATGGATAAAGATTTCCATGTTAGGAGTTACCCGAGGGACCCTTGTTGACTGAATTCCAATTCCTGATTAAGTAGATGATGTAGGAAGTCTAGGGTGATTGACTACCCACGGAAAGGACTCAGCCTACGCGTAGGATAAGACAGCCTTAAGTCAAACTGAACCTGACTTAGTGCAAGTGATAGATGACCATCAATTGAAATACTATCGAAACACTTTGGCCAAAGTAGTGTAGTATACCTACGCCCACTTAGACTGTGAGACGATTACACTGTCAGTTCACAGTAGTCCAAAATACATGCTAGATTGAGATTGTGAGGACACAAGGATTTATTTATGTAGGATTACACACTATGCTCAATTGATCATACAGAACCGGTTACCCAACCAATCTCTTCGTAGAAGGGAGGGCCGTCTACTTAACAATAAACGTGCGAGGGACCGCAATATAAGTCCGTGGTTGGCGGAAAAGCACCTGAGTGATGTTTCTCCTCCACAGTAGACTTCTGATGAACCAAGGTTTGAAAGGGAGGAACCTGGACAGTCTTATTCCTATTTGCTCAAAAGCTTCCGAGCTATGATTGAAACTTGTAAGATTCTTAATTTGTTATTTATTTGAAAGAAAAGTAATTATGAAATGCGTACTCTGTTATTTACATGGAAAAGGGAACAATGATGTATTGTGTCAATTATTTCTTTATGATGAAATGATGTATTAGAATGAAAAGAAAAGTTTATTTACTTTGTCATTATGAATGTCTTTCCTTGTATCTTATTAGTGAAAGTAGAAAATTTTTGTTTACCCGGTTTGGGGGTTGTTACATGTGGTATCAGAGCTACCAGGTTTAGCTCTGGAACCTATGAGTTCACCAAGTTTTCCTTTCCCAACATTATCTAATGTTGTGAAAATTCTTGTGTCAAGATGGTACGTGTTAGATTAACAGCAAGAAAGTTCGTAATCGGAAACGAATGCTACCTAAAGGCCAAGAAGGAAAAGGAGGCAATTGTGAAGACAATTGAAGGAAGCAACTACGACAACGCAGTTTGGTTAAGTGATACAGAAACCTTCAGCCACGCACTTTCTCGAATCCATGATGAAAAGAGAAAGATGAAACTGGAGGCTATGTACAACTACCTTCCCTCTGTTGCACCTGAAGAGTCTGAACCTTTATCTCTATCTAGAGATATGCCATCTGAAGAAAGCTCCAGCCCGACCTTCATATTTAGGGATCCTAGAGTCCTCCCAATGGCGGAAGTTATTATGGTTTCTTCAAGTAAAGAGTCTGAGCGATACACACCAAGGACCCCGCCAGTGGAGAAATGGTCTCATGAACAAATGCCTGCGAAAGGCATGGACCATAAAGTAGAGGAACACTTAAAGGACACTACATCCCGAATATATGTATCGGACAATAAATCCGAGGGTTACTATCCATTTTGGGATAGGAAAGACCAAATTAGAGAAGAACTAAATGAAAGAGAATTACAATTCTCTCAATCTGTAGGGTATACACCTCTTAGCTATGTATTCGAGAGTGAATCGGAAGGGTATTCACCCCTTGACTACCTGAATAGTCATTCTATGTAATCTTGTGGATTCTTTTGAAATCCTCCTATCTATAAATAAAATGAGGTTTATCTATCAATCAAAATGTTAATTTTGTGTGAAAATAACTGTTTGTATGAAATGGTGTTTGATTTTATGTTTACATAAATAGTAAAGTCTGAACTTAAGTCTAACTTGAAATTAAAATTTCAGGTTATAATTTCTTTAATCTATGGTTCAAGTATACAAAAGAAATCAAAATAAATCCAGAACAAATCAGCAAGAAGAATTCTCACCAGCTGAGATGGAAGCTAAGTTAGACCAAATATTGGCTAGACTAGCCAACCTTGAGCAGGAAAAAGCCAAGGATAGGGGAGAAAAAGAAATAACTTTGGAAGAGTTAGAAGAAAGTTCTTCACACCATGCAAAAAGAGAGAAGTCTCCTACTAACTCTATGGAAAGAAACAAAAAGATGATATCCCGTGAATTGACAAGGGATATGAAAAAGATTTATCCACCCAAGTTCGATGGAACTGCTGGGGGTGATGAAGCCGAAGTATGGCTTGTCCAAATGGAAAAGTACTTTGAAATCCGGGATTACGATGAAGTTACCAAGGCTGCTTGGGGAGCCTACCAATTAGCTGGAGAAGCTTCTAATTGGTGGATGAATAAAAAGTTGGAGCTCAACATAACTTCATGGAAGTTAACTTGGAATGAGTTTGTAGAAATCTTCCGCAACCGGTGGTTACCCCAATTGTATTATGATCAGAAACTGTCCGACTTCCAGGAGCTGAAACAAGGAACCACGATGGTTCACGAGTATTGGGAGAAATTTACTCGTCTTATCCGCTATGTTCCTATCTATCTCAAGGATGAACGATTCCGTATAAGGAAGTTCATTATAGGTTTGAATCATCGGATAGGAAGGGAAGTTGACATGCATGGTCCAACCACTATGAACCTAGTGTATGAAAAAGCTATCCGACAAGAACAGAAGCTTAGGGCAGATTCCTACCATCAGGATAGGAAGGATCAAGGGAAGGACAATGATGTGGGCAGCAAGACAGCATCTAAGAAGGAAGACACCACTTTCACTTCCAGAAAGAAAAAAGGGAAGCAATCTCGCTTCAATGGAAAAGATTTCAAGGGAGACCGAAAAAGGAGTGACAACACCAACAAGAATGGTAATGGAACAAGCAAGTCCGGGGTAATTCCTGAAAAGAAAGGACCAAGGGTTGGATGTTTTATCTGTAAGGGTGAACACTATGCAAGTGAATGCCCTAATAGAACTTCTAGTTCTCAATCATGAGGAAATGCTTTGCCTTCGCAGCAGGCAATGTTCCAACAAAGGATTCATGTTGTAGTGGACGATCGGCAGGCGGAGTACCAAATCACTCCGATCGAAGTACCAGGTAACCTTTTTGGACTACCTATTTTTGTTTTAATCGACACTGGTGCAACTGAAAGTTTCATTTCACCTAAGGTAACTAGGCAATTGTCTAGGAAGGCAGGATACATGGAAAAGACATGGAATGTTGAGTATGCAAACCAAACAAGAGCAAGGGTTGACCAATGTCTATTTGAGGCTAGGTTAGAATTACCCAACTTTGCCATTGAGGTTAACCTATATGTCGCGCCACTAGGGTCTTATGATGTAATCCTAGGAATGAATTGGCTGTGGAGACATAGGGCTATTGTAGACTGCCAAGCCAAGACTGTAAGATGCCTTGATGATTTAGGAAACCATGTAGAAATCCAAGGGATACCAAGGGAAGTAACTGTTCGGCAAATCACAACATTGTAGCTTGTGAAAGCCAAGAAGAAAGGTTGCCAACTTTTTGCAGTCAAAATTGAAAAATTAGGGCAAGAAGACCAAAACTTTGTGTTTCAAAGTTCTCAAGAACTTGAAGACGGAGAAGTAGAAGAAACAAGCAGATCGGATATGGAGAAGTATCCTATTTTAAGAGACTATGTTGATGTATTTCCAGAGGAACTACCAAGTCTTCCACCGAAGAGAGTGTTCGATTTTTCAATCGACATTGTGCCAGGATCTGAACCAATATCTAAGGTACCATACAGGATGAGTACAACTGAGCTCATGGAATTGAAGACACAGTTGGATGAATTGCTGTCCAAAGGATTAATACGACCTAGCGTATCACCATGGGGAGCACCAATAAAAATTTTCAAAAAGAAGGATGGTACATTACGTTTATGCATCGATTATCGAATGCTAAACAAAGCAACGGTAAAGAACAAGTACCTGTTGCCATGTATTGATGACCTCTTTGATCAGATGAAAGGTGCAGCAGTATTTTCAAAGATAGATCTAAGATCTAGATATCACCAGTTGAGGGTGAAGGATGAAGATAATTTCAAGACAGCATTTAGAACTCGTTATAGACATTATGAGTTCACAGTTTTACCTTTTGGTTTAACTAATGCGCCTGCACCATTTATGAATCTCATGAATAGTGTTTTCAGAGATTATTTGGATAAATTTGTGTTGGTTTTTCTAGACGCCATATTAATTTACTCCAAGAATGAAGAAGAGCATTGTAAACATCTTGAGATGGTGTTACAAAGATTAAGAGAACACAAGCTTTATGGGAAACCGTCCAAGTGTACTTTCTTTCAAGAAAGATTGCACTACTTGGGCCATGTTATTTCAGCTGAAGAGATAGCAGTGGA
Source organism: Sequoiadendron giganteum (assembly GCA_007115665.2). Classification (NCBI taxonomy): domain Eukaryota; kingdom Viridiplantae; phylum Streptophyta; class Pinopsida; order Cupressales; family Cupressaceae; genus Sequoiadendron; species Sequoiadendron giganteum. Next base: position 590,345,246 of record CM021103.1, on the reverse strand, counting down.
CCCAACCAAGATAAAGGTAGTTATGCAATGGCCTGTGCCCAAGAACGTATCTGAAGTAAGAAGTTTTATGGGACTAGCTGGATATTATAGGAAGTTTGTGGAGAACTTTTCAAAGATTGCTTTACCTATAACATCTTTGCAGAAGAAAGGAAAAAGATTTGCATGGAATGAGAAGTGCCAAGAGGCATTTGATCTTCTCAAGGAAAAGTTAACCACCGCACCAATTCTAAAGGTACCAGATCTCGAAGGAAGCTTCACAATCATAACCGATGCTTGTGGAGAAGGATTAGGAGGTGTGTTGATGCAAGAAGGACAAGTAATTGCTTACGAGTCCAGGAAACTAAAGCCATATGAAATGAATTATGCTTCGCATGATTTAGAGTTGGCAGCAGTAGTACATGCTTTACAGATGTGGAGACACTACTTGCTTGGAAAACCATTTGAGTTGAAAACAGATCACAATGGTTTAAGATATCTCTTTACTCAACGTAATCTAAATGCTAGATAGAGAAGATGGTTGGAGTTAATAGCAGATTATGACTTTAATATCAATTATATTAAAGGAAAGGAGAATAGAGTTGCTGATGCTTTAAGTAGAAGACGCCATATTGCATCTATTGTGACAATTCAAAGCGACTTCAAGGAACAAGTGCTTCTGAAATGCAAAGAGGATGAATTTTACTTACAGGTTAAGCAAGCACTCATTGAGAATCCTCTAGACTCTAGGTATGAAGGATATCAATTCGAGTCCAGTGGGATATTAAGGTACAAGGATAGGATGTATGTGCCAGATGTCAAGGAATTGAGAAATCTTGTATGGAAAGAGACTCATGAGGCGCCATATTCTGGACATCCTGGAGTGACTAAGATGATGGCTGATATAAAACCATTATATTTCTGGAAAGGAATGAAAGGTGATGCTGCAAATTATGTAGCTCAATGCCTTGAGTGTCAAAGAGTCAAAGCGGAACATCATCATCCAGCAGGATTGTTGTATCCACATGACATTCCGGAAAGAAAATGGCAAGTTATAAGTATGGACTTTGTGCAAGGATTGCCAATGTCTAGGAACAAGCATAACGCCATTTTGGTAGTAGTGGACAGGCTAACAAAAGTAGCACACTTCATACCAGGGAATCTAACAGATGGAGCACCGATCATAGCAAAAAAGTTTGTACAGGAAGTTTTTAGGTTGCATGGTATTCCTGAGAAGATTATATCTGATAGGGATGCACGCATCACTTCTAGGTTTTGGAAAACTTTGTTTTTTGCATTGGGAACGCAGTTAAACATTAGCTCAGCATATCATCCGGAAATGGATGGGCAAACTGAGAGGGTAAATCAAGTTATGGAAGACCTACTTAGGGTATATTGCATGGATCAGCAATATAAGTGGGAGGACTATTTATCCTTGGTCGAATTTGCATATAACAACTCGTATCATTCTGCAATTAAGATGGCTCCTTTTGAAAACACAACAAAATAAACATATAATATTTAATATTAAAAAATAAAATTAAAAATTACATAAAAATAAATCTAAATCTATTGAAAATAATTAAAATTTTAAACAAATAATTTTTATTTATTGAAATGTTTTTTCTTGGTCTCTAACCTGCCCCCAGGATGCCATGGAAGCATCCTGAAAACTCTCCAAATGATGTGTCATTAGTATTCATTAAAGCGTAGGCTATAATTAGAAAGAGTCTCGTCTATGAAGAGAACAACTAGTTCTTCTATGCCACGATTTGGGGTGGTTTTATTGGCATTTAAAATAGCTTTTAGATTTAAAAGTAATTAATATTGATAAGAGCTTATCATTGGAAAAAAAATTATCTACTATTCATTTTTTTAAAATAGGCAAAATAATAGTTGATTTTCACTTTTCCTAAAATCCGTCAATAACACAAAATTTTTTAGCCAATCATATTTATGAAAAATAATTTTTATAATTTATAAAATTAAATATTTTCCAAGTTCACTTTGTAAAATTGAATTTTATTTTTTTTTCAAAAAAAATATTGTTTTTGATTGGTTGAAATCTAACTTATTAATAACTAATTAACTAAGAAAAACAAAACTCATTGCAATAGTATTGCCTAATGGCAAGTACTAATATTGCCTAACGGCAAGTACTAATAAATAAATATTATAAGACGACCTTATATTTAATTAATCTAATAAAGTGACTTAAATAAATATATTATACCATAAAGTCACTAAAAATAAAATATATCTTTTATCCCACATTGACAAGAAAAGTGTGTGACTCTCTCGGGAAAAGTATAAAAGGATCTTAAGGGCTCATTTTTGGATATCCAGGGAGTTGATGTTTGTTTGATGTTATTGTTTGGTGACAAAGCCAGCTAGGGTTTTTGCCATTTCCAATAATTGGGAACGAAACTCTCATTGGTTATGCAATTTTGAGGTTGTGAAATATCAGCTGAATTATTGCTTCATTGTGGGCTTCACTTTAGAAGTTCAATTTGTGCTTCATTGCAAATTTTGTGGCCTTTGGCCAAATTTGGGGACAAAGATTTATTTCAACTTATTGAAGCATTTGGAGGAATTCAATATTGTCGTGAAGCTACATATTACATCTTTGGAGGTAAATTGATTGGGATTACATTGAAGATTGTTGCAATTTGAAGACACCATTATATTGACAGGTTATAGGACAATTTGGGCTTGGAAGCAATGAATAAAGGCACTGCTGTTAGCATATTACAGTCATATTGCTGCAGACATTGAGACCCACGATTTCATTCATAGCTTGCCATACATGCATCAATTTGGCATGGGGACTTGAGCACTCCATTCCTTGGGGCTTGGCAATGATTTTTGATGCTCGAGGGAGACAATACGAGGCTGCAATATTTTTATCTTGAGGATTTTGGTTCAGAACAGGGGCGGCACCATTAGAGGCATGATTTGTTCACTTGAAGACATATTTCAAACTAGCAAAAGCTACCACATCATCTCTTCTCAAGGGGCTTCATGTAATCAGGCTCCTTATGAAATTTGCATTCATGTTTGTGCATTTAGAACATCCTAGTTGCTGTCATTTGTATTCAGACTTAGGATATTGCATATGTTAGCATTGTAATGCCATGAGTCTTGGCACAACATCAAATCAGCTTGTACTCCGCCTATGCTTAAATATTGAATAGAGGAAGAAGTTGCATATCATTATTTGTCTTGGCCATAGTATTCATTTCAGTTTGTAAGACAACTGTTTGTCTTAATGCCTCTAGCTGAAAGTCAACATTTATGTTGCATAGCAAGTGTTTGATGAAATGCCTATGGCTGTAGCTTTTATTTCTAAACTCTAGTTTGCATACCAAGTGTTTGAATTAATGCTACTTGGGTTTAGTTGCACATATACCATCTTAGGTTGCATCCAAAGTGTTTGTCATAATTCCTAGTTGTTGTAGCTGCATATTGCAAGTAGTTTCAGTCATCTTTATGCTTCAAAAATACAAGAAGAATTGCATTTACATCATAGTTCTTTACTTGACATCTTAGTGATCAATTGCAAGCATTTAAATCACATTGGTCATTATTGGGAGCAAGAATAATCAGACCGACAACTCAGAACAGCAAGTAAAGAGGTTGTGTGTGAAGTGTTTGACAATATTCCTTGAGGCCTTATAACAGCATATTGAAGGTCAGATTTAGCAAGGGATATTACAGTGGTGTCATAGCTTGAACTTCAAGTTTTTGGGTAGAAAGACCTTTCTCCTTTAGGGTGAAAAACCCTGGAAGTGCAAAAGAGCACTCTTTCCCTTAAAATTTGCAAGTCACTTTGATAAACCAACTGAAATCCGGATCTGAATTGGCAAGGGTCATTACAAACTACCTATTTTAACCATCAAAGTTTACCCATTTATACCATCCTATCTAAAGATCACAAATATATCATACATGTAACATATAAATATGGAAATTTAAACCTATACATCTGCTATCCCTCCAAGTGTATCAACGTTCCAACCAACATATATCCTAACACTTAGCATAGCAACAGCCTCATTCAACCATTTTTAAACATCCACTCAATATATTTATGATAAGTACAAAATAAAAATTTCTAAGATTTTGGTTCTACTCTCATCTCAGATCCAAATTGCGCATGATATCAGACAAACATAACTCACAATTTAGACAATGAAGATGATAATGCATATTCTACTCTCCATGGCAGTGGCCTGAATGTTCAAGGACTTATCCACATAAAGAAGGAAAGAAAAATTTATAGTGCAACATACACAAGCTAATCTGGAGGAGGCACATGTCCTGAGTCTAAGTGTGTGTCATTTGAATCACTCCCTAGGATAAATTCATATAGATAGCTGCTTGTCACACTTCTCTTACTCTTCCTTTACAGAGATATGATTATTCCATATCTAACTGTCACCTTCATGACAAATGTAGTAAATCAATGTTCTAAAAGAAAAAGTTTACAGCCCCACCTTCTCACATTTATGCCAGTTGGATTTGTTATTTAAAGCACAGACCATTGTTTTCCTGGTATTATTTTCTCCAACTTTTGTATTAGCTAAAAGTTAAAACAACAATTTCTTCTCCAAGAAAATTATAACACCACAAAACTAAAGACACTAGCAAGTGGGCATACATGTTTTACAAGTGTAAACACTGATTAATTGGTACTAACCTTTTTCTAGTTGAGGCCGCCTTAACAAAAAATTGCGTACCCTGAAAATTGACCTAGCACATAATAACGGCTGCCCGGGGAACTTAATATTAATGCCATATCTGTAATATGTAGTAGAGTTATATCAAAAATAACATCCAACTAGAATACATGTATTTAGTACATAAATTAAAGAAAAAGCTTTTAAACAATGAAAGTAACAATTCACAAAGAAACATTAGCTCCTGCAAATATAACTTGACCCTATCTAATATATAGTAAAGCTAGCAAGATAGTTCAAATTCAATTCATGTTTAATCTATGAAACTCACTGCTCTCGAAAATGTTGAATATATGTCTTCATTTGACCAATTGTGATTTTTTCTGATACCATTGTACAGTTAGCATTTAAATCCTTCGACACATCTGTCACATGATACAACCTTCCATTATGAGGTGTTTCCACAATAGAGTTCCGGAGCATCTCCAAAGGAAGAGTTCCACAGGCTGTCTGAATACAATTTCTGTTATGGGTAGAAAACTTTTCATGTGACTGTGTTTCAGAAAAAGAAGCATTTCTAATGCATGCCCAATCTATGGATGAAGCCAGTCCCTGAAAATTAGTGTTAAGTACTGGGAGAAGCAAATACATCATATTTGGCCTTCCAATTTTATTGATTCTTTCATTCAGTTTCTGATCCTTCAGAAGCCCAAGAACAGTTACTTGAAATTTCCTTGCAATCTCAACCTGGAAAGGAGATAGCAGACTAACAGAACTATCATCAAATGCAATCTAAATTTTGGGAAAGCTGAAAAAAACCACCATAAAATGTACATTTTGATCTTATCTTACACAGTTAAAATGTATTATCACCTCATGCGAAGTAAGCTCAAGTGATCCATAATATGCACTTTGAACAGCTACACCACCACGAGTTGTCTCTAGCTGAATAAGCATGTTTTCCACAGTTGTATCAAATTTCTGCCTACTAAGCACCAACACATTGCAGAAGGGGACATAGTAGGAAAAATTCTGTCTGAAAGACAAATTGTAGCAATGAAACAGCACTTTCGGCATATTTGAATCCCAGTCTCCAACCAATTTATTTGGGACATAAAGAGGATAGAGCACCTTGCAATCCTCCCTTCCTACATAAAAACACGTTCCTCTTAGTTCAGATTTGATAGGCTTTGATTCCCAGCAGTAATTCCAAAACAATCATATGCACTAACAGAAGGAAAAAGTGCATGAGCTAGTAAGCTTTTCTGAGGACATTAGAGAATCATTACATATGCTACAGGATGATCAGATCACTTTTACAAAAGAGCTCCCAAACTTGTACTGCTACCACCTCAATCTCACTAAAATCTTATCCCCAATTCAGCAATACCACATGCATAAAATGAAAATCCTATAAAGATGAATTCTTACTTAAAATACACCAAGTCTGCAGCCAACAATCTGAAAAAGGTCCGTACTCCAAAAGTAGAGGAAAAAAACAAAGAGTTTAGCAAACATACATACATGAGAAGAAAAACAAACCTAAAGAACTCCAGCTTTTGTATCTTTTAAGTCTCAAAAAGCAGTGCAAACAAAAAATCAACAGTGTTGGCTGTGCATCCATGTCTCTAGATGCATGGATGAAAAGACAAATCTAAAGACGTGCAAGCTTTTGGATATTTCAAAAACCTTCATATTATCTTGAACAAACCAAAAAATGTTGCTTATTTCTTTCAATAGCTTTTTTCACTTACTCTATCTAGGATTGTCATCTGAAGAAAAACATAGTAGTCTTTACATCGAAGCCTTCAATTCCAAGCTGAGCACTAATTATTACAGATTCTGTTTGGAAATACAGTTGACAAGTACACCATTGTGTAACATTTCCTTGAACCTGTCACCTAGGTCGGATAAACTCTTCTGTACACCATACAGATTAGATACAGAGATACTGCTCACAACAATTTCTTAACAAATCACTTCTGTGTTCTGAATCTTGAAATTAATTGTGAAGAATTTGGAGATGCCCCCTTATCAGCTAACTTCAACCCTTGTGCAAAACATTAATTAATCACTATCACCTCTGATGCATTCCATACATTGATCCTTTGAATCTGAATTCCTTTCCTCCTTATTGTGTATCTAACTTTCTCTGATACTCAACATGCAAAAAATTTAACAGCATGCACTGTTTGATGCATATTAAAATAAAAGCAGATTTGTCACCAGCCTTTACAGACACAAATCGTACACGCAAACCAATGTTTCACAGAATCTCCAGGACTAGGAGATGTGAGGAGAGAAATATAATTTTTGAGGATGGCAATTTTTTCCAAAAACTTTGGAGAGAGCACTTAAAGTAACATATAAAAATTTAAATTTGAAAAGATAATTACAATAAATAGTAACATAAAATTGCAATTTATGATTAGAATATAATGACGATGTAATAAAGTGTATTGACAATTTAGTGTACTTAAGTAGTTAGGTGTATGTTATTAAATAATGTGGTTGTTGTAGTTGTCGTTGTTGCAGCTCTTAATGACCCTATTGTACTGTCTTTTAATATGGTAGCATGATTGAATGGGGTAAATGTAATAACACTTTTCTAATTCTATATAATTATGCTCCTCTTTTTGGAGTAAGCCACTCTAGCCATTTTCTCTAATCTCATTTCTTTGCATTCACTAATATTTGTACTAGAGCTCGAGTTTAGGGTTTTGAGTTAGGGTTTGGTCATGCAAAGAAAGTTGAGAGGAGGTCATGCTCATAGGTCAAGGTCACAATGCCGGCTAGAGCACAGTCATGGGCAGAAAAATCAGTCAAAAGACTTGAGCAGTTTTCAAGGTTAAAAGAAGTGTCTAGGGCAGAGAAAAATTCGGCAATTTTGTGCTGAAAATTGAAGGTCACAGTGAAAATTGCATCTAGGGCTTTAGTCACAAAACTACAAAAATCGTCATGAAAAACATCAAAAATCACAATTAAAAATCAGGCAAAAAAAATTGTTTTCTTTTTCTAGGCTCAAAAGTCCACTAGAAATAATGAAAATCATAGGTATTTCATTTACTACACGTCACACAATTACATCAGAAAATTGCAAAAGGGCAAACTTTAAGGGTTGCACAAAGAAGTCACAGTTCAAAAAATAATCAGGATTTTGGAGATGTTTTTAGTGAATTTTAGGGCATGCAGGAGTCAACAAAAGTCTACAAGTGCAACCAAGAAAAACAACAACCATTTCTGATGAGTTTACTATTGAAATTATGGCAGGGACTGCTAAAAACCATGGCTAGGGCACAACACAAGACTACAGATGGTGTTTGAAACGCATAGTTAGGGCACACATTTTATTTTTTATTTTTCAAGGCTGCAATTATCATTATTTCTCTATGGTGGCTAGCATGGGTAGACAAGTTGGTGGTGAGTGTTTTGGAGGTATCTATAGTCACGGGACTTGCTAGAATTCCCAGTTTTCTTTTTGTTACCAACTGTTATAAAAAAAATTGGGTCTTTTATCCTTCACTCTATTTTTGGAAAATTACTAAGTTACCGATTTGGGTACGGCTACGGCTACAAGTACAAGTATGGTGATACTGCATTTTTTTTTCCTTGGGTACGGGTATGGGAATATATATATATATATATATATATATATATATACATACACATATACATACACATATACATACATAAATAAATACATATGCATATACAATTAAGAGCAAACCATACCCAATGTCTCCAAAAAGCTGGCATTTCCTATTACAACACCAATTACCTACTGATTTATGCATGTATGTATCATGTATATATATATATACATATACATATAACATATATACATACATAAATACCATAGTTGCCGAAAGACGCAAGGTATTGGTACTGGTACAAGGACGGGGACGCCAATCAATTTAGGGTAAGTGAGTTAAATGAATAAGGAGACAACTATTTTATATGTAAAGGATTCACTGGAAATTTTGGGTACGGGGACTGGTACGTTGTCTATGTTCCCAAAATGGAGTTTCCCGGCAACAATAATAAATACATACATATACATATATACATACACATATGCATACATATGCATATACAATTAACAACAAACCACACCCAATGTCTCCAAAAAGCTAGCATATCTTGTTACTGCATGAATGACCTACTTGTTTCTTGTTAACCTACATAAAAAATGTTTTAAAAAATTACTTTTTTTTTTGGTTTTTTGTTTGGAGAACCCTTGAGTCCCCCTGGGTTCGGCTGGGTTCGGCCCAAGTTTGCCTAGGGTCCTTCCTAGGAACCCGGAGTGCCCAAGAAGGACCCTGGGAGAACCCAGAGAAGGACCAGCAAAGAACCAGGACCAGAACCGTACCCACATGGGTACAGGGGGGGAATAGAAGAACCCAATAACAGAGGAAAATTATTTGCAAATTCTGGGGTTTACACATTTTCAATTGAGAGGCTTCCAAATTTGATGAAGTAGGGGTTAAAAATATTTGGGATTTTCCAAATTAATAAGAGTAAAAAAAAATGTAGGATCATATTAAATTTTTGAGAAAGGTTTCTAGGTCAAATTTAAATGGGTTGTTATGGTTCCAAGAAAAATCTTTTCTTTTTTTTCAAAATTTAGTATTGCTTGAGGCAAAGAAACTCATAGGAAAAATTATAATATATTGAGTTACAAAATACTCATGATTGTTGAGTATTAGACCTGTGATGGACTTATCCTAGGAATAGAAACCAAGCCTACAACCAACTAAGATGATTATGACAAGCATCACCAGGAATCCCTACAATTACTCAAGTTGTTTGTGTTTGATGATATAATCCTTGAAGTCTTGAATGCCACATCTACATTTACATTATCGGGAAGTTTGAAAAGAAAATATCAAATCTTTAAGAAACATCAAGTCCTATATTTAAAGAATGTGTTGCTTTCTGCAAAATTGCATAAGGGTGGATCCTTGTTCGAGAACCTTCTAAAAATAACCACACCCAACAATCTAATGGATGAGTAAGATAGGCTCACTTTGATCATCAATTTGCTGCCCTCCTATGAGACTTTTGTGGAGTCACTAAACCTATTGGTTGAAACTTGAAAGCCAAAATTTGACCTTTGAAAAAGTCAGTTCATAATTGTTGTAAAAGGAATGATGTCAAGAGAAAATGAGTGGAGTTTCTTTAAGGAGTCCAAAACATGCACTTACCACATAGCTTCAACGTACAAACTATAGTCCCCATCCTTCATCTTCACAATTGTAGAGAAAGGTACAATTTTTCAATTGGGAAATGAGTCCCAATCTTGCATTCCTAATGTTCAATTTTAATACTTTTGTATTCATTCACTATTTTATTTTTTGTATATTTTTTCATGTCAGAGAGTTGGCATCCCAACTGGAGGAGACATGGAGTTCATTTTTAATGGATTTTGTCCTCACATGAGGTAGGCCTCCCACTATGAGGGAGCATAGTGTGATCATGTGCCAATATCTTGCAATGTGTGTAAGATTGTCATGATGGGAGTTATTTGAAAAATTCTTATGATGTGTACAATATATGTAAGAGGGAGGTTACATTGGAATCTTGATTACCATTATGACAAGCTTGAACACTAGTCATGGAGCATCCTTGCATGGTTCAATGAGGACAAGTTGGGGAACCCAAGTTTGGGTGGTCAAATATGACAACTTATGAAAATAACATGTTGAAAGGAATATTGTTAAAAATAGTTGGGAGAATATTTTACTACAGAGGGTGTTGGAATTTGCTATCTTGTGTTAGGCGCCATACCTCCTATAGTATTGCTAATGGTTTTCACAAACTATTTATAGTTTACATTTTGCTAATTTATTGTTGATTGGAGTTAGAGCTTGTACGAACATATTTGCAAGTACTGTTATACTATCAAAATCACTCCACAATTGTATGTCAGTGAAACTCCTGTGAAGAATTCTTTACAATTGTATTGTAATCATGTAAAGTTTACTAAATAATGCATTGGACTACTTTGAAGAGAGTGGGGTGTAATAACCTTACCAGGTTATATTGTTTCAAACTTGCAATTTTTTCTCAATTTAGCTTGCAGGCATTTCGTCAAACACTTTGTTTGCAACTTGTTGGCGTTTCAAATCGCACCTCTGGAATGCGTTTTGGAAATGAACAGCTATGTGCAGTAAATTGCTCTTTAAATTAGGAGGGGAAGCTCCCTCTTTTGCTGAGTTGCATAAAGAAAGTAAACTAAACTTAATTACGCCTATCTTTTTGGTTCAACTGCGAGAACACAAGGTTATAGAACACTAGATGTTGCGGCTGAGGTTTTCCCTTTAATGAAACTAGACAGCTACAACTTAACCTAAGCTTAAAATGTTTCTACCCTCTCAAGTAAATGCAAAGCAAGAGAGTTTAGAAATGGACGAGTTTGATTTTCTGACAAAGATATTTAAACAAACTTTTCTTCAACATACGTTTAAGGCAAGCTGAAAAAGAGATCATAAAAGTATTACGAAAATGTGAGACTTTTATTTCAAGAGCAGCAAAGCAAGCTTCAAGATTTTATTTACTCACACTTCAAACAAAAAACAATAGACGAAAATTTGAGATATTTATATTGAGGCAGACAAAGCACGCTCAGGATTTTATTTACTCAAATCTCTGGAACAAAAGATTACAATTCCAGGACGACAAGTTGTAGCAACACGCTTGCAACATGCAATCAAAACCAGATTACAATTGACACATAACACATGCACTAAACAAGGATTTGCAGCTAAGGAGGCATGCAAACTTGCTCTTTACACAAAGTGAACTGACGCTAAACTGATAACAAACATGAAGGCATAAGCTCAGCGATTTTGTTATCACAAGCACGGTTAAACTAAAATGAGCAAAGATTTCTCTTATTTATACACAAGTAGAGGAGTAGGGAACCCTAAAATCTCCTTGTTTTTACAACTAAGACTTGCCAACATGCAAGCTTTATTTCTAAACCTAAAACAAGATTAAAAAATCTAAACCTAGAAAGCATCTAAAAACGGAAAGTGCCAACTCATTACACTTGATATCCTTCTTCTTCAAAGAATGGATAAAAATTGAGAAAAGAATAGAAAGAAAGCGTGAGACAAGAATGGAAAGAAAGCTTGGAGAAAGCTTCTAGAAGATTGTCGCTTTGAATCTCTCTCACATCCACCAAAAAGCGGGAAACTGCCTCTCTATAAGGAGTGTTGATACTATCTATAGCCATATTCCGCTTTTCTAAGATCTTCGCCTCTTTTGCCATCAAACTTAGAGAATCTTTGAAATCTTCAACTTCTTTATGAATTTTGTTCTTGAAAAACATCGCTGCCTTAAAAGATGACTCACTAATTGATAACTTGGCGGCTCTGCAATTTGATGCTTCAGACACTTCTCTTGATTCTCTCGTGGAAGAGTTTTGAACAACTTTTTCTAACACTTATCCTTTCACTCATACCACTCCCTTTGCATGTTCTTCAACTGAGATGATGACATTTTATGTCCATGATGGTATTGAAAAGCACTTCCCAACATCATCCGTTCAGATAATTATGAACAACACTTGTTTGGCTCTGAATTCGATGGGAGAGTACTCCACTCTAAAAAACTTGAAAATTGATTGTAAACTTGCCTAGGTTCTGACAAGCTCAACACAAACCCTAAAAATGACTTGCTGATTTTCTTCATCAAACGGATGAATTTTTTGGAAATTTTTTTGACATATGGGTTTTGTTTAGAATTTCGTTACAAGAAAACCTAGATCGTCCGTTTTTTAAAATTTGGAGTGAAGACTGAAAAAGCAGGAAAAGTTGGCATCTGGGTATTGTTCATGAGCACATTCTAGATGAACCCATTTGGTTAGATTTTGAAAACCTCGAAATTTCACTAAAAAAGCAGCCACTTGAAGTTTCACTGAAAAAGCTGTGATATGGGTTTTGTCCAGAAGAAGATTTGAGATAGACCCAGAAGATTGGAAGTTGAAAGTTTGAAGTTTTCTCTGACATGCAAAATAAAAAGCAGCTATTGCAACCTTGAAAAAAATTTCCAAGAATTATCCAGAAGATCGAACTAGTATAAACTAGCTCGCTGAAAATTGGAAACAATGGCCTCCTCTTTCAAAGATTTGATGTTCTGATAAGAAAAACATGAAAAAGCAAGCCTTCTTGAGTGCTGATCTGAAAATTTATTAAAAAACCAGCAAGTTTATGTTCTTGAATCTTTGAAAATAAGGGTTTGAAGTTGCTGCTCTGTTTCTCCTTGAAGACACCTGCAAGAAAATATGAAAAATAATACATAGAGTTGTCCTTAAATAAGTTTTTCCTTGAGAAAACAACTTCTCAAACCCTAATTTGATGAAACCCTAAACTTGGCTCATGCATTGAGCAAAGGCGTTTTTTCTCTCTTTGAAAATTTTGAAATTCTCAAAAAATTCTCTAAGGCATGAGAAGTTGGGCGCCCTTTTTGAGGTATGTCGCCCAGTCTCTCCAGACTTAGCCATTTTTTCACTGTTTTCACATTCCGCTCAATTTGTAACCCTGTTTCAGCTCTATCTCCCGACTTCCATTTTGATCCAATGAACAAACTGAGAATTACATTATGGAGCCTCATCGAATCTGAAGACATTGTTCTGGGGACGTCATTTGCTAAAAAGTTCATTTGACCCTTTGAATTGTCAGGTGCCTATCTCTAATAGGGGCACCTATTTTCTCCAGTGTTAGTTTTTATTTTGATTTTTCACTGTTGCTTCCAATTTCTGTCATTTCACATAATTCTTCTCCTCTGTTTAGCTTGCGACATCTGACGATTGCTAACTTTGACGAACGAGCTGACGGATTCGTTGGAAAGTTGGGTCTTGTTGTGAGCTTTTCACACATCACCCCATTCAAGATGGGGACCCCCTAATTTTTGCTCCATTCTGGTCTTTTGGCTTTGGTTCTCTCTCTCTTTGGTCGTTCTGTTCTTCCGGGGATGTCCCATCATTTGACCTAGGTTGAAAAGTTGGTTGAGCCTGTGAAACTAGGGTTTTTATCCTTCAGGCTTGTTTGAGGTCAAATAAGGTCATCAAAGTAAAATCTGAGCATAGCAGTACAATCGGAAGGCTCAAGGCAGGATCCCACTGAATTTTCACTAAAATCTGACAACTTACTATTTTTAGTAAGTACCTAATATGAGCCCTCTTCCTCAGAATTTCGGGGTTCTGACTGCATCAACACTTCCAGGTAACTTCAAGGTGCCTGCACATAAAATTTAAATAGATTCTGACAACTTGCTATTTTTGGCAGTTCAGGCTTCAAGAGCAATTTTCAGGGTTTACACATACGATTCTTCAAGGCATGACTGGAGAATGTATCTAGGTTTTTCAAGACGTTTGCAATGATATAACATGCATGTCGAGGTGATGACTCTCAACGGTTCAGCCTTCAAAGGCTATTTTTAGGGTTTGCATGTAGAGTTTCCCAACGCATGTCAGGATATTCCTTATGAGTTTTGCGAGAGCTTAGCAGTGATATGGCATGCAAGCGGAGGAGATCACTTTTCAGAGACTTACTATTTTTAGCCAGTGCTCACATGTGGACCAGTTTTTTGGGTTTTTTGAGATCCCTCGGGCACTATGACATGCAAACTCATCCGACATCGAATTGATCGCTTTCCGGGCGTTTACTATAAATAGTAGGTTCACTCCAGCAACTCTCCAACACTTCAGTTCAACAAGCAAAATGACATGCAACAAAAATCTAGTCAAATGGAAACAGTTCACGGTACATGCAAGTCAAATTAGGGTTTCCACTGTTATGCTTAAAAATTGGGTGTGAAACACAAAAGTTGTCAAAACGAAGTACACCATCATGATCAACATCTTCCAGGCTGCCTACTGGTAAAATTTGAGCGCAATCTGAGTACTTACTATTTTTAGTAAGTCACTTCATGGCTAAAAATAGCATGTCTATGCCGAGGCTAGGTGTGAACGAGACAGTTAAATCATCAAGATCATATAGAGCAAATTTCAGGTCAAACGAACCTGAAGAGATCAATCAATTTTAGGGTTTGCTAAAAATAGCAGGATGGCTAAAAATAGCATACCAGTATGGACAATGGGTATAAACAAGGTAGCAAGGTCATAAGAGGCATAGCCACGCCAACTTCAGTTTCAAAATAGGTGAAAATGCATGGAAGAGAGCACTTCTCCAGAATTTGCTAAAAATGGAATGGCAAGAGGTAGCCGAGGCATTGAGAATTTTCAAGTCGGAGCTGACAAGAGAAGGCATGAAATGAGCCCATGACATGGCAAAGATGGAGCTGATAAATTTTTGAAGTCATGAGAAATTCCTTGAGACCCCTCTAAATGCGCCTAGGGAATGAGAAGGTGTTGATAAAATTGCTAAGGAAAACAAATTCCCCCTCATAGGGTGTGAAATGCGCCCTAAAATTCCTCCTCCCTATAGCAATTGCGCCCTTGGATGGAAGTTCAACATAGAAAATGCACCCACAAAGATTGAGGAGGAGATGAAAGTTTCTAAGGCGTGGGAATTCCTTCCCACCCCCCTAAATGCGCCCTCATATGGAAGTGGCAAGGATGAAATGCGCTCAAAAGTTCTCCCTCCACATGCTATATACGCCTAAGAAGACAAGACAAGGAGGGCATGATTTTGAAAAATATTCTAAGTATAATGAAAGTCCTTCCCACTAGGTGAAATGCGCCTAAGGTTGAACAAGTTTCTTCTCACCATGCTAAATGCACCCACAAAGATTGAGGAGGAGATGAAAGTTTCTAAGGCGTGGGAATTCCTTCCGACCCTCCTAAATGTGCCCTCATATGGAAGTGGTAAGGATGAAATGTGCTCAAAGTTCTCCCTCCACATGCTATATGCGCCTAAGAAGACAAGACAAGGAGGGCGTGATTTTGAAAAATATTCTAAGTATAATGAAAGTCCTTCTCACTAGGTGAAATGCGCCTAAGGTTGAACAAGTTCCTTCTCACCATGACAAATGCGCCCAAAGGAGTTAGGACTTGAGGAGGAAAATTGCTAAGTGTAAGACAAGATTGCTAAGGCGTGGAAAGGCAAAGAGGGTAAAATGGAAGTTCATACCCTCAAATGCGCCCCTCATGGGTAAGTTAAATAAATTTAAAATTCTCTAAGGCATTACAAGGAGAAATTAGAAAATACACCTAAAGAAGAGGTGATGTTAAAATTTTCCAAGTGCTAAGGGGTGTGCGCCCAGGAACAGAAGGGAAATTCTTTAGGAAGTCAAGGAAAAATGCCAAAACAGGAAAGTGAAGACTGTAGGTGTGGAGTGCGTCCAGATTAAAAATGAATAAACCTTAGCAATTTTTTTTATTTTTTTTCAAAAATAATAAAATTAAACTTACCCCTTCGTCGGGATACACATGAAAACGGTGAGTTTTGAAGGGAGATTTCTTATGGGTATTGGACATTTCCCACTGGGAGATGATTTAAACTTGTTCCACGCCTCGCTTGTGTCGTCTAGACAGAGATTTTTGCCCAGTGCCTGTTTTAATGAATTTCCTAAGGCGAAATTAAAATTTCTCTAAGGCAAATGAGATGAATGTTTTTACAAAAATGCCTTAACTTGAGAATTGAGCTGGACGACTGGAATAATTCTGCAAAGTAAAGTCAAATTCCTTAGCCAGATAAAATGAAATTGTTTATGAAGAAGTGATTGATTTAATGTTTCAAAATGCAAACATGATGAAGCAGGCCTGTGCGGGGGTGATGAATTTTTCAAAAATTCTAGAAGTCAAATATTCTGATGCTCCGAGTGACAAGTGTTGAGACTGGCAGAGGAGGGAAAATGGAAATTCAAAAGTTTGCTAAGTTTAGCCTCTTCCAAAATTCGACTTGGCTATAAGATTTCAAGTTCTTTTCATATTTCTCACCGGTTGCTGAATGCAAAATATTCTCAAAGACTGAAAGTACGAATTTGAGAAAGGAATACTTGAGTTGCTGAGGTGGGAATTTGAGAGGAGAGGTTTTGAAATTGCTGAAGTACAAGTTTGCAAGGAGAGACTTCTCAAGTTGCTGAGAAGTTCGAACTTGTGAAGAAAGTGAGTTGCTGAAAGTGCGAATTTAAAGAGTGAAGTGCGAATTTAAGAGAAGTTTCAAGTTGCTGAAGGTGAATTGCTGCGAACAAATATTTCCAAGTGTTGGACATTGTGTTGCTGCAAATAGGAAACTTCTGAGTGTTGAAGTGAGAAGGGCATTGAGGTTTGCAGCTGTAAATGTCAAAGTGTTGCAGCCTTTTTATTTTCGAAAATCTGCTGGCACCCTCAAAATGCTATTGTTTTCTAAGAATTATTTTCTAATGACTCTTTTATTTTTGCAGAATGGCTGAAACAAGCAGAAGAGCTGCAGGGAGAGGAAATCATGCTGAGTTCAGTAGGGCGAGCACATTGAGGCAAGCAGTGATTAAGAAGCTGATCAAATCCTTCCTGTCAGAGTCAAAGTTTTCTTCGAAATTGGGCAAGTTAAGTGACACAAACCTTGGCTCATTGAATTTGGAGACTTTTAGAAGGTGAATAATGGGAACTGGAGGTCATCATCCGTCAGTCACTTCCCATAACATTGTCAGAAGTGGACTTTATGCAGCTGCTGGTTTTCCACTAGCAATCTGGTGCCGAGAGCTGATCATGGAATGTGCCAACTGTTACAACACGGAGCGGAGAACCATCGTTTCACCAGATGGCAAATTGTTGGCCAACCTTACGCCAAAAACAATTGGGGAGGCATTTGGAATCCCAACTCATGAAAAGATGATTTACAAAACAAGGGAGAGGGCTGAAAGGATGTACTCATCCACATTTGATCGATGTGCTGACTTGATAAATTCCAAGTGGATGAACAAGCCCAAGCCAACTCGCACAAAGTTGTCGAAGCAAATAATTTCAGAGGACTTGAGGCAAGAGTTTTGTGACCTAATAATGATGCTAAGCAGAGTCGGAGGGTGCCCCCAAGCATTCATCTATGAACCTTGGATGTTCTATTATATCAACCTGGTGCTTGAGGGCAAGGAGTACGTAGACTAGGCATTGATGATCAATGATAATTTACACGAGCAACGCCAGAGTCTAAGGAGGACAAAAACATTCTACATGAGCTCTTACATTGTCTACATGCTGGCCCGAATGACAAAGTATAGAGGGATTTCGTATAAGGAACCAAACGGGTGTGGCTCTCAGGAATTTAAAATACATGAGGCTTGTCCACAGTTACATTTGACAAGTACCTCCAACTACAAGAGGGTCAATGACACCTTCACAATGCACATAGCGAGGACCTTGCAGCAAAGGACTCATCATAGAATATCCAGAGAGGCACAAGAGCTGATTGAGAAATTCGGATGTTGGTTTATCCAGTTTCCGAAGTTTACCTACATCAGGCTGCAAGGGTTTTCCTCTTATCCATACAGATTGCCCTGGTATCCCACGAACAAGATTGTGATGCTAGAGATATCTAGGCAACTTATTGCCTATGATAAGATTCAAAAGACGAAGAAGAAGGGTGGACTTGGATTCCCTATCACCATGGGGAATTCAGATGAAATTTGTCCATCACTACAGGCAGCCAAAGAAGCAAAAAATGAGCTTCAATTCTTCCACCTCTCCTACCATACCAGCAGACAACACTATGATCCCCACAGGAATATCAGATGGATATTGTCCGAGGAATTGAGGCATAAGCCACAAATTGAATACTTTTGGGCGAGTGCAGTGGATGAGGCTGAAGTTAGGAAGAGGATGTTTTCACGGGTACCGTTGGGGATGATTAGGGAATGCGAGATTGCCCTAGTGCCAGATCAGATTGAGAAAGATATAAATGTGATACAGGCTGATTATGAAATAGTGAGGGATACACCACTCCCACTCACAGATTGGTTAGAGCCTGAGATTACAGACTTGGATACACTTTGCATCCCAGTCTTGACATTCACACGGAGTTGGGTGGAGAGGCATGTGAGCCGACTCAAGGGCAGATCAATCCCCCTTACTTATAATCTGATGGGAGATCACAAATCACCAGTTGCTAGGCAAAGAAGACATGTTGCTCAAACCCCAAAGCCACAAGGGAAAGAGCCCGTGCAGCCAGAGCCTCAAAGAATTGAGGAATCCACCCATACACCATCACAAGCACATTCTTCGAGTTTGCAGGAAGTGTCAGTGTTTGTTGATCAAAGGGAAAGATTGAATATAGAACAGGTAAAACGAGAGGCAAGTCAGCCACCTCGTAGAGAATCAGTGGGCCAAAGTATCAATATGCCTAGAGAGGAAAATCAGCAGGAGACAGAGGAAGGGATGACCACTGATACTCAATTTCAGCATGAGATTGAGGCAGCCCTTGAGGATGATGCTACTTTGGATCAGGATGCCCAGAGCTCAGGAGATGCTGAGCCTATAGAGGATGATGAGCCTCGTCGGCACGGGGGCGTAGAAGAAATTCATGAGGTGGAGGCCGAAGTTGAGCAACCCTTCATCATTGTTGACTTACAGCAGGAAGTGTCAGAATGGCTGAGGGACAAGATGAGACATGATCTGGTCGATGAGACTGATCCAACAGCTGAGATGGAGGAATTGTTGAGTAGGATCAATGCCCCTCCAACGAAGAAGGCTAGAAAGTTCTCTAAAATTTCAACTGATGAGGATGGCTCTCGGACATTGCACGTGGCCGTGCCTAGGACAGAGTGTGATCGGGATGAGGCTGTTCCAGAGAATTATGTGATTACTACTATGGAACTTGGCCGCCCTACTAGAGCACAGGTGGTGGATGAGTACGACAATTCATATCAGGCACTTAAGGATAGATTGCTTCGTATCGAGGGCAAATACAAAAGGTTGAAGGTAGAGCACAAGACACTGATTGGTTATGTACAACACTTGTCCCGTCCTTGTGGGCAAGAAAATCCGGCAATTGAATTGAACTTCCAGCCGAATTTCCTAGAGAGTCAATCAGTGGCTTAGAAGATTTGAAAAGAATGGCACAAGAGGGAGATAAGTGGGTTGCCAATGTTCATGTTGATATAGAAAATTTTATGGAGGATCTTGCACATGCCTATCGGCAAGCCTCTGACATTATGGCGAGAATGGAGGCAGTTAGCCAGGCTTGGGGTGAGGCTCGTATCTATTAGACGAGAGTTGTTCTCCGCCTAGGAACTTTGATGCACACACCTCTACAGGTATTGGTTGAGGGAGGCGTGATTCAAGAGGGAGATAGATATGACTTCGTTGGCTGGTACTCTTCGCTGGTCACGAGCCGAGGATTCTACGATGCATCACAGGAAGATTCAGTCAGGATTAGAAAGGCCATTACAAATATTTTAGATGGAGTCCTCAATACGTTGGAGGCTATCTTTGCCAGGAGGCTAACTTCTGGGGAGGTGACTGTAGATGGCTTGAAGAGTAGGTTGGCACCATTCTTTTCGGAGGTGAAGGCCTTTGTCCAAGTTGATTTCGAGAACACTTCCACCTTCTCCAACATTATTCAGAATACCCAGGATGCTCTAGTTGCCTGGAAGAAATCTTGTGCCCGACATGGGCAAACAGTTACAGTGTTGGAATTTCAGTTGGATCATATCCCTCCCATTTTGGATCAGGAAGTTGAAGCTGTGTTGACCAGGTTCATCGAGTTTGCAGCCAGGGAAAAAGAGAAAGGAAATGCCCGTCTGGATGATGATCTTCTGGAAGGGGATGATGTGCATTGATTACAGATAGTGGTTCCTGTAGAGGAGTGGAGAATCTCCGGTGCATTCATTGCCTCACTCCTCTCAGTGGCGGTTTTTAGGGCTAAAACCCTAATCAGGGCATATGTGGCTCAATCTGAGCCTTCTATTGTATTTCAATCTAAGTCATCCACTGGACTGGGCTTGATATAAAAGGGGCATCCCCCCTCATTTGTAAGATATTAGAGTTAGAAAAATCGGAGATAGAGTTGAGCTAGAGAATAGAGAGCATATAGTGAGTAGTTAGAAGTTAGCTTTGTTTGAAAAGGAAAGAAAAACTTTCCCTTTGAAAGTTTTTGTAAAAGGTTGTTGTGGAGGACTCTCATAATATAAATAACTTCATTGATTGGTGATTCTCTCTTTCGTTGTGGGCAGTTGACAAGGCTTTTTCGTCTTTCCAATTCAAGTAGATTAGAGTGAAATAAATTTTATTTTATGCAAGTAGTTGTTAATTGTGGAATATATGGTTTAACTTGAGCAAGTCTTCTTTCATCCATACCACTAGCGGGCTCGCTGATGGTGAGTTCGCCCTGTGTGGTCGACTGGAATATCAACACTTAACTTCGATTATGTTTCATATGTCCATATGCATCGTTGTGATGGTATGAGCATGTTTTGTCATAATTTGAACACCTTTCTCATCCTTTGAAGATTGCACCAATTTTGTGGAAGTTGTCCGAAGGGAGGCGAAGCAAAGTCTGGTTTGAAGTTTGTTAAAGTCGACCCTCGTATTCCACCTTTAGAAGTAGACTATAGAATCCCTACCCTTATCCCTTTTAATTCAGCATTTTCCCAGTTAATTTAGGAATCGAAGCGTCATCGCTAAATCTTTATACCTTGCATCTGCTTCGGTAGTTGAACAATTGTGTAAGTCCCCTTGGAATACCTAGCATATTCACATCAAACCAACTGAGGCTATCCCCTTGCATAAGGAACCTTGGAGTTGAACGCATGATCTTTCACGCAATCTTAGCATGTGGAACACTTTGATCAAGAGAGGATAGAGTATTCGTTGGAAACTTTAATCTGTGTTGGTGCAGTCATAAAACACCCGTCAACAGGTCCAGTCTGACGAAGTTATATTGGAGAGGCCTTCTGCAAATTTTATCGTTTAGCACCTCAAAAGCTTGGGCGCCCTTCTCCTTCAGGGGTGCCCATCTTCACCAGACTTAGCCATTTTTTACTATTTTATCATCAGAGTTCAAAACACCTCCCATCATAGCCCCTGTTTGACCTGATTTTGCCGGTGGTTGAGTGATCGGACGAGCTGACGAAGACATCCACTGCGAAACTGACAGGAAACTGAACAACATTGCCTGGGAACTTCAACCCTGATCTTATCATCTGGTGCTTCAAAAAGATGGGTGACCTTCTTCTCCAGGGGCACCCATGTTTAGCAGAGTTAGAAAAATCTCTGAACTTTTCAATTTTCTTTCCTCGTTTGACATGCCTTCTTTGTGTCGGCTGTCGAAAGCAAAAAATTTTCTAAGGCATGGGAGTATGGGCACCCTTCTTGACTGGAGGCACCTGGATTCACCAGAGTTAGCCAATTTTTGCATTTTTCAAATTTTTTAAAATATTCTCTCCTTTCTCCATTTTTTGTGCACGTTCATCGTCGATAGCTTCTGTTTGATGCTCGAACGTTTGATTCTGACACCTGGTAATTGACTGACTTGCATTGATGACCTTAGATCTCCCAAAAATCTTCTGAAAAAGCAGAATAGACCCACTAGGGCAAAACTGACCTTTTTGAGATTCTGACAGCACCAGCCTGATGAGGAAGTATTTTAAGCCAATCAAAATCAGTCTTAACCCTAGAAGCCAAACTTTCTATTTTTAGAAAATTTTACAAGTATCCGTTTCATAAGAAACCCAGAAAAACCCAAAAAAAGTTTCTATTTTTAGAAAACTGCTAAAAATAGAAATTTTCCTAAAATTTAGGGATAAAAAACTAA
The DNA here is from genome assembly GCA_007115665.2 of Sequoiadendron giganteum. Lineage (NCBI taxonomy): Eukaryota > Viridiplantae > Streptophyta > Pinopsida > Cupressales > Cupressaceae > Sequoiadendron > Sequoiadendron giganteum. The sequence continues at coordinate 590,322,898 of CM021103.1, read as the reverse complement.
AATTTGGGTATTGTACGTTTGATTGTTTTGAACCGACCAAAATTGTCAGATTTTGAAAATTTTGAGTTTTTGACCCCCATGCAAGACATGCGAATCCCAATTTTGACCTTTTTGACAAATTTAACAGTATTTTGACTCATTTCTTCAAAATGCCTAAGTGTAGAAAAATTTTTAATTTGGGGTACAACATTGGCTCCGTCTGGGGACCAAGTCGATTACTTTTGGCATAGGAGAATCGTAGAATCTCTAAATTTTCAGCTTAGACCAGTGCCTTGTCCATTGAGTAGCGGAGTCAACATTACATCTTAATCACCTATTTGCAAATCTTTCCCTAAGAATCACCTGTGACCGGACTTCCTAGCATCACCTAAGAGTTGGACTTTCCTAGAAATCACCTAAAACAAGACTCTTAATCACCTAAAACACAACGAAACTGTTATGAGGAATGGAAACACAACATTACAGAAGGAAAAATTACAGAAAGGGGAAACACATTACTAAAGCATAAAACAAAAATTATTTACAAAACTTGTCACTTCTGCCTGAAAGGCTTTACTTCTCTTCTCATTGGTATTGAAGGAGACAAATCTTTTGGGATGAAGATTCTCAAATCCTCATATATCCAGGCAGAGGCACCTTGACCCATATCTTCATATGCCCAAGCAAAGGCTCCCTGACAAATATCTTCATACATCCAGGCGGAGGCACCTTGACTCATATCTTTATACATCCAAGCGGAGGCACTCTGACAAAAGTCAAAATATGGCGCAAAGAGGGAAGTAGGTACCAGTGAGTCGCCAACTTTGTTGTTGTTCATCCTCGAGATGTCTCTGATGTCGATCTTTGGGATGTCTTTGTTGTCGAACTCTTCAAACCAATCTATCGCGTTCCAAACCCAATTTCTATAATGTCGTAGATGATCCTTTCTGACTTGAAAATATCCTTTGACTGGTTCATCGATCAGCTCCACATCTCCTTCAACACATAGGAGTTCGATTCCCATGTCTTTGACATTTTTGAGGCCTAACAAAAGAACCTCTTTTTCAGCTTCGGTGAATTCCAATTGCGGCAATCCTTTAGGGGGGATGATCATTATCCCTTCTTCTGAACCTACAGCTGAAAAACCCCCATCCAAATGCATTGTCCATAACTTTGTATCATCTGTCAGCCTTCTTTCAGAACAATCAATGTCCTGGTCCTTGATTTCTATTTCTGACAGCGTCACACAATTACCTAGACTTGTTTCTTGATATAGTTGGGCTGGGGGGGTTGGAATTTTCACCACTATGAATTGTGATTTGGGCTCAGGTTCTATCTTGATTCTACCTTCCTTCACAAGAACGGTCGCGGACAACCAATCTAACTGCATTGCACCACCAAGATCTCTGCAGAAGCTCCGACTCAATAACATCCCGTAGCTGATTGGAATATCAGCCACTAGAATATTCATCTTTATCTTTTTCTTTGGGCAAGCTACCAACCTCACTTGAGCGTCCTCCAATTGTCCAACCAACGACACTGACTTAGATTCAAGTGAATAACACTCATCAAGAGTTTCTGTGCATGAGAGTCCCAATGCATTCATCACTTGCAGAGGCATGATGTTGTCTGAGGCTCCTGAATCAATGATACAATTGCTCAATTTAAACCCTCCTATATACAAAGATATATAGAAAGGCTTAGGCTTTTCTTTTATTGGAACAGATGACTCGAGCAATGTAGGTTGCATTGAAGCTTCTTTCTTTACATGTCGTATTATTCTGCCAGCTACTCAAGATGATCATGAAGATACTCCAGCTGTGAAATCTGCACCTTGTTCTTCATTATGGAGTTTACAATATCAAAATTTGCTAAGGATGGGTCTTGAGCAACTGCTTCCTTAGCTCGTTCTTTAGCTCTCAGCCTTTCTTCTTCTTCTTTTTGAACCTTCAAGTGTTGAGTACATGTGAACACAGTCATTGAAGGTCTTCGTTGATTTACTTCAAGAGAGTTGTAGCAATGGTCTTCTTGTTCTTCAATAATGGGTTCAAAATAACCCGCTGTGGAGTCGCCATCGAAGTTGTCCGTCTGTGGTGAGACAACATTCGAACTTGATGTAGGGACAAAACTGGAACTGGGTGCAGCCTCAGTATATCCCATGATCTAATTCATTCTGATATTTTCAGGGCATGTAGAACCAGTATGTGCATCGGTGTCATGGAAAGAACAAAATACCGCATTTTGTGTAGCTTCAATCATTGGTCTCAGTGGAGGTGCTGACAATCGTGGCTGAAAATCATTTCTCTCTGGTTGGTACTATTGTTGAGATAGAGCTTTGATAGACTTTGTTTTCATCAAGCCGGAAGTAATCATATTATCCTCCAACTCAATGGCGTGTTCTTGCGCATCTGTCAATTTTGCATGTCTCTCTGTCTTGAGAAAGAAGGCTATCTCCAATGGAAGAGCGTTTATGAAGCAGCTCATCAAAATCTCTGGTGATGGATTAAGTGTAGAAGAAAGTCGAGTAACAAGACAATTAAATCTTGCTACAAACTCCCGCATGTGTTCGTTGTGCTCCATCTTTGAATTTGCAAGTTAAGAAAACAACCAATGATTGTCTTCGGCGGGCTTGAATCTCGCCAAGAATTTGTTGCTCATAATTGCCCAACTTGTGATAAACCCCAGCTCGAGGTGATTGAACCAATCAGCAGCATTGTCGGCAAGAGTCTCCACAAAGAGACGTACTGCAATGTCTTCATGTGCCACGTGCAAAACCCCGCAAGCTGTGGAGAAGGCTTAAATATGATCATCAGGATGTTGAGTTCCATCGCCATGAAACCGCGGAAAGTGCTTCCTTGACACCTTAGGTAATTCATGATATTCCTGCAAAGCCAAAGGTCCAATGATGTTACCCCAAGGTAATGGGGCTGATCGTCTCAGATTCCTACCAATATTGTTGTTATCACCCATTGCTCCTGGCTGGATCATGCAATAGGGTGCCAGATGGTAATTCTCATGTCATAAAGTGTAAGCTTTCTTGAAGTTCTATGCCTCTTGCCCCACGGTGGGTGCCAGAAAACTGTTGGCGTTTCAAATCGCACCTTTGGAATGCGTTTTGGAAACGGACAGCTATGTGCAGTAAACTGCTCTTCGAATCAGGAGGGGAATCTCCCTCTTTTGCTGAGTTGCATAAAGAAAGTAAACTAAACTTAATTACGCCTATCTTTTTGGTTCAACTGCGAGAACACAAGGTTATAGAACACTAGATGTTGCGGTTGAGGTTTTCCCTTTAATGAAACTAGACAGCTACAACTTAACCTACGCTTAAAACGTTTCTACCCTCTCAAGTAAACGCAGAGCAAGAGAGTTTAAAAATGGACGAGTTTGATTTTCTGACTAAGATACTTAAACAAAATTTTCTTCAACATACGTTTAAGGCAAGCTCAAAAAGAGATCATAAAAGTATTACGGAAATGTGAAACTTTTATTTCAAGAGCAGCAAAGCAAGCTCCAAGATTTTATTTACTCACACTTCTAACACAAAACAATAGACGAAAATTTGAGATATTTATATCGAGGCAAACAAAGCACGCTCAGGATTTTATTTACTCAAATCTCTGGAACAAAAGATTACAATTCCAGGACGGCAAGTTGTAGCAACACGCTTCCAACATGCGATCAAAATCAGATTACAATCGACACATAACACATGCACTAAACAAGGATTTGCAGCTAAGGAGACATGCAAACTTTCTCTTTACACAAAGTGAACTGACACTAAACTGATAACAAACATGAAGGCATAAGCTCAGCGATTCTGTTATCACAAGCACAGTTAAACTAAAATGAGCAAAGACTGCTCATATTTATATACAAGCAGAGGAGTAGGGAACCCTAAAATCTCCTTGCTTTTACAACTAAGACTTGCCAAAATGCAAGCTTTATTTCTAAACCTAAACAAGATTAAAAAATCTAAACCTAGAAAGCATCTAAAAATGGAAAGTGCCAACTCATTACAACTTGATATCCTTCTTCTTCAAACAATGGATAAGAATTGAGACAAAAATAGAAAGAAAGCGTGAGACAAGAATGGAAAGAAAGCTTGGAGAAAGCTTCTAGAAGATTGTCACTTTAAATCTCTCACATCCACCAAAAAATGAGAAACTACCTCTCTATAAGGAGTGTTGATACTATCTATAGCCATATTCCGCTTTTCTAAGATCTTCGCCTCTTTTGCCATCAAACTTAGAGAATCTTTGAAATCTTCAACTTCTTTATGAATTTTGTTCTTGAAAAACATCGCTGCCTTAAAAGATGACTCACTAATTGATAACTTGGCGGCTCTCCAATTTGATGCTTCAGACTCTTCCCTTGATTCTCCCGTGGAAGAGTTTTGCACAACTTTTTTTGACACTTGTCCTTTCGCTCATACCACTCCCTTTGCACGTTCTTCAACTGAGATGATGACATTTTATGTCCATGATGGTATTGAAAAGCACTTCCCAACATCATCCGTTCAGATAATTATGATACAACACTTGTTTGGCTCTGAATTCGATGGGAGAGTACTCCATTATGAAAAACTTGAAGATTGACTGTAAACTTGCCTAGGTTCTGACAAGCTCAACACAAACCCTAAAAATAACTTGCTGATTTTCTTCGTCAAAAGGATGAATTTTTTGGAATTTTTTCTGACATATTGGTTTTGTTTAGAATTTCATTACAAGAAAACCTAGATCATCCATTTTTGAAAATTTAGAGTGAAGACTAAAAAAGCAGCAAACCCTAATTTTTTTTCGAAAAAAGCAGGAAAAGTTGGCATCTGGGTATTGTTCATGAGCACATTTTGGAGGAACGCAATTGGTTAGATTTTGAAATCCTCGAAATTTCACTGAAAAAGCAGCCACTTGAAGTTTCACCGGAAAAGCTGTGATATGGGTTTTGTCCAGAACAAGATTTGAGATAGACCCATAAGATTGGAAGTTGAAAGTTTTGAAGTTTTCTCTGACATGCAAAATAAAAAGCTGCTGCTGCAACCTTAAGAAAATTCTCCAAGAATTATCCAGAAAATTGAACTAGTATAAACCTGCTCACTGAAAATTGAAAACAATGGCCTCCTCCTTCAAAGATTTGATGTTCTGATAAGAAAAACATGAAAAATCAAGCCTTCTTGAGTGCTGATCTGAAAATTTATCGAAAAACCAGCAAGTTTATGTTCTTGAATCTTTGAAAATAAGGGTTTGAAGTTTTTTCTCTGTTTCTCCATGAAGACACCTGCAAGAAAATATGAAAAATAATACATAGAGTTGTCCGTAAATAAGTTTTGCCCTGAGAAAACAACTTCTCAAACCCTAATTTGATGAAACCCTAAACTTGGCTCATGCATTGAGCAAAGGCGTTTTTTCTCTCTTTGAAAATTTTGAAATTCTCAAAAAATTCTCTAAGGCATGAGAAGTTGGGCGCCATTTTTGAGGTATGTCGCCCAGTCTCTCCAGACTTAGCCATTTTTTCACTGTTTTCACCTTCTACTCAATTTGTAACCCTATTTCAGCTCTATCTCCCGACTTCCAGTTTGATCCAACGAATGAACTGAGCATTACATTACGTAGCCTGATCGAATCTGAAGACATTCTTCTGGGGACGTCATCTGCTAAAAAGTTCATTTGACCCTTCGAATTGTCAGGTGCCTATCTCTGATAGGGGCGCCTATTTTCTCCAGTGTTAGTTTTTATTTTGATTTTTCACTGTTGCTTCCAATTTCTATCATTTCACATACTTTTTCTCCTCTGTTCGGCTTGCGACATCTGACGACTGTTGACTTTGACAGACGAGCTGACGGATTTGTTGGAAAGCTGGGTCCAGTCTGACGAAGTTGTGTTGGAGAGGCCTTCTGCAAATTTTATCGTTTAGCACCTCAAAAGCTTGGGTGCCCTTCTCCTTCAGGGGCACCCATCTTCACCAGACTTGAGCCATTTTTTACTATTTTATCATCAGAGTTCAAAACATCTCCCATCATAGCCCCTATTTCACCTGATTTTGCCGGTGGTTGAGTGATCAGACGAGCTGACGAAGACATCCATTGTGAAGTTGACAGGAAACTGAAGAACATTGCTTGGGAACTTGAACCCTGATCTTATCATCTGATGGTTCAAAAAGATGGGCGCCCTTCTTCTCCAAGGGTGCCCATGTTTAGCAGAGTTAGAAAAATCTCTGAACTTTTCAACTTTCTTTCCTCGTTTGACGTGCCTTCTTTGTCTTGGCTGTCGAAAGTGAAAAATTTTGTAAGGCATGGGAGTATGGGCACCCTTCTTGATTGGAGGCGCCTGGATTCACCAGAGTTAGCCAATTTTTGCATTTTTCAACTTTTTCAAAATATTCTCTCCTTTCTCCTTTTTTTGCACACGTTCATCGTTGACAGCTTTTGTTTGATGCTCGAACATTTGATTTTGACACCTAGCAGTTGACTGACTTGCATTGATGACCTTGGATCTCCGAAAAAGCTTCTAAAAAAGAAGAATAGACCCACTAGGGCAAAACTGACCTTTTTGAGATTCTGACAGCACCAGCCTGATGAGGAAGTATTTTAAGCCAATCAAAATCAGTCTTAACCCTAGAAGCCAAACTTTCTATTTTTAGAAAATTTTACAAGTATCCGTTTCGTAAGAAACCCAGAAAAACCCATAAAAAGTTTCTATTTTTAGAAAATTGCTAAAAATAGAAATTTTCCTAAACTTTAGGGATGAAAAACTGAAATTTGGGTATTGTAAATTTGATTGTTCTGAGCCGACCCAGATTGTCAAATTTTGAAAATTTTGAGTTTTTGACCCCCATGCAAGACATGAAAATCCCAATTTTGACCTTTTTGACAGATTTAACAGTATTTTGACTCATTTCTTCAAAATGCCTAAGTGTAGCGAAATTTTTAATTTGGGGTACAACACAACTGATTATGAGGAATTTCTGATTGCAATTACTTGGAAGAATTTATCAAGGGGTATAGAACATATTTTCACCATAAAATCAATTCAACATTCACAGATTTGTTGAGACATTATGTCAAACAATTGGCATTCTTTCAATATGATTGGAAATAATAAAATGTGAACATTACAACTTGCTGTACCAAATTTCAATATACAGAAATATGGAAATTTTATGCTCTAACCCCTTATTATAGCATATGTAAACATTCAATGATAGTTGCAACATGAATTGCCCAAGTCTGGGATCCTCCGTAAGTGCCCACGCCCCTGCCTATAGCATTCAAATGGCTATGCCTAAGCTCTTATGACCCCTATGACCCACAACCCCTTATTAGGCAACATCTTGCCCAAAGGGTGTAGTGACCAACAAATAATACTCTAGACAGCCACGTCCCCTTTAAAGATACTCTTTCTACTCCCATCCAAGGTTGGGAACACCTCTCTAGGGGGGTCATCCCACAAAAATAAAATAAATTTTATTTTTAGTTAAAAAATCCCCCAACATGGGGTGGAACCATAAGGAGGGTTGGCCTCATGTAAAATATTTTATTTTATTTTATTTTCATTTATGTATCTTCCAACTCCAAAGGGGGCAACCAACATGAGAGTGAGTGAATTTAATTTTGGGGTCTCACCAACACCACCAAAATGCCTTTGACATCAATGATAATATTTTTCCAACAAGTCAGATAAACCATTTTATCAAAACATAATAATAGGAATTGTACACTGACTACATCATCCCCCCTAGACGAAAAAGTTGTATTCCAAACAAGGAAAACAAGAAAGCATCAAGTAGCATTTGAGAAGATTTTCCAAACTAATGACAATATTGTAGATGAACTTGGAATTGCATTTTACAAACTTGGACCATGAGAGTTCTTGCAAAATCAAATGAGTTTAGTGGGGTTATAGGGGCAATGCCCCCAATGGGGTCAAGTGGTAGCCAAAAGTAAGACCTTCAAAGCCACACAAACCTTCACAACGCACAACATTTTCTTGATTTTTTAAGAGGCAAAAAACAATGTTGACAAAGCCAAAAAATGGAGATTTTGGAGAGTTTAACGAATGTATGTTAATATGTGAATAATACTTCAGACGGTAGACCAACCAACCAAGGGATCTCATCTAATTGTACACAAAAAACTAAGAGTATGTAATGTCCCCATTTTCCATCTCGCCACCCAAGCATTAAGTTAATTAATTAGTTTAATTATTCGATATTGCCTAGAAAAATGTTTATGTGAAAGGGTAATATTAAATAATTAAATTATAGTGTTATTATAAAGTGACGTTGAGTAAATATTTAAAGGATATTTTATAAAGTCACTTTATAATAAAGTGCTAATATGTTTTGGCGCAAAATTTTAAAAGGGATTCTCAGATGGTTATAAAAAGGAAAAGTGAGCTCATTTTTTCATTATGCTGGTTTTTACTATTTTATCTAGTAATTTGGTGGAGCTCTTCGGAGTCTGAAACCCTAGGTGGGAATTCCTACGAGTATCCAATTTCGGTGGTGAAAGATTCCTCCCTAGCTGGTTTGAGACGATAATATGGAATAACCCTCTATATTTCCTAGAATCATCACATCATAAAATTTAAAATCTATCATACCTCTATAAATACCTTCACTCTTAAATTCTGATCAATATATCTCATAGTTACCAGGAGATGCGTCTCCCCCCTTTGAGTTACAAAATACTCATGATTGTTCAAGATTCACGATAATATGGAATGTGATAAGGGTACATGATGCCCTATTTCAGGAAAGATGTTATAAGTTCCTTTTATATTACAAAGCAATTATTAATATAAATTTGATTAGATGATGGTTTGGATATTGTTAGACTAACTACTTGATCTTTGTGAGTATGATGCAAGACAAATCAAGCCTCAGCAAGACAAAAGAGGGAAAGTATCATCCGCTAGAAAGGATGCGTTTGGGAAGTCTCAATGTTGCAATCTGAGTTTGAGTCAGTTGACTGAGTTTTGGTCAACTTTAGTCTAGGGTTTGTTCTAACTGATTGGAGGTAAGTAACCTTGCGTAGGATGTTTCGTTCCCTAATCTGCGAGGTATGGTTAGAGGGTTTCTTAACCATCTCGTTTCCTTCTATATACATATATATATTTATCTTAGTGAGCAATCATAAGTATACTATAATTTATATATATATATATATATATATAAGTATATAAACATAAGCATTATTTTGTATTCTACCATCGGATGTTTTGGTATAATCCACCAAGCCAGGCGGGTAGGGTAACGTAGTCGTCGGCGGTTTTGTTTAATATTCATTCCTTGTGATGTATAGAATAATTTTCTGACATGACTTTTATTTCCTTTATCAAGCTATAATAATAATATTATTATCTTTTAATGTTTAAAGTATTGACTTTTATAAATATATTAAATATATTGAATGTTGATTCATATTGCCATGATCTGACACTCAAATATTCCATTTATATAAAATTCTCAATATTCCATTCAGACATAGGAGTGTATGGCAGATATATATTTTATTTCAGAAATTCCTATCACTTTATTTAATTGAGCCACCATTACAACCCAAGTACTCAACATTCACATTGATGCAAATATTCATTAACAATGGTGATATATGTTCACAAATAGCAATGGATAAATTATAACTAACCTTATTATTCCTGCCTTCACAAAATGCCACAGCTGCTGCCTTCCTATTTCCACCGTCCCACATATACAAATCCCCTTAGAAGAGTATTGGCGGCTAGTACTGTCAAAGAAAACATACACACAAGACCCGATGCTGCCAAGTCCCCCTTCAAACTCCACATAGTCTCCCTATCTAGACATGGCGCTGATTTGGGAGGGATGCATAACCATTTATAGGCTGCGTCCCATACTTTAAGTGGATCAAAGCTAGCAAACACTCACACTACCTCCTGAATATGCCGTTCCTTTAATTCTTACAGCTCCCATAATATGTGTGTATTGTTCCTACCTAGAATAAAGTCAAGCAAGGCTCATGGCTTCCATCATTTTATCCAACCTCCTCCAAAGTAAGGTGATCACCTTGGGAAAGTGGTGAGGTGTCACGTAGCTAAAGGTAGGTGTCTACTTGCCTATTGTGCCTCTTTTTGTCCCCACATAAGCTACTTCTATCACAAAAACACCATATGTATCCCATGCCTAGTCGATGCCAACCTTTAATATATCAACAAGTAATTAATGTGAATTGCCTATATTGGCATGGGCTATCCAAATCTAATTTGTGCACCATATCGTTAATGCTATGCCTTCATAATGGTACAACAACTATGTATGAAAGAACTGCAATAGACCTGAAGTATCGTTATTTTAATAATATTAATTTCTGAATCTATAGAAATGCTTGATGATAATATGGAATAACCCCTCTATATTTCCTAGAATCATCAAACCATAAAATCTAAAATCTATCATACCTCTATAAATACCTTCACTCTAAAATTCTGATCAATATATCTCATAGTTACCGGGAGACACATCTCGCCCCCTCTGAGACGCATCTCCGGTACCAGAGACGTCTCTAGAGACACCTCCTGCCATCTAGAGACTTCTGTCGGAGTTTCCCAAGTACTCTGCCGTCTCTCGCTACAAAAGATGACATCTCCCACAAAAAAAAAACCTAAAAACTTTATAACATTTGAAACTTTAAAAATTAAAGCATAATGTATAGTGTTTGTTTGACACGACTAAGACTCCTGACCACGGTTTAGGCGATTACATCGCTCATTGCTGCTTGCATTGACATCTAAGGAAGGCCACACCAGAGTTCCAGTCGCCGCCGCTAGGTAAGATGGCCTTAGTGATTTACCCCCAGTTCTACTACTAGCAAAGGAACTTGAGTTAGAGAGTGAGGAGTATTTGGAGAGCATCATAGCTGAGGACATTGACATGGATGATCATGATTTGGTGTAGATGATAGATTACTGATTTTTGTTTTTTGTTTGTTATCAGCCTATCAAACTATCAATATTTTTGAATTTCAATAGGTAATCGAATGTTAAATATCAAATATGCAATGTCAAATCAAAATGTGAACTATGATTATGAAATATGAAGTATGAACTCTTTGACTCTTTGACGCAATGACATTTGTGTATTTAAAGTTAATGTTCATTGTTAAACTTTAAAGTTCAATGTCATCATATTTTCTATAAATTATTAATTTTTTATATTTTTAATTTTTATTTATATTAAAAAAAAATGGCGTCTCCAAGTATCCCAGCCTCCTATTTTCAAAAAAAAATCCATACTGGTACTGGTACCAGTCTCTTGGAAAGTATGATATATCTACAAGCTCTTGATAAATCCTTCAAACCCTAAATTGAAGCTTTTCTCTGAAATTTCTCTCCAGAGAAGACTTACAAATATTGAAACCAATCGTTGTCGTGCAAATGCATAATCCATTAATGGAATTATCAACATTCAACCTTGGGATGTCTTTCAATCCTGCAGTTGAAGATCTTGATGAGGGTTTTCTTCCTCACAAAGCCAAGACCTCAGTCCAACCAGCAAACCCTTGTGTATATTTTCCAGCATGAATGACAAAATGAGCTCACAAAAGCACTTTATACTCCTCAATTCCCATGCCCAAATTAGCCCCCTTTATTTTTATTTAATTTTTTTTTCCCCTTATGACTCCCTTGAGTTGGGCGGCCAATTTTATGATATTAAAATATCATTAAAAAACACCTTATAACTCCTCAATCATAAAGACACTTAAATAAAATAAATAACACTAAAGTTAAATTACTTTAATATTTACATTATTTAAACTTAAAGCTCTAGACCGTGCTAACTACCAAGATAAAACCAAGGTAAGTATTCATCGACATTCCCAACATAAAAATGTTGCCATCTGACCAGGTCGATGATCAACCTATGAGTTATTAAAAATAGTGTGGACAAAGTGCCCAAAGAATGCTCCGGAAAGCATCACTATGAAACCCCTGAAACTCATTGAGCTGGAAATAACACCAATAAAACCCAAACGGTTGACTGACAAGCCACAAACTCCCTCGGAAGGGTTCACTAACCACCACATTAGTCTACAGGAACCAAGGTGATAGACTAACCACAACTCCTACTGACTATCTATGAAGGGGACATTACATAAACACATTTCATGCATCATTTTATGGAGTGCCATCCTTAGGGGGAGCAGATCTACCCTACTTTTCACTGTAAATTCACCTTTCCAGCCCTCATTATGATGTGTTTGCTCTGGAGGGCAGTTTGGGAAAGTTTCATTCACATTTGTTGCTGTTAGGCATTTACAATGGCTTTTCATTCAATTCCAGCTTTGGAAACTTCATTGCAGCCATCTGTAATGTCCCCTTCTCGAGCATGATCTTCTCAGATGACCGTTGGCCTATTCTGGAGACCCGTAGGCTACTCGGACGGTTTGATTAGGGTTTCTTGTGTGGAGGTTGCGATTGCTCGTGAATTGGTGATTGAACTGCGGATTCCTTCTGGGTTTTCTGTGGGCTTCGCAATGATATGTTTCTCATGGCATTCTGAGCATTTTCTGGAATTTACTATTTTTAGTAAATTCTATTTCTGGCAGTGGTCCTATTGGTCTCGGCACAGTTGACCCTCCTCTTCAGTCGACGCAGTTGGCTCACTCAATTTTGGCTTAGGGGCATAACTGGAGAGATAAGTTGGATTATTTTAATTAAGTCATGTTTTAATATTATATTTTAACATTGACCCCCTTGGCCTAGCAACGTCACTTTAAGTTGTTTTAAAAGATGTTCTTTATGGTGGGCGCCTCATTTAAGGAATTAATTATATCCTTATTTAAAGATTTATTCCAAGCATAAGTTGGACGCCAACTTCAAGGAAGGAATAAAATTATAATTAAAAAGTCAAAAGTAAAGCTTTGAAGAAAGGGACGCCATCTTTTGAAGGATTAGGATTTGACTCTGAAAAGAAGATTAGCGTTTCGAGAAGGTCAACGGTAAATTATAAAAGGAAGCCTTTGGTTCTCATTTCAGCATCTTTTGTCTACAGGAATGTTATGCTGCTGGATTGGCTTTGGGATTGCTTCGAGGAATGTACGCCTCCTAGCTAGGCATTGCTTCTTGCTTGAAAGATAGCGACTAGTGGTGAATTAGTATAGTTTGTGAGTTGCATTGGGATTTGAGCATTGTAATCAGCTTGTGGCTATTTAGTTCAGTTTTTGCATATTAGAGATTTTCTGGAATTGCATTTTTTATCTACAGCAGATTGATGTTTTTATTCATAAATCCAAAAATACAAAAAAAGTCATTATGGGTATTGTCTAAATCTATGTGTCTGTAAGGGGCGACTCATTTCTCCAAGTTGCAGATTTTTTGGAGAAGTCTTGAATTTTTAATGTGAAATCGCCCTTCTTGCTGGGCCGTACTTTCCAGATTTGCCTTGGGATTCGTGCATTAAATACATAGAGTCTTTTGTTCAGCTTTCAGTGTCCTATCTTGGTCGCCATCTTATTAGGGTCATATTGCATTTCGTCTGGTGGAATTTGATTAAGTTTGGAGCAAGTTGTGAGTGAATTTGTGAGTTTCAGGGCTGCTGTTCGTGCACGTGGAAAATAGGACTGTCACAAATCAGATTGTCAGGTTGGCTCTAATAATTGAGTTTTTGATCTAAGCCTTATTATTCAGTAAAGTAAACTCAATATATATTGTTGCAACTTATCTATCTCTTGATTCACGTTGATAGCAAGGCATTGTCTAATATATTGTAAGCTGGCAGTAGTACTGACAGTAGTTCATAATCTTGCTTTATCAAATTGTAATGCTCAATCTTTACATTTTGTAATTGTTTGTAATATCTGACACCTTCGCCCTATGGTAGCTCCTTTCCCACTCCGGGATAGAAAGCACATTCTGGGTGTCGAGTTACTTTCAGCATTCTAGCCTATTTCTTTTCAAAGCATTGTAAGTCTTAGCACTCCGCCATATGGTCACCTCAATTCCATACTGGATTGGGTAGCACATACTTGGTGTTGAGTTTTCTTTCAGTACTGGTAGCGTAGAAGATCCTCTGACCATATGCTCGCCATCATCGGTGCCATTCTTGGTTAGAATTCCGTTCAGTTCTGCTTCTGCTTTCAGATCCTCTGACCAATGCTCACACCTTACCCACATCGGGATCCTGGTGTACATTATGGTTAGAGTTGCTTCAGCATCGTTTGGGTTTAGATCTAACCTTAATGGGTGCGTTTGTTTGTAAACTCGCAATTGAAAAAACGAAAAAATTTGGCTCGGAATATTTCACCATCCTTCATCTCCCTTCATTGTTTGCTATCATCATAGGAGATCATCACATTAAATTTGGGCAAGTTTAGGACCTTGTGCAGCCTCTAATGCATTTTTCCATCCATTCCCAGCTGCTGATTTGTCAGCATTGATCAATTTGTTCATTGAGTTTGTGGAGCACCTGCTTGAGGAAGAAGATAGGACGAATTGAGTGTTTGAAGCAGCCATTCCTCCACTTGTTTTCAGTCTCACAGTGGCCATCACTTGTAGCATTCATACAAGTCAAGGGTTCCATCAAAAATGTTTGTAAGTCGATTTGACAGTTGCAGAAGCTCTGAAAATATCATTTCTAGCTCATTATCATTTTGAACAGTTGCAAAGAAACAAAATCAGCCTACTAAGTGTTTCCAAAATTAACGTTTGGTGTTATCATGCCCTCTCCTATTCAGATCTGAGTGTTTTTGGTTAATCTAGGATTTATACCAGCAATTATATTGATGAGATTTTATCCAAAATTGCCCTTTAAGTGTATATCAGCTTTTGGGATTTTGATAATTAATTTCAAGTATTGGTTTCTATTTGATTTGTTGTTCCAGTTTATGTTTGTCTCAGAAAATTCAGCTCAAAAAACATAAAAATCAGAAAATTGAAAAACTTCCTAGTTGGGGACATTACAAATCATGATTCGATTATGTCAGTACTTCAGTTAAGGCTCAAACATAGCACAACATTTCTGGGGTCACAAATAATTGCTCAAATGCTAGGATTGTCATTTCAATATTTAATTTAAAACAATTTTATATAGGTGACAAGTCACATTATAACATTCAACCACACAAATCAATCACCAAGAACATCTCCATGAGCTTCTAATAGCCATAACAGTGATAAGTAGAAAAGAATATGCATGCAAAAGAAAACAACCTCTATCTATATATAATCTCATTCAATTTACTTAAATTTAAAGAAGATTTAGTGATACCCCAAATTCAACATGAAAATTTAAATCTCAACTGCCTACCTTTTTCAATTCCACTTTCATCTTCTTCTTCTTCTTCTTCTTCTTCTTCTTTGTCCTCCCTTGCTGGTAAGAGATAATCAGTCAATGCTCCAGCTGCATGCAGCTTCTTGCATGCCTCAAGACATGCTAATTGCTTCAACAAATTATGTTTACACTGAACCTTAACAGTAAGGACAGGAGAATTCCTAGGTAGTTCCATTGTGCACTCGCCAATTTCTTTGTTGATATCAAAAGTTGGCCGAGGTGTATAATACCTGAGTAATCATAATACACACTACTCATCTAAGATGACAAAAATTCCAATAGATTCTCAATAAAAGACATGATCAGTCATAAAATGAACATCCATCAGATGAAGCATAGAAGTTAAATTTCCACACCTCCAACTCAGGTTACATATTTATTGTTCAACTGTCAAAAAACTAAGATCCAGAATATGTGTGAATTTAAGAATGAAAAATATTTGCATGTCTAAATCTCATCATGAATGTTAGGAATTACCTATCTCCAGGCAACTGTGAACAGTAATGGTGGATCAATGTTACACTAGAGTTCAATGAAACTATAGCCTGTGTGGATTCCACACAGTAAACTTCCATGTTTGCCATTGAATCTACATGCAGGTCATGTGGCAAGCGAGTTCTGTTCAATGTCGCATCTCTCATGATTTGCTCACCTTTAATATAATTGTCAATCTTTCTTTCTTCTTCAACATCGCCCCTGTAAGTGACCAAAGAAAGTACCATTAGGAAAATACCAAATATATGCTGCAAAAAGTAAGTTTTCTTATCATCATAATGGAAAAAAAAAAAAACGTATATTTTCTAAATGGTATGAACCTTAAAAGGAGTTCCAACACATCATTTATTTTCTACTGGAAAAGAATCCTTTTGAACCACAAATTGCTAACTTGAAATCGATTTCAGATATTCAAAGATGGGATGAAAATGCATAACAAAAAAAAACCCTTTCTCATAATGAAATCACATCAAATCAAATTATATCAGCGCCCACGATTGATCAATGTATTTACTTGGGAAAGTAGTAACAACAACAATGAGGACATAGTACGACTACTAACAACAGCAGTGAGGAAAGGGCAATCAAACTCTGGAGAAAGAAAGAAAGAGATGAAAAAAAAACTGAACACACAAAGAAAACATCAGAAAATATAGAAAAGACTATGCAAACATTTGACTTATGTCCAAAAGAGAGTAGAAAAATTATTGCATGATCTGACACTGTTGAATTGAGATTTTGATATTTTCTATAGATTAGCTTAACTTGAAAATGAAATATAAAGGCTTGTCCAGAATGCTCTCTCAGAAATTTTAAATCAGTCTAGACCAACATCAGTTTCAAAACCAAAGCACTTATCAGACCACAAAATGATGATGTGAACCTTAACAATCAATAAAAAAGAACTTAAATAAGAAAGCAGCATAGAAATCCAACCTCTTGACAAGGAAAACATAGTGAGAATCTTGCATCCTGGCACGGCCACGTGATTGTATAAAGCTACACATTGTGTCTGAGAAATCATATCGTATAACCAAGTTGCACCCCCTAATATCAAAACCCTCTTCAAGGACTGTTGTTGCTACAATGATATTAATCTAAGATAAGCATTCCATCAACAATATGTCAGTATCCTGCAAAATAAAAATTGCTAAAAAAATGACAAGAATTGAACTTAAAAATACTAGTCTACCATTACAAATATACATCATATATTAGGATGTATATAGAAACATATGCATAGAGGGAAAATAAAGGATCAAATGACATATCTAGCATGTACACCTTTCCCTCACGGAATGCATCAACTATCTCTGTTTGCTGCCTTCTAGTTTGAGCTTGTAATTTTACTTGACTTCCAACTATATTTTCTGTCTTGAAACCCAAGAAGCAATCTAGGCAACCCAGTAAGTTACGCAGAACCATAGCTGCTATCACTCTTGTAACAAATACAATGCACCTTACTTGTTTCCAATCCCTAAGAAACATAGACCAATTTAATAAGAAATTAAATAAAACAAAATAAAAAAACACCACCTTAAATATTTTAATGTCATGAAAAAGACACAGAGAGAGCTGTGAATAATTAAAAATATAAATTTCGAACCATTAAAAGAAATATTTTAACTACATGAAACTACAATAAAGAAAGGAAGCTAGAGTTAAAAGCGGCAGTATCTAACAGTGCATGGCCAACTTTACATCTGTCTGTGCCAATCATTTGATGAAGTCTGTTCTCAGTAGCAAGATGTAATGAGAATATATATTGAAGTGGTAAATCAACAAATTATTTCTGCATTCTTCACTTCACAGTTAATTTAAATTTAAAATTACAAAGGAATATTAAAACATCACGACTAAATTCATCACAAACTACAATATATATCATGTGTATAATTTAAACTTAAAATTATAAAGCAATATTAAAATGTCAAGACTAAATTCATCACAAACTACAATATATATCATGTGTATCACATGAAAATAAAATCAAATCCATCTCTAACAAGAAAAAGCAAGTAATTTTACCATGCTCGTTAAGTGTTATGTATAGCTCCACCCATGAGATTTATCAATCAAAGGTGAGTTTACTTTGAGATATTTTCAAGTTTTAAACATATTATAGGGTAATAATGTTGGTCTTTTTGTTTTCTTAAGTTACCATATCCTAGGGGTTGTAATATTGTCCTTTCCGTATTTTTTGTTATCCATACAAAATGGCAACTAGCTCTAGCTCAATGGGCCCAATAATAGAGAAGCAATCCAAAATTGATATAGCATTACCTATTTCGCAACATGTGACCATGATTGAATAGCTTCCTACTAGTGGGGTTTGTAGTCGGTCATAAGTAATTAATCATAGTTAGTCAACCAAATAGTAAATAAATACATAGATAATATTGTGCACAACAAAAGCAATTAGTATATGTTGTAATCGAGAATTAATCCCCGATGGTTGGGTAGTTGCACTAAGTAGTTGTCAATGGTTGGTGTCCTCAACCAACATCAACCAACTATATATTTGATGATTCACTTGTAGTCGAGGACCGCATGATTAATTTATAATTTACTTATTGTTTATCTGATGAATGATGTCTGTGTACCTATGTTCCATTTAATGTCTATGTAATTGTGTTATACCCAAAATTAAAAATTTTGCTTCATTAAGGCATTTTGTAAAAAGTGGCCAAAGTCTTGTAAAAAATTGTCAAAAAGGTCGAAAAATGGAAATTTGCATGTCACACATGTTGATCAAAAACTCAAAATTTTCAAAATTTGACGATCTGGATCTCTTCAAAGTGACGTTGTCTACAAAACCCAGATCTCAGTTTTTCGACCCTACATTTTAGGAAAATTTCTAAAAATAGACTTTTTCTAGGTTTTCTAGGTTTCTTCTCAAATGGATATTGGAATTTTTTTCTAAAAATAGAATTTTTGTTTCTAGGGCTCAAACTGATTTAGATTGGTTTAAAATACTTCCTCATCAAGCTAGTCCAATTAGAATCATCAAGAGATCAGTATATCTCTGGTGGGTCTATTCTGCTTTCTTAGAAGCTAAAATAGGAGCTCTAAGGTCTTCAATAGAGCTAGGTATCAGATTCAAGGTTTCAAACGCTGCATAGATTGATCAAACGCGAAAGATGTCCATGAAACGAAGAATGAAGGAGGGGAATCTGAACAATCTTGAAAATTGAGAAAATTTGTCTAACATTGGAGATGCTAGGCGCCCCTGCCCAGTCAAGGTGCCCAGCTGACTTTGCCTTAGCGTATTTTTCAGTCTCCGACATTCAATGAGCAAGCAGCTGCTGAGCACGGAGTGGAGAGTGAGGAGAAAGCGGAGAGTTGAAAAAAAAAAATTAAAACTAACTCTGGCAAATAAAGGCACCCCTGCTAGCCAGGAGTGCCCGACATTTAAGGCAGCCAAAAGCTGGAGTTAGGGTTTGTGCCTCCAACAGTTTTTTCTCAACTTCTAGCTTTGTAGTGAATCTATGAGTCGGGTCATTAGATCAATCGAACAACCTAAATCATGGATTGAACAAAGAGGTGGCATCAAATGAGCAAAATGAAAATCATGAAAAACCTTCAAAATAAACTAACTCTAGGATTATTGGGCACCCTAACTAGCTAGGGGCGCCTAAGGTTTTGGGGGGTCAAAATTAGTTTCTAGGGTTTGTAAAATCAGTCATTTGTTCCAGAATTCTTCAAGCTTTCCAGTGGATATCTCAACCAGATCATTAGATTTGTCAGTTGCCGACAATTTCAGATCGAATGAAGACAAAGACATGAGGAACAAAAAAGGTCAAATTTGAAAGTTGAAATTCACAGAAAAATGGCGAACTCTAGAAGAGTTAGGCGCCTCGGCTAGCCAGAGGTGCCCAGGATTTTGAGAGCTCAGGGTTAGCAACCTCCAAAAAATTTCTTTCAAATTTTAACAAGCTCTTCAACGGATTCATCAGTGAGTTTAGGAGATTTGTCAAATGCTAGATATTGCAGATTGAACGAAGGAAAAAACATGTGCAAAATGAAAAAAGATCAAAAGAAAGTTGAAAATGTCAAAAAAATGGTTAAATCTGGAATGCTTGGGCGCCCAAGCTTTTGAGCCCCCAAAATCACTTTTTAGGGTTTTTAGCTTCCAGGAGATCTTTCTCAGAATTCTTCAAGCTATCCAACGAATCTGTCAGCCAATTCACCGAATCTATCAAACATCCGAAAACAAAAATCAAACTTAGGCCAATAAAGAGCATAGTTGAAAAATCCTAAAAAATATTCTAACTCTGAAGAGGAAAAGCTCCCCAGCTAGCCAAAGGCGCCTAAGGTTCAATGACTTAGAAATTTTTCAAATTTTGTCATTCACCATTCAAAAGGTGTCCACATTCGACGTTTTTGGCTTCAGATTGGTTTCAAAGTTTTAAAGCATGGAGAATAAAGTGTTTTTTCATCCTCAACATCTATTTAACAAGGCTTTTGCATCCATTATTCACATATTTTGCAAGTTGGCATCCAAAGGAGGAAATAGAGAATTTTCTCCCCATCAAGATTTGGAGGCGAAAACGTGGTGCTTTTTCAAATTTCTTCGTAGTTTCGAGATCACATTGCACAAGGGATTGCTTTTTCAAGCTTCAAATTTCTAGAGCATCACTTTTCAGAAAAAGGGGGTCATCTTTTTCATTTTTCATCAATCTAGGTCCACTTGGTTTTTTATCCTCTTCAAGATTGGAAAATTTTATATTGTCAAGAATCTGCTTTTTTCACACTTTTTTGGGAAATCCTCATCTTTTTCGAAACTTGATCAACTAGGTCTCTTCGGAATGTGATTCTCTACAAAACCCGAGTCTCAGCTTTTTTCGGGAAAACTGCTTTTTCAAGAGAAATCAGCATTCTATTTTCAGCAGTTTGTGCAAAATGTTTTCGAACATAGTCGATTTTACAATCAAAATTTGAGTTTTTTAGCATGCAATATTCTCCCATTCAGTTCAAAACCAAGCCGGTGTTATATCACGATTATCTGAAAACATTTGAAACTTATTTGCATCATATAATTCCAGTGTTCGATTTTCGTGCTTTGGAAGATGTAGGAAATGTTGCAATCAGACATCTTGGTCATTTTGGGTTGCTTGTAGCAGCTTCAATCCCCATCTCAGTGCAGAGTCTTGAATTTGTAATTGCTTGCGCCAAGCATTACAATCCTACAACACGAGAAATCCAAGCAACAGATGGGCATATTGTTTACAACCTCAGGCCGGATGATGTTGAGAAATGCTTTTCAATACCACCATGGCCGGAAAACTTGCTCATCTCCATTGAAGAGTGTGAAAAGGTGTGGCACATGCAAAAGGATAATACCGGAAGAGAATTGCACAAAAATGGTTGAAGGAGAAGCACAACACTTTGCCAAAGAATGTTGGGTGTGGCAAATTCAAGGAAGAGTTTGCAATCATGATTACTCTACGCAACTGAGTCATAGGTCAAGCAAAGGCCAATAAATTCCAACCTTGGATGTTTTATATCATCTCTCATATCACTCCTAAGACAAAACTCTATGACTGGCCGACTATGATCAGTGATAGTATTCACCATCAGATAACAAAATATTTCAAAATCCATGAGTTTCAGATGATTTCATACCTTGTATATCTAATGGCCTTTCAAGGAAAATTTAGAGATTTGGTTATCGTAGGAACTTTGGGTGTTCAACATATATATCATCATTACCCATAGCTAGAGTTTTCAGAGTCAACACATCATTATAGGCGAGTAAATGATGCATGCGGTGAGAGACTTAGACAATAAGTTGCATGTACGGATTTCATCAAATGCCAGCTCGGCTATGGCAGAGTGAGCTAATTGGATTATCCAGTTTCCCACATTCTCCTACATCAAAGTGTACGACTTCTCAAGTAGTCCAGTCATGCTGCCGAGGTATCCCACAAATGAGGTGGTGTTCATAGAGTTTTTGAGGCAAGTGTATGAAGTTCACATGTTCTTACAGAACCGAAAGAAGGTTGCTTTTAGTTTTCCACTTTAGTTGGGTATCTACAAATGTAGATCATTGGCTGATGCCAAGGTGATGGGCAATGAATTATCAAATTTTGGCCTCAAGTTGTTCAACGAGAGGCAACCATTTGATCCTCATGGTGTCTTTGCATCCCATCTTGGTCAAAATTACACTCATGTGCCCGTAGTTAAAGATTTTTGGGCTAATTGCGAGGATGAGTTCGAGGTTCGTAGGCACAACTACAGCAGGTTACCCTCTAACAAATGGTTGGTTTCATGTCAGAGGATGTGGAAGGACTGTCCAATGATGATGGAGAAATAATACTTCTTATGTATGCTAGAGATCAAATTGAGCAATGACCACTTTCACAAGTCAATTGGTCCATCAAAGAGAGCACCTCAATTGAGGAAAGGATGAGCCAAGTTGGCAAAAACAACAAGATTTTCCAAAGCAATAATGTTGTACCCAAACCGAAATTTTTGCTTCATTAAGGCATTTTGCTTAAAATGGTCTAAACCTTGTAAAAGTGGGGTAATAACTCAGTTTTTGGGCAAATAAAGTATGGGCTTTTAGTCAGTGTGATGCTAGGAAGATATTGGCAAAATTTGAAAATTTTGAAAATTAGGGTTTCTGAAATCTATTTTTAGCCCGAAACCCTAAAAAATAGGAACTTGTCAGAATTGGCTGAAATTAATTTTGATTGGCTTATTTCACATCACAATCACAGTGGTGAAGTCAGTTTCAGTTAAAAGTCAGTTTAAGGCTGGTGGGTAGTTTTCACTTTTTCAGGAGAAAAGTTAGGATCTTCGAGGTCATCAATGGCAGTTGGCCAGTACCAGGTATCAATATCTAAGCCTGAAACTCAAAGAGGAACGCTCTACGATAAAAGATGTTGGAAATAATGCTTTTTGATGGAGGGGATTTTCAGATTGGCAAAAAGTGCTAAAATATTCTAAGTCTGGGAACTTTTCACTATGTAACGTAGTAGACACTTGCGCAATCAACGTGCAAATCAACTTTATAGTGTCCGTACATGTGAAAATGATGAAGTATAGTCATCCACACACCTCAGCAGTCACAACGCTTCGACATGGTCAACCGCAGGGATGGATACAGCGTTTGCAAAGCATAAAATGGTGAAAATCAATGAATTCAAAACAAATCCGCTCCCCTGTAGCCCAGGGGCGCCCTTCCATTTGAAGGTCAAGATTTGAGTGTTTTGGATAAAGGATACATTCATTGTTTTATGTTTTCAGTACGCTTTCCGATTAGCCATGAAGCAGGATCATCTGAGTTGCAGAACTCCGGCAAACGAAGACAGAAGCAGAGGTTGCGAAGAGTGTTTTATCACAAGGAGGCAGTCTAGAGATGCAAATCCGCTCCCTTCTAGCCCAAGGGCGATTTTCTTTTTGAAGGCCCAGATCTAGATGCATGTGTGTTTTGATGGTTTCACTCTTTGCAGAATTAGTTTGGCTTTTCAACGAGCTATCAAGCGGGAGCGTATCCAATACAGAAATCCGGTTATCAGCGGTAGAAGTGGAAATTGCAAGCAAGATACATGTCAGATGAGGTTTCTAGAAATGCAAATCCGCTCCCCTGTAGCCCAAGGGCGATCCTGAATATGATTGGTTTGATCGATGAATTTGCAATTAAGGTCTTCCTGAGATCTATTCTAGCTCAGTTCAGTTTTGCAGTGTATCCGTTCACAAGACGATCCGATATTCTAAGTAACTATGACAGAGGTCTTCCCGAGCACGTAAAACAGAGGATGGTGAAGCGTAGCTACACAAAGCTGCACAGCTGTAGGTTAGGGGCGATTCTCCTTTAGGCCTACCAGACGGGGTTATTAGCAATTACAGTCTTCACAAGACTTGTGTGCAATTACTCAAGCTATCCAACGAGTCTAGCCGACAGCCTCCGGGATTTGGCGAATGCTCGTACGTGCGAGGTCAAGATGATAATGCTGTAAAGAAGAGCTGATTGAAGGCAATTCAAAAAATGACTAAGTGTAAGAATATTATTTTCTTTGAAAAAGGCGATTTTCTTTTAGAGGCCTTAAAAGCAATTTTCTGGCTTCGTCGTCTCCAAGAACATCTCTTGCAAGTTGACCAAACTGTACAGCAAGATAGACGGCACGCGTATCGGAACATTCCAGTTCCCGGTATCAAGGGTCAAAGTATGGTGTTCAGATGAAAATCACACTTTTCTCAAAATGGTGTTTGAGCTATCACAGAAAAGGGGCGCTCATGCTTTTGGGGTTCCTAATACAATTTTCAGATCCCTCATATACAGTCATTGGATGCAGAGTACTTCTAGTCACGCAATGAATCCATTATTCAGTCAGTGGGGTTCATTATTCATCGTCAGCGGCAGTTTGAAGCATCAGAAGGCAATATGAAGAAATGGCTAAGTCTGGAGTCAAAACATCAATTTAATCAGAGGCGCCTAATTTTCTAAGGTATCAAATGATGATTTTAGCAGTTGTTGCTCCCAGCAGACATTTCATCCTTGTCATGCAAGCTTCGCGGTGGATATCTCAGCACGGTCGCAGGATCATTCAATCATCCGGAAATCAGAGTTGAACAGGGTCAGTTGTAACTTTGCAGTCAGCTACAAAATAGGAGATTCTCAAAAATCTCATAACTCTTGCAAATGGAAGCCTAAAAGATCAAAATTTGACTTTTTAGAATCAGGGAAGTGTGTTGAACACAGCAAGATGCTATTTTTGGCAAAAAATGAAAAAAAAATATTTTGCATGCAGAGCATTGAAAAGTGACGAATTTCTTCAAAGACAGATATTGGCGCCATTTTTAGTTTTTTGCAATTAAGATATTATTTTTAGTCTGAAGACTCAGAGACAGTGGCAGTTCAACTGGACAGAAGCCAATCGGATTTTCCTTTTTCTAAATTAGGGTTGCATTATGCATGCATGATGGTACGAATTGTTTATTTAAACAAGCATGGCGCCTTTCATCATTCACACAGCTTTGAAAGTTCGAATTTCTTCAAAGAGATTGGTGAATTTTCATCAAAGGATCAAGTTCGAAGGTGATAAAATATTCTTTTGCAGGTACAAGTTCAGATTCAACATCAGATTCAAGGCAGAGTGGCGATTTTGATAGAAGAAGATAAATAAATAAATAAAATTTGAAAAAAAACATCTTTCTTCTTCTCTATATTTCTTCCATCTTCTCGTCTTAAATTCTCTTGCATGTTCGAAGTGTTGGCAGATTTTGGCAAACCAAAATATCTGGGTTGATTCAGAAGAGCTTTCTCAGCAAAACCCATGTGCCAGAATTTTTCAGGAAAATTTGTTCCAGAACATCTGTTCTTGAAGCTTTAATTTTCTCAACTGAAATTCTTTTGCATGGCTGAGTCAAGGGTAAATTTTTGCATTTCTGACATTCTAAGTTGTCTTAGAATCATTTTCTGGACAAAACCCATATCTCAGATTTTTTCGTAAAAATTTTCATCCGACAAGCTATTTTTAGCCTCAGCAGGGTATTTTTGGCTTTCCAGAAAAATTGTCAGAATATAGCCGTGTGCACAGTCAACAGGCAAGTTTTTCAGAATGCAGTTCACTCAGCTCGAATTCAAGACCAAATCGGTTTTAACCCATGACTTCATCGGAACGGTTGATACAGATCTACATAAGGTGTTGCCGGAGGTAGTTTTGGATCCACTCAAAATCAGGGATTCAGTTATCAAGAATATTCAGCAATCCGGGTTACTTGAGGCCACTTCCATACCTATTTTGGTGCATTGCGTGGAGTTTGTAATATCTTGCATCAAGCATTACAATTCCGCTACACGAGAGATACGGTCAATAGATGGACGTGTTATATGCAGTCTCAAACCCCTTGATATCGAGCGAAGTCTGGATATTCCTCAACATTCGGATGGGATGGTTATTTCCATGAGTCAGAGCGAGCAGGCATTCAATGCTGGACTGGATAAGTGTCAGAACAAGATGATAGAGAGATGGCTGAAACAAAAGAAGAGCAAGTTGCCAAACAACTTGGGTCGTGGCGAGCGTAAGGATGAATACAATATTTTGATTACACTGCTTAATCGTGTCTCAGGTCATGCAGATGCAAACAAATTTCACCCATGGATGTATTATATCATTTGTAGAATCATCTCGGGGCAAGAGCATTATGACTGGGCATCCTTCATTAGCGATGCTATTCACGAGCAAATCACCGGTTTCCTAGCTACGCATCAATTTCATATGTGTTCTTACCTGGTGTACTTGATTGCTTATCAGAATTAGTTTAATGGTTTGAATACGGTGGGCATACTCAGTGTACAGAAAGTATATCGTTACTATGACCAACTTGAGTTCACGAAGGCTGAAAGTCATTTTAAACGTGTACAAGAGGCTTTCTTGACTTATACAGTGAGAAACTTGGACCGGGAGTTGCATATTCGCATCTCGACAGTTGCCAGAGCAGCAATGAAGAATTGGGCAGATTGGTACATTTAGTTCCCTACATACACCTATATCCATGTCTATGGATACACAGGAAAACCAGCTATGTTACCACGTTATCCTTCGGATAAAACAATATTCATGGAGTTCCTGAGGCAGCTATATAAGTTCACAAATGTTTGCGCATCAAGCGTAAACCAGCTGCCGAGTTTCCTTTGCAATTCGAGATGTATTGGTGTAGGACGGCAGTTGATGCTAAGACCGCAGGTCAAGAGTTAGAAAATTGCAAACTCAAGTACCTGGTGGATACACGCACAAATGATCCTCGGGGTCATTACGCAGCTCGCCTGGGTAATCTCTCTTATCACAAACCTACGATGGAAGATTATTGGGTGAATTCTGAGGATGATTTCGAGGTTCGCAGACGTAGCTATAGCAGGTTCTCTCTTCCACAAGTTTCTGTTTTCTTCACAGAAGATGTGGAAGGATTGACAGAGGATGAGGGAGATACACTTCCTCAATTTTACAGAGAGCAGGTTGATGGACAACCATTGCCGTTAGTGAACTGGTATGCCAAAGAGTTTGCATCAGTAAAGGAGAGATCGAGCAGGGTCATCCAAAATAGTACGCTTTATTTATAAAGCAGAAGGTTGAGAAAGGCATCTATGCCTAGAACAGAGCCGCCACCAGAAGGAATTGTATTGCCTTCTTCTTCAAAACCTAAGCAGAAGAAGAGGAGTAATCCTCCTAAAAAGAATCCAACGCCTAGTAATTCGAAGGGAAAAGCATCTGTTGCGATTCCACATGTAGAGCCAGTCAGAGAAGTTATTCAGACTTCTCCGCAGCTTGAGGTTCAGCCCCGTATGCCGTCACCGACACCATTAGAGCAGCCTCCCATTCCAATTCACATTGATTTGGACATGGATTCACCTCCTCACAGCGATTCGTTTACACATTCACATTCATCAAATCCTCTTGCGACTAGTACAGATCATTCCAGTGGGATTAGTCGGGATTCATCTTGGCTTGAGAGTCAACTGGGAAGAAAAAGGAGACAACCATCTTACATACTTGATCATTCAGATTTCGATCATGACCATCAAGATGTGCCTGAAAAGAGGATCAAGAAACAGATACATATTGGGAGAAGTGCAAATAAGGAATTCATTGTTGAGACTGCTGCACCTCCAGAAGATAAAAGTCTAGACGAGATGGAAGCTCAAGACTTCGAAGTTATCACAGTTCATTTCGGTAAGAGTACTCGTCAGACAGATATTGATCCCCTACAGGTTGCTACAGATAGCGTCAAGGATAGGATGGTGAAAGATGGTGAAGATAAATCAGCTCTCAAGGCTGAAATACAGCAGCTTCGCCAGTACATTTCTAGCCTTGTACACAGGACAGGGGATGTTGTCACCGCGCTTCCACATATGTTAGAACCACCAGCAGAGCAGGGTCAGATTGATCTCTTGGTTGCATATGGTAGGCGATTGGAGGAATGGGAGGAGGAGTTTGTTGCTAGAGGCCGCCTTGTACTTACAGAATTGTATCAATTGCGGTATAATGCACGTGAGCTTCGTCTACGACTTCAAGATGAGGAACGTGATTTGGCCATTCGTAGACCCAAGGATGAGATTCTGATTGCCAATTTGGGAATGTCATTTGATTCAGTCACAGAGGCAGAGGATAAAGAAGAGGTCTACATTTGGAGAACACAGTTGATCTTCAAGGCAGAGATAGAAGGAAAGATCGTATCTGAGGTGGCTGAGAGCAAAGAGCATGTTACTAGTGCACTCCGCTATATAAGAGACTTTGTGTCTCAATTACCATGTGTATATCAGCGTGTGGGTGGTGACTATGTTGAGCTTGCTGACATCCAGTTAGAGCTCCAAGCACTTATTCATGGTATTTTCAGTGGTGAGACCGTTGGCTGTAAGATGAATCAGCTTACAGCCATGTCAACATTGTTTGATGAGGCAATCAGGAGAAAGGGTGAGTTCCAGTGTCAGATGACTAATGGAGAAGACATGTTGCACAGACATAGGATTCTTCGCCAGAGCTTCAGTTCCCCAGATGGAGATGCAGTCAACGACCTCGTAGATGGGTTAATTTCTCAAGATCAGGGCCAGTAGACTTCAGTTAAAGGCGTCCCACCTTTTCCAAGATAGACATTAGACACAGGAGTTAAACTCGAAGGCTTCTTTCCGAGTTAACTAGTTGTTACACATTGCATGCCATGTCTTTCTTGGAAATATCTACAAACACTTGGAGTTTAGATTAGATCTTTCAGTCAACTGATGATAGCATTCCAGTTGACTTGCTTTCAATAAGGACGTGCATGTTGCACCTTGTCCATTTAGATTAAGATGTTTCAGTTAACTGATGATAGTTTCCCAGTTAACTGTATAGTTTCATTCAATTAGGGTTTAGGAATAAGATCTTGCATGCATTGCAAGACTTTAGTTGACTCAAGGTGATTTTAGGGTTGCCTACACCTTGAAGTCTATAAATAAGAGCTTTAAGCTCATTTGTAATTTAACTTTTGCTTGATAGCATACATGCTGCGCCTACCTTGCCTGTAGTATTGCTATTATTGTATCTGTTCAAAGAGTAATTGCTGTTATAATAAATTGTTGCGCCTACCTTGCCTTCATGTTATTGTCATGGTGTTTATTCGACCTTAGTTAAATGGGGTTGCTGGTTTGATCGTTATTGCATGCGTGTTGCGTCTATACAATCTACTGTCCCAGTTGCTTACCTTTTGTTTTGTTTATTATAAGCCTATTTAGAAGAGCAAATAGTTGCGCCTACCTTGCCTTCATGTTGCGAAACTGTACTCAAAGCTTATCGTATGATGTGTGTTATAGTAGACTCATTCAGCCAAGCAGATAGTTGCGCCTACCTTGCCTTCATGTTGTAAAGTTGTACCAGGTTTACCGTTCATTTGTTTGTTTTAATAAACTTCTTCCCGAATTAGCATATAGTTGCGCCTACCTTGCCTTCATGTTGTGAGCCCGCACCTGGAGTTTATCGTACAATACATTCCTGCTCCATTTCCTCATGCTCTGTTTCTTGAGGAAACTGGATAGATTTAAAGAAGTTAGCTTAGTTGTAGTTAGATGATCTGCGAAACCAGAAAATACTTAGCTGCAACGTTCTAGGTTTTCTTAACCTTGTGCCTCTATCAGCTGAGAACAAAAAGATAGGACATTAGTTTAGTTTTCTATTTCATGCATTCCAGCACAACGAGGGAGCTTCCCTCCTAATTTGAAGAGCACTCATTACGTAGTGTGCATAGCTGTCCGTACAAACTCACACTCCAGAGGTGTTAGTTCTTACGCCAACAAATAAGAATACACGAAAGATAACTATTCTAGCTAAGCCGCGAGTAGTGCAGTCATCCCTACCTTCTTCTTCCAAACCAAAACCAAGAATGAAGGCTATGAGCAGTCCTGTAGAAGGTATGAAGGTCAACAGAATGGCAAAGAGTTTGAAGAAAAAGTTGGAGTTCTCCAATGTGGTTCAATAGGAACAGTCGGCAGTTGTATCAGAAGTCCCAAAATAGCCAACACCACAAGTAGAAGCAGTGCCTTCATCTCTTGATTCTCCACCATCGCCGAAGTCTTCTTCCATCCATATTGATTCAGAGGTCGAAAAGGTTGATGAAGCTGAAGCCGAGCCTCCTAGAGAAGTTAGTAAAGATGCCTCGTCTTGGATTGAGAACATCCTGGGAAGGAAAAGGAGGAAACCCTCGTATCAGTTGAACTTTGCAGAGCTTGACAGTGTCTACCAAGATACACCAATGAAGAAACCTAAGAAGCAAGTTCACATAGAGAAGAATTCAGATGGTGAAATTATCATTGAGACTGCTATGCCTCTGGAGGATAAGAATATTGATGAGGTTGAGATTGATGATTTCACGGTTGTCAAGGCCAATCTCGGTAGAAGCACTCAGCATACCGATGTGAACCTCTTCAAGGTTGTAGCAGGAAATCTAAAGGAGAGAGTGCTTAAGGATGTAGAGGATAAGGAAACCCTCAAGGCTGAAATTCAGTAGCTATGGCAATATGTTTCTAATCTACTTCACGACACTTCACAGGCCACTCTATTGCTTCCACAGATTCTAGAGTCACCGGCCGATCAGCAACAGTTAAGTCAGTTGGTTATAAATGGGAAAGCATGTGCGAGATTGGATAGAGGAATTCGTCATTAGGGGTAGATTTGTACTTGCAAAGATGTACCAATTGAGGTATAATGCCCATGATTTGCACCAAGGGATTCAGGGGTTTGAGCAATGTATGGCAGAGGTGAAACCAGTGCATGAGATTATTATTTCAGATTTGAGGATAGCACATGATTCAGTCATTTCAAAAGAACATAAGAGGAATATTTTTGCTTGGAGAGAACAACACCTCTTCAAAATGAAAACCTATTAGAGAATATAAGAAGAACTGGCTGAATATAGACATAAAGTTGTTGATGTCCTTAGATTTGTAAGAACTTTTGTTTCGTAGATCCCTTGTCGGTATCATCATGATGATGGTTCTTTCTTTGAACTTGATGAAGTACAATTAGAATTCTAGAATCTTGTTCATGGAAGTTTTAGTAGTGATCTTGTTACCGACAAGATGAATCAGATTGTCGTGATGTCAACAAAATTCGATAAAGCAGCTAAAGAGGTAAAAGATTTTCTAAGCTCAGTTGCAGAAGGCAAGGAAATCCCAGAAAAGTGGAATATTGCTCTAGATAGTATCAGTGCTCTTGACAAAGAGGCAGTTACCAAATTTTTGGCAGATTTAGTTTCCCAAAATACACCTGAATGAGTTATCTTTTTCAAGACAGCGAAGATTTTCAAAGATAGAATTAAAGCAACAGTTAACTCAATGCCTTTTCCAAGTTTTCTTTCTATTCTTGTCTCACACTTATCTATTCTTTGAGAAATAGGAAATATCAAATTGTAATAGTTGGAACTTTCCCTATTTTTTTCGCTTTCAATAGATTGTTAGTTAGTTGTCACGTTTTAGTTTTAGAAATAAAGCTTGCGAGTTGGCAAGACTTGTTGTAAAAGAAAGGAGATTTTAGGGTTCCCTACTCCTCACTTGTGTATAAATAAGGGCAGTCTTGCCCATTTTTCTTTAACCGTTATTGTGATAACAAATTGCTGAGCCTACTTTTGCCTACAAGTTATTATTCAGTGTCTGTTCACTTAGTGTAAGAGCAAGCTTGCATGCCTGCCTTTTGTTGCAAGTTATTGTTCAGTTCATGTGTAATTCGTATCAAGTGTATTCTAGTTTGGTTGCTAAATTGTAAGCCTGTTATTGCTACAAACCTGCTGTCCAAGAAGTGTAATCTTTCTTAGAAATTTGAGAAAGGAAATCTTATGCCTGCTTTGCTGCTCTGATCTACTGTCTCGAATTTTGTTTTATGTATTCTGCTTATACAATCTTTATTTCAGCTTGCATCTAAAAGTACAATGAGTCTTAAGGTGTGAGTTGGAAGTGAGTTTATTTGAGTTTCTATGTTAAATCATTCCTTGTCTACTTCTAACTCTCAAGCTCTGAGTTTACTTGATTTTCTTGAAGTGTCATTAGAGTAGGCCTAGTTGTAGTTGAAGCTCTGCAAAAAAGGAAACTTCAGCTACGACGCGAAGAGTTTTATAGTCTTGTGATTTTAGCTAAGAACAAAAAAATTGGTAAATAGTTTAGTTTACTTTCTTTAAGCATCATCAACAAAGAGGGAGCTTCCCCTCCTAATTTGAAGAGTAGTTTATCTGTGCATAGTCATCTATTTCTAATTCATATATCGGAGGTGCGAATTGGAACGCCAACAAATTGATACGTTCTATTCTTGCTATTATACATTCTTGTTTACTCTATGTTAATTGGTCAAGTAACTTTGTGAGTAAACATTTGGCATTGTTGCCAATATGAACTCTGGTGATACACCAAACATAGACGAACATCATGGCGCTATAATGGGTTAGCCAAATGAAGATTTGGTGCAAGCAAACAAGGAAAGAGAAGATGCATTGACAGAAGACCACATACATCTGTGGAATATCTCATTCAAGGAGCACATATGGAGGGATCCTCTCAGGAAAGATGTCCCTTAGGCTAACATCTGGGCTAACTTGACCATCAATCTAAAGATCGACCGTCTTCTCAACAGGCTGCTGAGATTAATAGCATGACACTCTATCATACTGCAAGACCTTCGCACCGAAAAAGACAAGGAACAATGAAAGCAACAAATCCTGCAACGGTACAAAGAATGAACTAGAAGAGAAGAAGGAGAGTGTGACATTGATCAATGACGCACATCAAAGACTTAATGCCATTAACCTTAAACAAAAAAAGAAAACTAAAACAAACCGGTCATGAATCAGTTGATCAAAAAATAAGATCCTTAAGGATAAAAGAACAAACTGAACGTCAACGACGATTGAGGGGTGAAGTTGAAGAAGGAAAAGGATTTCACAAAGAAAGTCCAAGTCCACCCAAGAATAGAAGTTGAAACCGAAGTGCAAGCAGAAGCTGTAGTCGAGAGAGATGAATAACCGTCAAGACATGAGAACATACAAGGGGAGATTGGATTGAAATAGCCAAACATCTACCACTTCCTAACGATGAAACACAGACGGACCTCGCTAACCAAGTTATAGAACCGTCCAAACCATCAACATCGAATGAAGGGGAAAGTGAGGAAAAGAACACCGTCAAGGAAACATCAAACGAAGAAGGGTCATCATCGAAAGACACACTATCGGGCAAGGGGGAAGGCAAGGAAGAAACCACCAACCTGACTGTCCAAGAGCAATTCACATGAATAGTCGGTTGAAGGTGACGACTTGACAAAGACCATTCGCCAGATTAAATAGTGGGCATTGAAGGAAGATCAAAACATTGGATGACCAAAGCCAAAAACACCAAAGACAAAGGGAGCATTGAAAGAACCCCAAAGGCAGCTCGAAGGTGACAAACGCTAACAAAGGACGAGTAGAGAATTGTGGCGTGTCCAAGAGTGCAAGGCACCAAAACATACGAATCGAAATTCTCTGAGCAAGTTACTGTCACAGAAGGTGCATTAGAGAGGCAAGATGGTGACTAGCCCAACAAGTCTGAATGTGGAATGGCATAAACTTTCAAGGTTCACCGGAAAAACAAGTCAGAGGACCCTGTACGACATTGTAAAACCTGTGAAACAATCTAGGTGGCGAACGGGCAGGATGATAGAGCATATTGGCTAAGAGCATTTTCAGCAACTCTCAAGGGAATAGCGATCAACTGGTATATCGAACTAGAAGCAGGACATAAAAACACATGGGAAGCATTGAAACAAGCGTTCCAAGAAGAATTCAAACTCCTAAGAGATGACAATGAGATTGTAGCAGAGATATACAATAGAAAGCAAGGTAAGAATGAGAACATACGAGCCTACAATCGTAGACACAAGGAACTTTTGGTCAAACTAAAAAGCCAACCAACCAATGGGTTGAAGAAGAGGTGGTTCATCGAAGGGTTGATATCTTCGTTAAGGAAGAAGATGAAGTTCATACATCCATCGTACGTCGACACCTACAATTGGGCAATGGACATAGAAAGTGAAGACAAGACATCTTTCCAAGCAAAGAGGAAGATAGACGATGATGAGAGCACAGACGACAGTAGCGACGAGGAATCAAAGACCGTCCAAGCCATGAGAAAAGACATGATAAGGATGATGAAAGAGATGAAGGCCAAAAGGAGAATACAAGAGAAAACTGTTGGCGTAAAAACTAACACCTCTGGAGTGTAAGTTTGTACGGATAGCTATGCACACTGTGTAATGAGTGCTCTTCAAATTAGGAGGGGAAGCTCCCTCATTGTGCTGGAATGCATGGAAAAGAAAAGTAAACTAAATCCTATCTTTTTGTTCTCAGCTGTTAGAGGCACAAGGTTAAGAAAACCTAGAACGTCGCAGCTAAGGATTTTCTGGTTTCGCAGATCATTTAACTACAACTAAGCTAACTTCTTTAAATCTATCCAGTTTCCTCAAGAAAACAAAGCATGGGGAAAAGGAGCGGGAATGGTTTTTATATGATAAGCCGGGTATAGATTCACAACATGAAGGCAAGGTGGGCACAACTATTTGCTCGGCTAAATAAGCTTATTAACACACACATCACATGATAAGCTTTAAGTACAAACTCTCAACATGAAGGCAAGGTGGGCACAATTATTTGCTCAGTTTGAATAGGCCTATTGATAACAAAACATAAAAGATAGCCAACTAGGACAGTAAATTGCATAGGTGAGACACGCGTACAATCTACGATCAAACTAGCCACTATATCTAACTAAGGCAAGCATTCACCATAATAATTGCATGGAACCCGAGTGGCATAACAATTCATTATCAAAACGAATGCTCATGAACAAATACAATAATAGCAATACTACAAGCAAGGTGGGCACAACATGTATGCTATCAAGAAAAAGTTCTAAATTACAAGGGTGAACCAATCTTGAGAATAGGCATGTTGCCGACAGCGCAACAATTCTCTATCACAAGGAAAAGTTAATTACAAATGAGCAAAGAGCTCTTATTTATAGACATCAAAGGTGTAGGCAACCCTAAAATCACCTTGAGTCAACTTCGAGTCTCACAGCACGCGAGATCTTTATTCCTAAACCTAATTGAATGAAACTACACCGTTAACTGGAAAGATACCATCAGTTAACTGAAACAAGACTCAACAAAATGGACATGTGCAACATACACGTCCTTATTGAAATGAAAACTAACTAATAACTCCAACTATACAAAGATGTTTCCAAAAAAGACATGGCATGCAATGTGTAACGACGAGTTAACTCGGAAAGAGGCATCGACTTTAACTCATGTCTCTAATGTCTATCTTGGAAAAGGTGGGACGCCTTGAACTGAAGTTCACTGGTCCTTGATCTCGAGCAAGTAACCCCTCCACGAAGTTAGTGACTGCATCACCATCTAGAGGTCATCACATGTCTCAACTATCAATTCACTGCTTGTCAGCAACTTGAGCAATCCTGGAAATCTCTACACACTTAAACTGGCACTTCACTGACTAGTAACTTTGGCGGCTCTGTAACTGAAGTGATGGCCACTGTTTCTTCTGCAGCTTGATGCTTCTCAGTTTTTGACGCTTTTCTCTATGGAAGAGTGTTGCATGATGAAACCGCGAAGTTTGACTGCGAACTCCCTGGTTGTGAGAAATGCAAATGAACTTGCTGCATATGCAGAAACCCAACAGTATCAACCCTCTAAACCGGCCTTGGAAGACAATTATCTATACGAGGCATGAAACCATGTGAACTTGAGTGACTACGCCTGTCAACCTTTCAGATGCGCTTGATACAAATCGATGTCAGTTTTTCTAATGAAATCATGAATTAAGATTGACTTAGCCTTGAATTCGATCTGCGTGAACTGCATCCTGAAAAACTCGCCTGTTGACTGTGAACATGACTATGTTCTGACAACTTTCTCCGGAAAGCCAAAAATCATTCCTAATGAGGCTAAAAATAGCTTGTCGGAGGGCAATTTTCACAGAAAATTCTGAGACATTGGTTTTATGTAGAATCAAATTCTAAGATGACCCACAATGCCAGCATTGTGAAAAAATGTGATTTAGGCCTGCATGCAAAAGGTTTTCAATTGAGATCTGAGAGGCTGTGAGGACATTTTTTCTCGAGAAAATCTGAGATATGGGTTTTGTCCAGAAGATGATTCTAAGACAACCCACAACGTTAGATTTGAAAAATATTGACTTCTACTCCACCATGCAAAGGAATTTCACTTAAGAAAATCAGAGCCTCAAGAACTGATGCTCTGGAACAAATTTTCCTTGAAAATTCTAGCACATGGGTTTAAATGAGAAAGCAATTCTGAATCAACCCAGATGATTTGTTTTGCCAAAAACGCCAATTCTTTCAAACATGCGAGAGAATTTAAGACGAGAAGATGGAAGAATTTTAGAGAAGAAGAAAGATGTTTTTTAGTTTTTATTTATTTATTATCTTCTTCTGTCAAAATCGCCACTCTGCCTTGAATTCTGCTGATGAATCCGGACTTGTAACTGCAAAAGAATATTTTGGATGCCTTCACAACTGACTGTTGAAGAAATTCGCCCAACTCTGGAAAGAATTCACCTCTGCTCAAGCTGGATGAATGCCATGCTTGCATAACTAGAGCAAAATCGTACCACAAAAGCAAGACTGCAAGCTCAAACCCTAACTGTGAAGGAAGAATTTGATTGGCCCTTCACTAGCTGAACTTCCAATGTCTCTGAGTCTCAGATAAAAATAATATTTAATTTAAAACATGCAAACTAAAAAGAGGCACCAATATTTAGCTCTTTGAAGAAATTCGTCACTATTTAATGCTCTGCATGCAAAAATATTATTTTAATCATTTTGCTAAAAATAGCATCTGAATGTGCCCATCAAACTTCACTGATTTTAGAAAGTCTAAATTTGACCTACTAGGCGTCCATCTGCAAGAGTTATGAGATTTTTGAGTATCTCCTATTTTATAGTTGACTGCAAAGTTACAACTGACCATGTTCAGCTCTGTTTTATGGGTGACAGAATGAACCTGCGACCGTGCTGAGATATTCATGACGAAGCCTGTATGACAAGGATGAAATGTCTGCTGGGAGCTGCAATTGCTAAAATCAACATTTGACACCTTATAAAATTAGGCGCCTCTAATTAAATTGATGCATTGATTCCAAACTTGGCCATTTCTCTGTATTGCCTTCTGATGCTTCAAACTACCGCTGACGGTGAATGATGAGCCCCACTGACTGGATAGTAGATTCATTGTGTGACTGGAAGTACTCTGCATCCAATGACTGTATGTGTTGATTTAAGATAGCATCGGTCAGATATAAATGATGATTGCATTTATGCATCATCATCATTTATATTTGATCGACCTGCTCTTAAAATATAAATGCTTTCAAATAAGTTAGTCAAAATTGAAATGATGATGATCGAAATTTGCAATAAATAAAATCGGAATTCATATATATGATAGCTATTTTATTTATACACACATTAGTTTATGTGTAAACTACCGAATGCCTTCGGTTAGTTGAGGAGCCCGCGCGCGCCTAAGAGACACGTCCCATGAGCGGACGTGTCTCCAATTTGTGGAGACATGTCCTCTCATGAGACGCATCTCTTCTTGAGGCGTGTCTCCATCATATATAAGGTGGCTCATTCCTTGATATGCAAACATTGAAATCAATAAATGTTCTGCAATCAACACATTCTAAAAGATAAAGAAGAAAATCTGACTTAGAATTCTTACACAGAAATCAGACTTAGAATTTCCATAGGTTTCTTAGGATCCAAATTTGATAAGATTTGATTACATTTACAGTATGTAAGGTATCCGCAAACTGCATCAGGAACTCCAAAAAGATGGGCGCCCCTGGCCAATGAAGATGCCAACTCCATTCTGACAAAAGTGTCATTTTCATCCGAACACCATACTTTGACCCTTGATAACGGAGCCGGAATGCTCCGATTTGCGTGTCGCCTGTCTCTTTGTACACTTTGGTCAACTTGCAAGAGATTTTCTTGGAGACGACGAAGCCAAAAAACTGCTTCTAAGGCCTCTAAAAGAGAATCGCCTTTTCCAAGGAAAATTCTAGTTTATACTTCGTCATTTTTTGAACTGTCTTCAACCACCTCCACTTTACAGCATTGTCACCTTGACCTCGCACGTACGAGCGTTCGCCAAATCCCGGAGGCTGTCGGCTGGACTCGTTGGATAGCTGGAGTAATTGCACACAAGTCTTGTGAAGATTGCAATTGCAAATAACCCCATCTCGCAGGCCTAAAGGCTAGGCACCCCTAGCCTACAGATGTACAGCTTTGTGTAGCTACGCTTTACCATCCTCCATTTTTCGTTCTCGGTAGAACCTCTGTCACAATCACTCAGAATGTCGGATCGTCTTACGAACTGGTGCATTACAGAGTTGGACTGAACTGGAAAAGATCTAAGTAAGACCGTATCAGCAATTTCTTCCATCTGACAAGTCATATTCAAGGGCGCCCCTGGGCTACAGGGGCGCTCAAACCATCTACTGACAATCTCTACTGACATGTATCTTGCCTGCAGTTTCTACTTCTGACACCGATAATTGGAGTTCTGCACTAGGCACACCTCCGCTTGATAGTTTGTTGAAAAGCTAGACTGATTCTGCAAAGACTGAATCCATCAGCACACACATGCATCCAGATCTGGGTCTTCAAAAAGAAGGGCACCCCTGGGCTACAGGGGCGCATATCTGCATTTCTATACTGTCTCCATGACGTGTACATCCTTCGTTATCTCTGCTTCCGCCTTCGTTTGCCAGAGTTCTATAACTCAGATGACCTTGCTCTATAGCTAGTCGAAAAGCTGACTGAAAACAAAAAACAATAAATGTATCCTCCATCCAAAGCAATCAAATCTTGACCTTCAAAAAGAAGGGCGCCCCTGGGCTACAGGGGCGCAGATTTGCTCTAAATTTACTGATTTTCATCATTTTGTGCTTTGCAAATGCTATAACTACTACTGAGGTAGACCATGCCGAAGTGTTGTGACTGTCGAAGTGTGTATATGACTATACTTCATCATTTTCACATGTATGGACACTGTAAAGTTGATTTGCACGTTGATTGCGCAAGTGTCTACTACGTTACATAGTGAAAAAGTGTTTCCAGATTTAGAATATTTTAGCACTTTTTGCCAATCTGAAAATCGCCTCCGTCAAGAAGTATCTTTCTTAGCATCTTTCACCATAGAATGTTCTACATTGAGTTTCAGGCTTAGATTTTGATACCTGGTACTGGCCAACTGCCATTGACGACCTCGAAGGTCCTAACTTTTCTCATGAAAAAGTGAAAACTACCCACCAACCTTAAACTGATTTTTAACTGAAACCGACTTCACCACCATGATCGTGATGTGAAATAAGCCAATCAAAATTAATTTCAGCCAATTCTGACAAGTTCCTATTTTTTAGGGTTTTGAGCTAAAAATAGATTTCAGAAACCCTAATTTTAAATTTTTTCAAAATTTTCCTGTATCTTTCTGGCATCACATTGACCAAAAACCCATACTTTATTTGCCCAAAAACTGAGTTTTGACCCCACTTTTACAAAGTTTAGACCATTTTAAGCAAAATGCTTTAATGAAGCAAAAAATGTGGTTTGGGTACAACAAAAACAAAGAGTGGTGCACCGATTGCAAAAGAGAGGGTCACAAAAAGGTAAACTATCCGAAAAAATTATTCTGTGATATCTGCCAAGTGATGGGACATTCCATCAAGGAATGCCCATACAATCTAAAAACAAGAAGCACACAAGTGATCTTCACCCAAGGAGAACATTCAACTCCTCCAACCACATCAAAGAAACCTCAAAACACTAATAGTAATGCGTCTCCAAGAAGATACAAGAACCGATGAGGAAATAACAATTGGTTCAACAACAGTGGACCAAGGAGTAGAATCCAATACAATGCAAAGGGATGATCAATGATTCAATGCAGAAAGTGTAATAAATGGGGTCACTTCACCCCAAAATGTCAAAGTAACCAAGACAAAACGAGGATGCTATGTAAGTGATGTCGACCGGATGCCCATGAAGACACCAACTGCCCAAAATAGAAAGGCATCCATATGTTGGACATGGAGGATTGAAACGAAGAGGTACTGGCAATCACCAAAGAAAAAACAAAGAAATCCATATACCAAGACCCTCGTATGGAAAAGCAACAAATGAAAGAAGGCAAAGCAGAGGTAGAACAAGTGATGGCTAAAGAACAAAGAACCTCTCAAGAAACTGCAAGTACCTCGTGGCAATCAAAGTCAGAAAAGAACATCGTACAACATATACTACAAACCACCTTACCAATCAAAGTGACAGACCTTCTCCAAACTATGCCGCAATTAGGAATGGCAATCATGAACATAGTCGATGACGAACAACGCTAGCAACAAGAAGGTCTAAGGAAGGAGATGGTAGTAGAACCGCCACTCAAAGGTGAACAAGTCATCGACCCAACATTGTTGATGGTAAACATTGGGAAGAGACCGACAATCATACAAATGGAGAGACCAACAATCGTACAAATGGAGGTTGGAGGGAAGAATCTAACAAACACAATTGTTGATGGAGGATTAGGAGTCAACGTACTACCCGAAGCTACATGGAAGTGTCTCGAGAAACTAATGCTCTAGCCACTAACATTCCAATTAGTGGGCGCCAACCAGCATGGCATCAAGGCGTTGGGAACACTAATGGTGCAGAAGATGACGATCAAGACAACCATTCTTGTTGAGCTTTGTAGTCACCCCACTACAAAGAAAGGCGTGCGACGCACTGCTCGGAAGAGGGTAGCTGATTGCAGCAAAGGAAGACCACAATTGAAAAAGAAATACAC
The DNA here is from genome assembly GCA_007115665.2 of Sequoiadendron giganteum. NCBI lineage: Eukaryota > Viridiplantae > Streptophyta > Pinopsida > Cupressales > Cupressaceae > Sequoiadendron > Sequoiadendron giganteum. Next base: position 590,282,234 of record CM021103.1, on the reverse strand, counting down.
TGTCCATAGAGAACAATGGAAGGAAATATGTAATTGACTTGAGAAACCAAGCAATCAGTGAAGAATTGGCATCATCAGACTCAAAGTCTGAAGGAGGATCAGTGTAATGTCCCTTACCCGACTTTGCCCTAGAATTCGTTTGTTGATCAGGTTTAGGGTTTCTTCTTTTTCCAAATGAATGTTCTCTTCGACTAAGTAATCTTGGATTGAAGTTTGAGTTGTATCTTTCCATGTTTTCTAATTCATTACTCGCCTCCTTCAACCTTATATTGGATTGGTCATAGGATGAGGACAATTCATAAATATACATAATCTACTTATGTTTATATTAAAGAGTCATCATTACTTATATGGCTTAATAATTGTTGCAAGCATCCTTATTGTATATTCATAAGTGATTCACATATCTACTTACCCATACATATAATATATATATATATATATGATTTTATAATTTACTTGTATATTTTATATAAATTTTTATATATTATTATTTCCAACTGATTTCTTGTATTCATATCTTGATTCATACTACTTTATTTCATTTCTAAATCTGTTGTTTACTCAAAAATATCTATCTCAGATTTGTTATCTTCTTTTTATTTCATGGTTCATATTCTATTCCCCCCCTTGCTTTGGAGATGATTCCCTTTAAATATTGTTGTGGTTTGAAAAGTCACATCTTCTCCTTTCCTATGGATGTGGCCTTTGTGATTTGCTGACTTTGGAAAAGCTAAATGAATTGCTGCCTTTGTAGATGGATAATGTCTTTGTTATTTATTTATTAACCACACTCATTGCTCATATATTACCAATGCTTTGATTTATTATTATTATTTATGTTACTTTATATTTGTCATTTGTTTATTCTATATTTTATAGTTGCTTATTTTACATTTTCATATTTAGTTTTATTTGTTATTTATTTTACTTTTATATTTGTTATTTGTTTATTTATTTCATACTTTATATTTGTGTATTTTATATTAATTTTATCATCTATTATGATTACAATATTTAAATTGTCTTACATTTTAATATTTATAACATTGCATTGGGTAATTTAATTATAATATTATCTTATGAGAATTATAATTAAATTACTAATATTTATAATTTTAATATGTATTTTGTTTTTATCTTATGATATAATATTATTATAATAATATTTAAATTGAAATTTTATAATTTTGGCATCTATTTTATTTAGTGTTTGTATTTCAATAGGTTACGATATTGGGGACATGACAATCAGGAATGGACGAAGAAAGGGGAATCATGGAACCGAATGATGAAAATATCCTAGATCTCCAACAATGCTTAGAGGATGAGACGGATTCACTCAACAAACTCTTCCATTAGTAGATGGAGGATTACGAAGTATTCCAACGAGACTGCAATATGCTGCAAATCAAAGAAATTGAAGGGGAAGAAGAAGATGTAACATCGACGAGCCAAACATTTTCTCCATAATATGAAGAATAGAAAGGAGTGGCCAAGGTAGTCGACATGCCAACACACAACTTTGAAAGAGACAAGATGATCAAGTACAAAGGACCAACCATAAAGAAGGTAAATCTCGGAGAAGAGGATTCTCCCCGAACGATTCTGGTCGGAGATGACTAGAATCTAGTGTTAAAGGCGATGACATTTAAAATCTTCATAGAATTCAAAGACGCCTTTGCATGGACATACAAGGACTTGAAGGGTGTGCCTCCTAAATTATGCACATAGAATTCCTTTGGTGCCTAGAGCACAACCTTATGGAAGAGACCTTATCAAATGAAAAAAAATTATGTTGCGAAGGTACTAGAAATACTGCCAATTGACCAGGTCGCTAACCACCCTACAACTTACTAAAAATAGTATGGACTAAGCGTCCAAATCATGCTCCGGAAGGTACATAGCAATAACCCTAGAATCATTGAGCTAGGAAACACCAGTTAAGCACAAAGGGTTGTCTAGCAAGCCACATACACCCTGATGAGGCCCCCTAACCATCCTATTAATCTACGGGGACCAAGTGATAGACTAACCACATAACCTAATGACTTCCTAGGAAAAGGGGACATTATAGATGGAAAGTACAATTGTACTCATCTTGGTTCCAAGAACTCTCTATCACTATCAAAATACCCTTCCGACAAAGCCGTCACTCTCCAAGAAAGTTAGGGTCTCCAAGAATGTTTGAATGGACAGAAAAAAGTATATTATATTCTTCTTTGAAGCTGACTTTCTCTTTTGTGTTTGTGCTGATGAGGCATTCCATTCTCTGTAATCCTTCTATAATATGGCTGATTTGAACTTGTTCATCTCCAACCACACTATTTACCTCATATACTACTCTCTTTTATCTCAAAAACCCCTCTTGGTCTATTTCTGAGTCTTTTATCTATTCTTCATTTCTTTCTACTCTTGCCATTATTTCATCGTATTCGGCATTTAACTCAAAGGTAGATATTTCTCTTAGAATACCTTTTCTTCTCACTATAGCATTTTCTTGGATGATGAATTTGATTGCATTGTCTTAATAGATATCTAGGCCTTTTGTCATGTTTTTTTCAATCTCTCATTTTGCTTTCTCTTGTTCTTCAACTTTCTTTACCTCTCTTTCTTTCAGAAGAAGATCTAGTGTATCCTTCTTGTGCTAGACTCTCTTGGCATACTGTTGAGGCTTAGTATCTGACCTCTTCATGCAGGTACTTCTGCCTATCAGTTTTTGCAGACTTTATAATTATTTAATTGGCTGAGAGAGCTTTCTTTGCCATCTTTCTTGAGTTTTGCTGCTATCTCATTTTCTTCTATAAGCACATAATTTGTTATTGTACTTTTTCATAATCTTCTTCTAACAATAGAATGCATCTCTTCATAAGTCATCAACAAATTACTGTGGATCTTATCAAGCATACTAGAATATAACATACATGTATAATCATGTGAGAGGCTCTGGTGTTGTTGCCTCCTAAATCGAACAAGTGATCACATGTCAAGAATCCTAAAGTGAAATGGCAACAACATTGTAAACTCGTATGGAAGTAAAGTTCCTCCTTTAAAAAGAATGTGTGAGAATGGCTAGTAAAGCACCAAGGTTTTGTTTCGTAAACAAGATTGATTAAATTGTGTGTGAAAATGTAGAAATAGTTGACCACATTTTCTTTAACTTTTAAACAGCAAGGAGTGTGGCAGTTGGTTTAACGCTCAATTCAAACCTCTTTTTAATTGCACATTTCTTGCCAAGGGCATCTTCTAGAGCATTCTTACAGTCATTCATGCTACAACTCACAAGATTCTATAGCATGCGATTTGATTACAAGTGATCAATTCTCCTGGAGGGCAAGATGTATAGCTACTTTTCAAGAAGATACAACTACAGTCAATTTGAGGAAGTTCCAACTTTTTTTTGGAGTCAATCATTCTGTGATGTCCCCTAATTTCATGAGCATCGGAATTGGGGATTAGCCTATTTTTCCTAACCCTCGTAGGCTAATAGTTTTGGATAGAGGGTTTCTTGGATGGACACTTGGTCATCAATTTGCAGTGTGGATCTCCAGAATATGGTGACAGGGTGAATTGTGGCGTTTCGCACGATACTTGTGCTTAAATTTATGATACTCACCTTTAATTTCACCATCCTCAGCCTAGGGACCATGTGTCTTTAAAATGAAGGGGTCACTTTATATTTTGCAGTTACTATTCATTGCTAAAGTGGAAAATGTTATAACTTAAGTGAATAGTGCTCACTTTAATGAATAGTGTTTTCTTTGTAAAATTATAAATATCAAGGGAGAAAGTTCGACCCTCTTCATGAATAGATGATTTTGCTTGATGAAACTTGGGAGTGTTGCTTTGGAGGAAGGAGGCTAGGGTTTCTTGATTTCTTGCAGTGAGTAAGCCTGGTGGGGCTTTGTTCTTCGTATTTGAACTGCTTGAATGTGTGAAACACCACCTTAAGGTTGCTGGTCAATTTTTGGTGGCTTCATTTTGGAGACACAAGTTGTTGTTTGCAGTTTATTTGAGCCATTTTCAAAGGGGTTTGGACTGCCATAGACTCCATTCACATTTGCATGGGAGCTGTTCGCTTTTGGAGTGTTTTGGGGCTGTTTTTGAAGAGCTACAGCCAGCCGCATTTTCCTTGAGGGTTTTAAACAATATATATAAAAGAAGGCCTCTTCTAAGAGGCTGCAATCACACCCAAAAGGGGCACCCTAGGTAGAAGAAGCTTCCCAATCCGGATTTGGGTGGGAGAAGTTCGAGCTTCAAGAGTTGTGTGCACTTCATTGGGGGCGGTACTGTAGCAAGTCACCATTCATAGAGCTACATGGTTGTAAGTTAAAATATGGTATAAGATATAGTTAGCTTTTAATCTGATGAAAGCTATATGTTGTAAGCATCTTATTATGTAATGAAGAAATTATATTTGGTCTCTAAATTGAGCAATGTACTCAAGTTGTTTCAATAGCTTAGTTATTTGAAGCTTTCATTGTATGCATATGCCCTTTAGTACCATTTTAGTGTTATTAGCAAACAAACTCAGAAGCACAAAAAGGGAAAACACAAACTGAAACAAAATCAGACCTACAAACATAGTGAAAAACAAATCAGCAGAGTGGTGGAACACTACACATTCTTTGTCTAAAGTTATATAAGTTGCATTTCTTCAGAAAGACAGTTAACCATTCGACCAAATACGACTCACTCTAGTGGTCACCAAATTTCACTACCATGGTTTATGTGCATAAACTTGCTACTTCATAACCCCATATACATCACAATATCCTAGGCACACGATAAATAGTCCTCTATGGGAAAAATCAAGATTAGTGACTTCTTGTGAAAGTTTCTACGCACAAGCTCAAACATTTTTGGAAAGGCTCAGCAAGTATGGTTAATGCTAGTGCATTTCCAAAGCCAAATATCAAGTTCCATAGAATGGTTGAAAGTGAGGCACTTTAACATGACTTGCTATTTAGATTTCCCCATGTCTTGTAGTCCAAATCACATTTGTACAATGATGTGGAGCAATTATATCACAGCTTTCACACTCATAGTATGAAACACCTTCCCCACTTGCAAACATTTGTGGTGGAGAGCATAGGGAATATGTGTAGATATGCACATGCACACATGTACAATAGTATATCCTCATGAAATAAGAAGGTAAAAAGTACAAAAATCCCTATAGAATCTCCAAACTAAGGACCAAGAAATCATCATCACTATTCCATCTACAAATCCTTGAACTATTTTTATATTTTAATCATCAAAAAGGTGGATCAATCAAATTGGAATATTTTCCCAGACAAAAATCAACTAATGGTTTATTCTGCATAACATTAAAAATATTTTTTCATTTCTCAAAGAGCGCAAATTACAGAATTATTTTAATTATTCAGAAAAAAACATCCACGAGAAGTACTAAAGATGGAAAGGTACACCACACATAGAAACCCAGAAAATGCGTCAATTCATTATTCTACGGTTCTACCTAATCATCCATGACAAATTCATCTTTCCAAACATAAAATTGAGAAACAAGTCAAGTTGAAGGAACATGGGATATGAAATGAGAGATGAGCATTAAGGAATGAGAATGTCCATTTCACCAATTATATAAATGTGGAGAAATATTGTTAGTTTGAATGCAAAATGTGGCAATTATGCATCTTAAACAAATTCACACCCTTTACACAGACCATAAACATGCTACTGGAAATTAATGAAAACGTTCATAGATTTGAAACTAGCCTAGCATAATTTTCACCTTGCATTTAGATCCAGCACAAATCAGAAGAATAGCACAATTCTCTAAGGCAACGCATCCACTGGATAAAGAATAAAACCCCATGAAACTCAATCAAAAACTTTAACAGCTTATAAGTGTAACAATGGACATAGTCCATACATTGAAGTTGTTCAATTTGGTCCACATAATGTATCCAAGCATGAAACAGAAAATTATGTTCTACGAATATGGAAACAAAAAAATTTCTACAATAGATTAAAAAATCAATAGGCCCAGCAAGAACCAACTTCCATGGAAGAGATTGAAAAATCAATGATAAAAGTGAAGATGCATCTCATCATATATATATAATTAAATGGTAAAGAAATAACTTGTGAGCTTTTAGAATTACCTATAGTCCAACAATGATTGAATAAGACATTGAATTTTTGAACTCAAATATCCAGAAAGAACATCTCCATCAAGATCTTTTCCGCATCGCCATGATTTATCTTGAACACATAATAAGTCATCATAAATGATGGAAAAGAAGAGAGTACAACAAAAAGAGAATATTTAATCATAATGCTAGTAACCGCAAACTATACCTTACTAATGGCATAAGCTACTACAGATATCAAAGCTAACACCCCAAAACAAAAACTAAAATAAAGGGACATCAAAAACTATATCTATAAACTAATAGAATTGGAAATAATTGTAATAAGGTTTTCCCTTTATGGAACTATAAAGGTTTTAGAGCATTAATGATATAGTAAAAGGAGATATTATCTAAAGAACTTCATTATTAATAAGGACATCAAATACTCTAACAATGACCCATATGTAGATTTATAAGTCATTACATAACAGCTTTATAGCTTACTAACGTTGTATCAAATGGTAACTTTCAATGTTTGTTTTTACTTCATAAAGGGTGTTTTACCAAGCACCACAACCAAAAAATGAATAAGAGATACAACCAAACTATATGAGTTGCTACATCAACAAAATAAAATGGAACGAGCTTTTCCACTACTGAAATAATAATAGATTTACAGCATAAAAAGAACCACTTTTTTATCCACATCTCATACAATCTAGCTAATAAAATTGTTGATTTAAGGTAGCTTCAGTCAGATATAAATAATGATTGCATTTATGCATCATCATCATTTATATGTGATCGAAATTACTTATTAAATAAATAATTCTGAAAGCAAGAGATTCGAATTTATGAGCATGAATAAAATTCGAATTTATGAGCATGAATAAAATTCGAATTATAAATAATGTTCAAACTTTACTTTATATAAATCGCAGCTTGATAAATGCTTATGTGTTTGTGTTTGCCACCAATTAGTATTGGTTGGCCAAAGAAGACCCGCGCCCTCAAGGGACATGTCCTCTCATGGGGCGCGTCTCCCCTTGAAAGCGCGTATCTCCTTGAAGGTGTATCTCCTCCTTCTAGTATAAAACATGATGACAATCTTCGATTGTAGACATTGAAATTGTAAATGTAATCAAATCTCATCAAATTTGGATCCTAAGAAATCTATGGAAATTCTAAGTCTGAAATTTTGTGTAAGAATTCTAAGTCAGATTTTATTTTCTATATTTTGAATGTGCTGATTGCAGAACATTTATTAATTTCGATGTCTACAATAAAGGTTTGCTATCATGTTATGTACTTGAAGGAAGAGACACATACCTCCAAGAAGATACGCGCCTCCAAGGAGAGACATGTCCTATGAGAGGACGTGTCCCTTGAGGGCACGGGTCTCCTATAGCCAACCGATGCTAATCGGTGGCTAACATAACCATCTCCGCATTTAACTTCTTGTGATTTACATAATGCAAACTTTGAACATTAATTTTATTTCGAATTTGATTCATGCTCATAAATTCGAATTTCTTATTTTCTAGAAATATTTCTTTGATGAGTCATTTCGATCACATATAAATGATGATGATGCAATCAACAATCATCATTTATATCTGACCGAAGCTACCTTTCATTAACACTCCCTCTTAGCTAGGGAAGATATTCTAAATCAAATAAGTGGAGATATCACCTTCACACGTGATATCGAAGATATGATATGTTTTCTCAATATTGTCAAGTCACATGACATTCTTCATAACACATCTTCATTATGGTAAGTGCACTGACATCAAGTCACATGATGTCTACCATAATAATTCATGGCATATCCATGGATTTATAATTATCCACCATGATTATCTCTTAAGGATCACAATGATCTTCAAATGACATCAAGTCCCATGATATCCATCAAAGTGTCCAAGAGATACTATCATGACATATCCACAGATATCAAGTCACATGATATCTATCATGATAGTTCAACTCATCATTGTAGAGTCGTCACTTTACAATGTCACATACAAGTGTTCATTATTAGAAATATCATCACCTTTCAATAATGTACACAGGGGGAGCAGGCCCATAAGGTCATGGAGTCACACACATGACAAAAGAGTTTACACATTAAACATCTTTAAATATATTAGTACAACTTATAAACAATTTGAATTTCAAACATAATATCAACTTACATTTCAACCATACCAAGTTTCTTCTTGAAGTGTTCTACCTTGATTCAAGAGAGAGGTTTGGTGAGAATGTCTGTTGTTTGATCATTTGTACTAATATACTCCAATTGGATCACATTCCTTTCTACAATGTCTCTTACATAATGGTAGGGGATCTCAATGTGCTTAGATCTATCATGGAATACAGGATTTACAGAGAGTTTGATGCAACTCTGATTATCACAATGAATAATTGTAGGATTCAAGGGCTCACCAAAGAGTCCCACAAGCAATTTTCGAAGCCAAACTAGTTCTCTTGCCCCCATAGAGGCTGCAATGTATTCAACTTATGTCGAGCTTTGTGCTACTGAAGACTTTTTTGCAAATCCAAGAGATCATAGCCGATCCTAAACTGAAGCAACATCCTGATGTGCTTTTCCGATCGGTTACACTTCCAACCCAATCTGAATCAGAGTATCCATGTAGATCTAGTTGGTCATTTCTATAAAGAAGACCATATCCAATAGTGCCTTGAAGATATCTCAATATATGTTTCACAGCCATAAGGTGAATTTCCTTTGGCTCACACATGAATTGGCTAAGAGCATTCACTACATAGCAAATATCAGGTCTAGTGTTAACTAGGTACATCAAGGATCCAATCATTTGTCTATATAGGGTTGAATCTGCACACTTGGATTCTGCTACTGCTTCTTTCAGTTTGTGAAGGTTGGTTTCCATAGGTGTAGACATGGGTCTACAGTCCAACATTCCAAATCTCTTCAAAATATCAATAGTATACTTTCCTTGGTTTAGTATAATGCTATCTAATTTCTGCCATACTTCCAAACCTAGGAAGTAGTGTAAAATGCCCAAGTCTTCAAGTCAAATTCTGAAGTTAGATCCTTCTTTCCTTGAGCAATGAGCTGATCTTCTCCTGTTATCAACAAGTCATCAACATATAAAATAATTATTAACATATCACCTTTGATTACCTTAAAGTAAAGATTTGGGTCTTCATCATTCTTGGAAAATCCTAGTCCCAAGAGGTAGCTGTCAATTCTTTCATACCAGGCCTTGGGAGCCTGTTTAAGTCCATAGAGAGCTTTTTTTAGTCTGCATACATATGAGTCAGGTTTATGTATCACAAAACCTTCAGGCTGTTCTAGATAGACTTCCTCTTCAATGGTTCCATTTAGGAAGGCAGTTTTCACATCCATTAGGTGGATCTTCTAGCCTTTAGCTGCAACAATGGCTAACACTGCTCTCACAGATGTGTAACGGGCAACAGGTGCAAATGTTTCTTCATAATCAATGCCTTCCTTTTGTGAAAAACCTCTTGCCACAAAACGTGTCTTATGTTTTTCTATACTACCATCAACAGCATGCTGGATTTTGAAGAGCCATTTAGAAGAGACAACAGATTTCTCTTTTGGTCTAGGCACTATTTCCCATACATCATTCTTTAGAATGGACTGATATTCTTCCGTCATTGCGTCCTTTCATACTTGATGTCTGAAGGCTTCTGTAACACTGACAGGTTCTGAATTTATGATGTTATTCATTAGAGCAACATAGCTTGAGAACCGTTTGCATCTTTTACTTTCCCTAAACGTTCCTTTGGGTCCTGCATGATTCTCGGCTTCTTTGATCATCTTTCTAGCCCAAAGTGGCATCTTTCTACCGTTGTCATTTGTATTCTCATCTGAAGTAGATTGAAGTTCATTTGGCATTTCCTCAGGATACTCCCTCTGAATCTCAGGAGCAGGTTCCACTTCTAATACTCTAGGGGATTAGGTTTGTATCTCACTAGAACTTCTTGCCCTTTTGAATGCAATGTCTTCTTCAAAGATGACATCTCTGCTCATTTCAATTTGTTTTTGCCCGGGTACGAATATCCTGTAGGCCTTGGAGGTTTCACTATATCCCACAAATACCCCTTTCTTTCTGGAAGGTTCTAGTTTGTGAAATATTCTCTCTCAATTTTTTTATTTTTAAACCAAACTTTTACAATAGAATCAATCACCCGCTAAGGTTAGCATAACCAAAACGTACATTAAAGAACTCTAACCAAGAATGCGCCCTGAAACCACTTAAGGAGGAGGGGCGAGCATATGGTCAGAGGATCCCTAGGATCTACTGAATCAACAAGTACAAGATTCTATTGAAAGAGAAAAATTAAACTCAACACCAAGGATGTGCACTCAAGATCCCTTGTGGGCAAGGTGCTAACATATGGTGGAGTACTACTGCTGAATTGAAATAACTACAAGGCGGATAACCAGCCAATGACTTTCCACTCTACCACCAAACAGTGGGGGGAAAAGATTACAACATTAAACTTCTTCTGCTGCGGCAGGCATCCACTGAACGTGGGAATTCTCCACTTGAAGTGGGTATGAAAAGTGTTACAACATATTTTCCTCACTGGCGGTAAACTATCCAGGGGTGCTAGTGTGAAATTAATTACTTGGAGCAGCAATAAGAAAACTGAAATAGTACTACTGTTATCATCTTGTACAAAGAGAAGGCTGCAATTTTACAATGCCAATTTCACCAAAATTTAAGCACCTTGTCATACATTATCTCTCTATCAGAATATATCGAGAAAAGAAGAAGAAAGATAGAAAACAACAATTGTTTTTAATTCTGATCAGCGAAATGTAATTCTGGAAATGTATAACAGCAACTACAGAAAATTCGAAAATTGTTCACAACTCATTCAAAGTACCTCCGATATGTGTGAAATCGAAGCATAGATCATTTGGGAAAAGGCGCCCTTGTTGAAACACGGAAAACAGCTCCAAATACCTGCAATCACTAATGGCACACTTCCCAATGCAAGGATGAATGGTACGGCCCTTGAGAGGGGCGATTTTCAATATAAAAATGCACACTTCAAAATAGAGTTCGAAATTGCTTGGAGATGGTCGCCTAGACCTTAGGAGTATTATTATCAAATGCCCAAAACAATACAAAATTTGTACAATTAACCATGAGCAAAAACAATAATCAGCTGTATGCAAACAGCAACTGTAAAACTAGAAAATACATCAAACTTTCACCTTGAAACACAATCTGCTAGTCTAGATGAGAAGCAGCAATAATTCCCTCAGTCATCTCACACTCCTTTGAACACTTCCAAAACAGGTTTCTTTGTCTTAGGCTCCAATTCAAGGCTTTGATGCAGCACATGCAAAGGACATGACTTTGAAAATTGATACATTTTTTACCCTATAATATGCCTTTGCCACTAAGTTGCTAATGCATTTGATTATCTCATTGCAAAGTGTTACTCATGAGCGTGACCCCTCCCCCTTTAAACTATCTTACTTCATTTGCCTTACTCATTTTACCTAAATTTATGATCGACCGGTGTTCTTTGGTTCTTCTCAAACTCGGGTAGGGTTTTCATTAGTTCTTCTAACTCCCAATTTTACCGCTTGCATTGTCACAATTTTTGTTGGGCGGTGTTTTATGACTTTATTCAAACCTATTGTTTCCTTGAAAGGGGTGTGTGTGTATGGATTACCCGTGTGACGATTTGTCATGTGTCAGAAATTAGTGACTTTCCCCGCAAGTTATACCTTTGGGCAGCATTCTTTAAATTGTTTGAAACCTAAGCGGTGTTTTGTTAGGTTATGCAAACTCCCCCTTTCGCCACCCAGAAACTTTTCAGTGGTTAATGGAATAACAACAAGCTTAACTCACATAACCAGTGCATTATGCAAAAATAGAAAAAATCATTCTCAGAAACGATATGAACAGAAGCAAACAAAGCCATGCATAAGAGAATATAGAGATACCAAAACGATATTTTATTTATATATAAAATTGTGTGTACATGGTATCGACACTGCAAAATTGTTTGTTTCGATTACAAAAAGTTCATATCAGTGGAAAAGGACAAAAAGAGGCAGTTTCATTCAAGCACACAGGGAAAACATCAGGACTCGAATGCCCTCGATCACAGTCTAGAGATGTTCAACTTCAGCAAGTGACAACAAGTTCTCATGCGATTCCAAGAACTGCACGAAGAGTCCCATATCGTTCATTACGATTCCCGAGTGAAGAAAAGCAACTGCTTCCTCCAATGTTTCATCCTGAAGAGCCAACACTTTGCAAACAACATTAGCTATCAGTCCATTTCGAGGATAGTGACTAAGCCCATTGATTGCCACCTTGACATGATGATGGAATTCAGGCTTCACCAGGCGTTCCAAAGCTTTTACTCCCTAGTCGGGCGGCCGGAAGTCCTAACGATTGTGTATATGAAACGCTCCAGCATGGTGTTGTGTACATGTGCTTGGCTCAGGAATACTTCACCCAGAATGTTGCGAAGCACTTCTTCTTCCACCTCGCTCTGTATTGTGAAGACCTCCTTCAGTTGGTCTGATAGATGCATGAATAGCAGGCTGCATTCGATCTCCTCCAAGACAATGAAGTCATTCACAGAATCACCATCGCTCTGGGTGCTCGCCATGTTGGATGCTTCTAAATGACGAAGAGTAGTGACACTGGCTGAATTTATAGAAGATTGATTGGACATTGGTGCTTTCTCCCGAGGAAATTTAATGAGATAGAAATTTTGTTCGAATAAATGGTTGATTTGAAACAATTTAAATTACATTTCCAATCAGACAGTAAACACATGCTATCGTATGATGTCTCCTTGATGCTGCATTAATTATTTGATTATGTGAAAGGTCATTCGGCGGCCATTGGTCAGATAAAGATCAATTTTCTTGCCCAATGCCATTTCCTTTGCCAGGTTAATTATTCCGATTGAGCTTTAGCAATTTCCAAGATGACAGGAAGAAACAAGAATACCTCCAACTTTAGTAACGGCTCTAGCGATTGTTCAATGGGGTTGGTTCACTATATATTTGAAAATGAAGATGAAGATAGGGGTTCTCCAAATATGCACCTTGTGGTGTTATCGAGAGGGATTGAGGCATTTATTTCAGACTGTAATAGTTCATGATCTTGGTGTTATGAATTTAATGATACGCTTAGTACACAAATCTTGGTGTTATGGATTTAATGATACGCTTCGTACACAAATCTTGGTGTTATGCGTGCATATAGTTATGTCTTCTTTATGAGATAGGCCATGTGGCATTCATTTATTACAGTATGATCTTTTCCTTCTTTGATGGGATGGTTATAATTTTTCAATCTTTGTGTTGATTATTTATGACTATGATTTACGCTCTCGCGTTAGTTTCATATTTATGAACCGGTGTTGGTTACCTTTCCTGCTTTCTAGTCAAAAGCATACCCATGTTCATTAGTTTAGGTAAATTCTTTGAAAATCTTGTAAGGGAGTTGTACCTTGACAAAATTCAGAGAAAAGCCACAAATGCAATTGTGGTCTTTTCAGAGTTGTTAGCGGATTTATACTAGCACTAGCTAGGCTAGGAGTCATTTATTTAAAGTTTATTTATCAAGAGCCAATTCATTCACTAACACAATGCTTCCCAAAAATTTAAAATCTCTCTAATAAAGATTTTATTTGCCTTCATCTCAACAACTTCTTCCATGTTCCTCTCTCGTTCAACCTCCACTTCAAGCACTTTGCACTTTCTAGTTCAATGCACAATTGCTTCCACTCTAATGGGAATTTCAACTGTGTCAATGAGTTGGTGAAGCACCAATTTACAAGATCATCACCTTTAATCACTTACGCCAGTTTAGTTCCATCATTATTGAATCCTTCCTCTTTTACCAACTACAAGACAAATAATTATGACTTGACACTAAAGTTGTCAACACCAACATCTCAAGGAACATGGGGTTGAAATGCCTCTCCAAAAACAAATTTGAGATTTCTCTTGTCAAAAGAGTTTTTATTGACATGATTCCTAATGTCAACTTTACCCAATGCCAAAATAAAAAGGGATAGCTGCAAAGTAAGAGCCAAAATGGGGACTAAGGAAAGGATTTGAGTATTAAGACAGAAGAAAATTGATTATTTTCAAGTAATCTCAATTTATTACTTGGAACAAGTGATCTTGCTATCAATTATGCTTATGTTTTATGTTTTATTATGATTTGATCTTGTTATCATTTATTCTTATGGATGTTAATTTTAGGACATAATGAAGCCCTTTTGGGTCACAAGGTACTTTATCCCTACCCACTCCTCATTATGTACGTTAAAGATATAGGACAGAGGATCTTTATTAGTCAAGGTATTTGGAAAAAGCTTTGAAGACCTAGAGGCTTTCCTACAACAATGTTTAAAAATTTATAAAGGTAAATAACATGTCCAAATCTTCTCTCAAGATACCATCAAGCTTCTAACAATAAGGCAATCCTCACTTTATTACATTAACAATCATTTAAAAATCCCTTTTCACTTCCAAACACCTAATGTTCTAAAATAACACCAGTTTAGGCCTTAAACCAAGTTAGCAACTTCAACTTATATATTCGTGTAATGCCGAAAATTACACCCTATGCAATTTTGCATTCCATAACCTCCCCTTTAGAACAATTAAACTTGATAACACAATTCCCTTTTCTCCTAACTTTAATGTCGTCCCTAACCCCTTCATTTTCGACCACTTAAGTGATTTTTTGTCGCAGACGCTAGCACAATGTGCAGACGTTTGCACATTGCACAAATGTCCCAAAAAGATTCCTGCCTTCATAGCCATTGGGACGTTACAATTATCGCCTACCCGTGAATTGTAATGCCTTTGTGGCTTCCAGATGCGCCAAGAACACCTATTTGCATGCCTTTTCTTCATTCTAACCCCACATTCTTCATTATATTCAACCTATTCAATCTCCCATTCACTCTAACTCATTCTTGCACACTTTTACACCATTTTCTCTCAAACTATCAAGTTATCTGTAATGTCCCCTTTTTAGCGTGACCATGACTGTGGATGGTTTAGCCTATTCCTGACCCTCATAGGCTAGAGCAGATGGTTAGAGGGTCTTATTTGGCAGTATTCGATATGACTTCGCCTCTGGTGATCAGTGAGAGTTCAGATCTGACCTTCGTTAGACTCGGTTTGGCACTATTTCGGGACGGTCAGGGTTTCTATCTATAGCAGGGCACCTGAACAGGCTTCATTTGCAATGCCAATCCTTTACACCATTGGTTTGATTAGATAATGAGGGATTTACTATTTATAGTAAATCAATGGTTGATAGAGAGGTACCCTTACTATTTTTAGTAAGGCAGTTGGATGCACAGTGGATGCAATGGTTAACTCCTTTGTTCAAACGAAATCAACAAATAATGAGTATTTATGGAGTTATATTATTTTAATTATTAATAAAGTAATACTTTATTAATAATTAAATATAAAGTGCAATTATAATGAGCAATGGGGCCATGACCCTCATTTAAGTGATTTTTAAAGTGACTGAGGAATAACTAAAATATTTAAATGTTATTATAAAGTTATAATGTAACTTTATAATAATAAAGTCAATTTAATTTTATAAAGTGTGTTAAGTGAAAATTAAAAGTGGGAATATATCTTTTATCCCACATTGGCCAGGTAAGTGTTTGAGCTCTCACAAGAAAAGAATAAAAGAGGCTTAAGAGCTCATTCTCAGGTATCCAGATTTGAATATTGCTTTGATATTTTAAGTTGTGGAGCCAAGGGTTTCTGCAGTTGTTTCAGTTGGCCATTGATAACGAAAACTCTCAATTGGTAATGCGATCTTGAGGTTTTGAAATATCCTCTGAATTATCGCTGGTTGTGGGCTCTATCTCAGGAGTTCAACTTGGGCTTCATTGGAAAATTTGGTGGCCTTTGGCCAAGTTTTGATGGTATTCGATTGGTGCATTGTTGGAGACAATTTTGGTGTTAAGGTCTTCATCTTTTTGGCTTGTCAAAGAATCAATTTTCAGCCTTCACTCATTTGGCATTTAGGGAAGTCGACTTGCATTGAAGAATCTGATTTTTGTATCAGAAATCTCAGTCTGCATAAAGCCACAACTTTGCACATTGCATCATCCTTTGGCATCGATTCCTCTTGGTGCTTGCAGCACTTGACACAAGGCAGGTGTAAGATGATTCTAGATGATATTTAAAGGTAGTTTAAGGAGACAATAATTATTTACAGAGGTCTGTTACCCAGCAGCAGGGGTGGCTAGATCAAAGGGGTGATTTCCAGCAAAGAAGAAGAAATAAATTCAAAGAAAAATTGTGGAGCATTGTTAGATGATAAGGCAGCTAGGCGCCAGGGTTTGGGAGGAAAATCTATTAGTAGTAAGGAGAATCGAACATCTTTGTGCAAGCAGCCATTAATCTCGAGGTTCCCATTTGATGTAATTTGCATTTGTTTCACTATTTCATGCTAGCATTCATTGCAGATTTCATCAGCACTTCATGGCATTGCAATAGTAGTAGTTACATTGATCCTTCATGTAGTTTGGCATGCTGCTGTAGATGACTCTTGTATATCAGATTTGATGTTGTAATTGCAAGCCAAGAGTCTTGGCATCTTATGTTAGTTTGTAATGGGAGATTGCATTTTATTAAGGATATCATCTTTGAGGAGTCATACATGGTTGTATGTTCCTTTGAATGGCATATTTGGATGCTTGACAATTGTTTGATAAAATGCCTCCTAGCTGAAAGTGCATATTTCATTAGAAGTTCATGTATTGCATTCTAAGAAGATTAAGAACAAGCTGTACTTGCATTCAGTTCCTTGCATACATTGTTATAGTATTAAATCTCAAGCATCAAGACCACTTGACATCATTACAAGTTAAAGAAATCAGAACTGAAACTTTATATCAGCAAGATAAGAGGTTGCATGTAAACTGTTTGACAAAATTACAAGGCAGAAAATTGAAGAATCGAGGCCAGTTTGAGATAGGCTCTTTACACTATCTTGCTCTCTTGGCTCTCTAGACCAGCACTTTGGTTCTCTTGGCACATCTCGGGTGTTGCATACTCTCCTCCGGCATCACTGGCTCACTAAAGGGAGGGTAACTACATCCTTTCTCATTGCATTATTGTCATGTCCCGAGATTTGAAACATAGATAAATTGATAAACAAATAAATAACCATACAAATGTTAAAAATACATATATAAATATATGTTAACAATTTAATATTATTATAATAATATAATAATAGTACTAATACAAGAATAAATATATTTATAAAGCTAATATATAAAATAATTATTATTTTAAAGAGAGACATAAATATAAAATAATAAACATAAAATGATAAATATAAAATAATACAAAAATTACAAAGGTGCAGCAATTATATTACAAAGTGAGTGAATAATATTAAATAAACATGAATGTGACTACCATTATGGAGGGCAACGAATTATTATTAAAACAGTGATTATATATCAAAAGGCAGCAATAGAAATTAAGACTAAGGACAGCAATCTCTAATAGCAATGGTCAAGGAAAAGACACGATGGGATGGAGGAGCATGTCCTTTCCCATCGTGGATATAAAGGAGGATATATTTCCTTAGAGGAGGCATATAGGAGATAGGAAAAGGAATTGCAAGCAGCGATTAAAGAATAACAGCAGTTACTTTATGCTGAGGGGGGGTGCGTTGAGTCCAAAAGGCATGTACTTTGACCAAAAGCTGTAACTCTTGGGCAGGTTTAGTGGGGATATAAAGGCAGAAAATCCCAAACAAGAGAGGTATTGATGAGAAATAGGAAGAAGGGAAGAACAGCAGATAAGTGGGTATAATATAATTGAATGGAATGGAATATGAATAAGGATAAGAAAGAAGGAACAATACAATCAGCAATCAGAAATAAGGGAATAGTCAGTATTACTTATTTTATGATTTCAGAAATAAGGGAATAAATTGTGTAAGTAAATACTATTGCTGCAGAACATTAGGGAAGTAATATATTTTGAATATTAAATCATCAATCAGACCTACAGATTTTATGAAGGGAAGAATATAATCAAATCAGAATCAAGGAATAAGGATCTAAGAGGTCTATTGACTTAATATTTTTAAATATATATTCATGCAAACGACCTAAGCCGAGTATATATATATATTCATGTAAAGGACATTAAGTTTGTGATTCTAGTACAAGATTTAGGACAATCCCAAAAGGGGACATTACAATTATCGTCTTTGTCTTGATAGCATATTGTCATTTTAACTTGTCTATTGTCTTGTCTATTTAATTTTTTTTCTATTATCTTTTCTATCTATCTATCTGGTTGTCCATGGAGGTGGAAACACCTACGCGGGGGTTTGACCAAGAAAAGCCCTTAAAACAGCCCCAACATTTCCTCAATTCCATGTGTGTAGGCTGTCAAGTCGAAGCATTGCAAGAGGCTTCATTGTGTGGACCTCTTGTGAGTTCTTCTCTTCTTGTTATTTCATTTTACTTTGTTAATCTATGCATGCTATTCCCTTTTCTATTATTTATATTATTTTGTTAATTTAGTACACTTTCCAAATTTTAGTCTTCGAATTGTCAGTAGGCTCTTCGTTGTTCCTGTCAGCGAATTACGTTCTTGATCTGTATGAGACTACATCGCACCACAGGGACATCCATGTGCCACACTGTCGTCCTTGGCCGAGAGCCTATCAATTTTCTTACAGGACCTTTGAAGCCTACTCTTTCGGTCCCTAAAACCCTTATCTATCAAATCATCATAAAACATAAAATATAAGCAAAAACCCTTTGTCTTTCCATCCTTGTCACCTAAGCTTTGTTCCTTGAGGTAATTGAGGACCATTTGCTCCTTGTAGACTCTCCTTATCCTAGACTTGAGGATAGAAAATCTCCTCCTCTACAACTGGTTCATTTATAAAGGAATGTAGAAGACCCTCCTTACAAATGCCAATTTATCCTATTATACAAACTAAGTGTGGATTACTTCTTGAATCCCTATCAAAGTATAATTTGTATAGTCCAAAGTGTCATTGGGAACCACTTGACATCTTCATGATTTGATTTTCTTCTAGTTAACTCTTTAACATGTCTTCTAACTTTTCATGTTATACTTAATATAGAGTTGAACACTCAATGAGCGATTTTTTTTATTTTCAGCTCTGAAAAAAGCAACATGCTGATTTTTGGAGATTAAAGTTGTTTTTTGTTGTGCATGTTATAAGACAAGCCATGCATGTTACCTAGCAGCCTTGCATGATACAGTTTTAGACTTTTCCAGTTTGGCTTTCTTTGTTTTGTCATTTTTGGGCTGTAGATTCATGGTTGTTCCACATGAGCCTCTAGGTCCTTCTACACTCGTTTTCAAACAAGTTGTACTTCGTCATCATGGTTATCATTCCCTGCATGAAGCTAATGCAACGAATATTCTTGTGGATCTAGTTCAACAAAAAAGAAAAAATCTTCAAAGAAAAAAATAATTAATAAGTTTAAATCAACAAATGCCTTCCTCAAATCAAGGAGATTCCAACAATTATTTTTAATCTTGACTTTGTGCCCAAGGATTCAGTCTTTTCTAGAGACATGTCCTCATTTGTAAATTTATGGGGTTTAATTAAATCTAAAGATACTAGAGGATCAGGCACACAGAGCTTAGTTGATTGAAGAAGACATGGAGATTACCCTAGTTGCCACTAGGTACTTTTTTGTTTCCTTTAATAATGTCTCTGATTGTGTTAAAATATTTGAAGGATGTCCTTATTTCTTCAAGCATGCTGGTCTTTCCATGAAACCTTGGCATCTAGATTTTATCCCAATTGTGGAACTCCCTTCCAAGGTTCCAATTTGGATCCATTTACTTGCTCTACCATTAATTTTCTAGAAAGATGAATGAAAAAGTTTTGGGTGATTCGTTGGGTTCCTATTTGGGTACTTCTCAACTTATTAGGGAGAAAAAAAATCCAATTATGTCCAAATCTATGTTGAACTAGAATTAAATAATCTATTGCTAGAAGCTCATAATATTTAGGTGAAAGATTTTGTTTGGCATCAAACCTTGGATTATGAAGGCATTCCTTATAGATCTTGGGAATGTCATCAATACGGACATCCCTTTCTAGATATTCCCCAACTTAAATCATATGATTCTTTTGAAAAATCGCCACAAGAGAACAAAAGATCAAACAACTTCAACATGATAATCAAGGGTCTATTGTAGGTTCTTCTAATGTTGATGGCTTTACCATGACTTGTAGGAAAGATAAAGGTCAACCTACTCCAAATCCTAGAGGAGCCAAAGTCGATAACTAAAAAAAAATCCTATTCGGGAGAAATACCCCACCAAATTCCAAGATGATCAAGATGAAAACTAGGAAAGAGTGATAGCAAATCAAAGTAATGATGAAATAATTTAGGATCAAGAAAGTCATGATTAATAATAGGGTGCTAACTTTTTTAATGAAAAACAAGATTGTACAACACATAATTTTCCACCTTCCAAGAAGTTTTTAGATGTGCATAATGCCATTGTTAATGTCAGCCATGCTTCTTTGCTGCTAGGTAATTTTATTGTTTCTTCCTAGAACAACCCTCTTATACTCCTAATAACTCTCAAATCTTGAAGTTCAAGAGACTCTTCTTACCTTTGATAAGATTGAACATGTACTTGAAACCCCTATTATGGACTTTAATTAAAAAGGAAAATATTTCTATTTGTCATCCACAAGATAACATGAAATCAAAATCTTTCAAAGAAAATAAGAAAAAAGATCCCTCAACTTGATATTTGGGTATGAGACAAAGTCAAAATAAAAAACAAGTGATGCAGTTGAGATCGAGGAATTATATTGCACTAACCAATCATGTAGTCAAATTCATTATTCAAAAATGGAAAATTGTTTACAGAACATATAAAACCCTAATTTTATTGTCTGCCCGAAAATTCTTAACAGAGGAGTACAATCCCATTGATTACTATTACGATCAACCTCTTTGTAGCTCACCAAAGATCTCCAAATGAGTCCAATATTTACAGTTTTATCCATCAATGTCCAAGAAGTCGAATCAGATTTGATATTTTCTATTACAACCTCCAGTTCATTACAAAAATGTTGAAGAGCAATAGTAGGTCAAGAATTCGCAAAGTGTAGTAACAAGCCAAATGTCCATAAAGTGCAATAACAAGCCAAAAGTCTACAAAGAGCAATAGCGAGTGCAAAATCCACAATTGGGCAAGTTCAATTATGAAATCCCGCTTCTAGTCTAGTTAGTTGATGAGTTCTTACAATTAGTACATGTTGAGGGTCTCATCCTGATGTCACATGCGAAACTGTCCATTAAAACCAATTCAATAAACTCTAGAGGTTGAGTTCACTAGAGTTTTCCCACAATTTCCAATGACTACAAGAGACCCCCAAACTTCCAAATGTGCATGTAATCCCTACAAAAGGCAGATGATGTCATGGTTCCTGCAATGCGAGAAAAACTATTGGAACCATCTAAACATTTGATCGAAACAAAGTTTTGGTTCACTTTGAAACCTCTGAAAAGTTCCATTGCAGCCAAAAGCCTGCACCAACAATAGTCTAAAGCCCCGCAAAGCTCCCGTTCACTAGGAATTCCGCACAAAAGTTCGAGAGCGGGTTAAAAACCTACAAAGCCATAACTTGATCAATTTTCATTAGAATTTCACCAAATTTGAATTGTGAGTACCCATTTGGTTCCTCTACAAGGTGACATCATTAGATTACCAAAGTTATTTTTGAAAACCCTCTTGAGCAACTAAACAAAATTAATATTACTAAATACCAAAAGCAACTAAACTAAAAAGAAATATTTTTGGTTGATGCAAGATTGCGTATGGACCTGGATGCTCTTGCATCAACAAGGGAGACAAGAGACACTCAAGGAGGTCATAAGATTGACCATGATAACTCTAAAAATTTGGGAGAACAGCTGCTAGCTTTGAGTCTTCTCGATCCAATGAATTCATTCCTCCCTCACCCATTTCAATCAATGATTATTTCCTAAGATGTAAGAGGGCTTCATAGAATACCCAAATAAAATGCTATTAGAAAGTTGATTAAACACCTTAACTTGTTTTTGTTGCTAATTCAAAAAATTAAGCTTCCCAAAGAATCTACAAAGAAATTTGGATATAGTCTTGACAGATATTGAGCAAGCATTGCTATTTTTGCTCATGGTATATCTAACGGAATTTTGTGTGCTTTGGATTTCAACTATTTTTCTCCAAAAAAAAATCTTAAGTTGTAATGATGGTCTCTCTTTAAAAGGGGTTCTCACATCTACCAATCTCAATCTCCCAATCAATAATTGTTATGTTCCCCAAGATCTTCTAGGTAAGGTTAAACTTTGGAATAGTTTGCATGTTCATTGAGAAGCTTATATTCAAGATTATCCTTGGATTATTGTAGGTGACTTTAATCTTGTGTTATCCCTTAATGAAAAAAAGAGCAAACTTCCTATTCTCCCTAAAGATAGTGTTCTTCTTCAAAACATTAATCAATTTTAGTTAATGTATATCATTCCTAGCAATGATTCTTGTACAAACAATCAAAGACTTGGGGATAGTGTTATTGCTAAACAATTGGACAGATTTTTGGTCAGTGAATCTTGTCCTTCTCAACAGCTTCAATTTGCTTCTTTCATTCTTGACAATGTATTTTTAGATCATTGGCCCATAGCTTTACACTAGAATGGATCTTTTAAGCCTCAAAATGTCCCTTTTAGATTCCAATTCATATGATTAAAAGAAGAAAACTTGGAAGAAAAAGTTAGACTTTAGCGGTACAAAGGTAAACCTCATCATGTAATGAAATATGCTCTCTCAATTTTTTGATTTTCAAATGAACATTTACAAAGTAACCAAGAACCCATTAAGGTTAGCATAACCCAAAACGCTGCATGAAAGAACTCTAACGAAGAATGCGCCCTAAAACCACTTAAGGAGGAGGAGCGGGCATATGGTCAGAGGATCCCTAGGAACTACTGAATCAAATATTACAATGATTACACTGAAAGAGAGAGATTAAACTCGACACCAAGAAGGTGCACTCAAGATCCTTTGACAGGCGAGGTGCTAACATATGGTGGAGTACTAATGCTGAAATTGAAATGAAATAGGCGGATAACCAGCCATGAGAGAATTTCCTCACTACCACCAAACAGTGGGGGGAAAAGATTACAATTTAAACACTTCATCTGCTGCGGCAAGCATCCACTCAAGAGTGGGAATTCTCCACTTTATAGTGGGTAAGATGAGAGATACAAGTTTATTCTCCACACTGGCGGTAAACCATCCAGGGGTACTTAATGTCAACTTTATTAAATACAAGTAAATGCAGCAATAACATATGGTTGGATTAGTACTACTAATTCACAACCTTACAATCCAATAATCTGTAATTTACGAGTATTACAATGATAGACAAAGCCACAACGTGAAGAATGATTATCTCAATCTAGAAAGCTCTTAAACATTGAAAAGGAAGCTAAAATCTGATCTCTTTGAAGTCTGATAATTAAAATCAACAAACTGAAACTATAAATCAACGACCTGTGAATCAATGAAATGCTTATATCTTAATCAATTTACCTCTGAATTGCGTGAAACCAAGTGCAATGAACCTTTGGAGGATAGGCGCCCATGCCATGATGAAGAAACAGCTCCAAAATCCCAGTATTTATTTATTGGCACAATTCCCAATGCAAACAAGAAGGTACGGCCCTAGCAAGGACGATTTTGCTGGTAAAAATCATACACTTTGAAATAAAATCTGGAATTTGCTAAGAAAGGTCGCCATGACCTTAGCAATGATGTTATTGAATGCCCATAATGAGAATAAAATGATACAAGAAGCTGTGAACAAATTCGACTTTCAGCTATGTAAATATTAGCAACTTGAAATCTGGAAAACACACCAAAATTCTCCACTTTGAAGCTCAATATGTACTTCTGAATGAAGCACACTCTCAATCCATCATCTAAGGAACCATAGTTTCAGGTCTGAAGAGTGGAATAGAATTTGCTAAGCTTTCCCTTAGCCGGATTTTGGATTTCAATCCAGCAGCATAACTTTGCTTTCCAAAATATAACATAATCAGCTCTCCACAATGCAGCAATATATAAGTTTCAATGGGCAAATGAAACACTTTGAATTCCAAGAAGTTGAATCACTTCAACTTCCCAAGGGACACCACCTTCAACCATTCACTTTATTGTGAAATAATAAAACATTATTTCCCTTCCCTTTAGGCGTCCATTTCTATTTGCAACAATAAAGCATTTAATAAATCATTAAACGCTCAACATGACCCCTTAATGTCCCCTCTTTAAAACAACGTGAAGTTATCTCACCTAGGCGTGTGGGTACAACTTAAAAACATGAAATTAACTATGTATAACACTTAGTCCAAGGAGATAACCAAAACCAATGCCAATACTGAAACTGAAGGATTACCACAAATAGCATGATGACCTGAGCTGAATTGCAGATGATGATACTGCCAAGATTAGACTTACTAAAAATAGCCACTACCAAAAATAGTAAGTTCACTTCAACTCAACAAAAAGCCAAACTGAACTGCAAAAGATTGAGTTGTTGCTAAAGTGATACTGCTATAAATATACTTACCAAAAATTGCATATTGCTATAAATAGTAAGTTTGCCAAAATCACATCTGTATGCCGACTGAGCAGTATCATGACTTACTATAAATAGTAAGTGTTTCCAAATATCTTTTAAGCACAAACCGGGCAACCAGCATGACTTACTATAAATGATAAGTGCCCGGAAAGGATGTCAAATTCAAATGCAAGTTACCTCATCCTGAAGCTCTTCAAAAACCCAGAAAGCTCCACAAGACATGCGTCAGAAAAACACACATGCAAGCCCTCAAAACTGCATCTGCAACCTCCTATAAAATAGGAAACCCTAATTTCCCATTCTGCTTAGCCTACGAGTTTCCAGAAATAGGCTAAATCCAATTGTAGAGTGTAGGGCTAAATCGGGGACATTACATGTAAAAACTCTAAATGTTATGTCCCACAAATTACGTTTTGTTAAACAAAACCTCAAAGAATGAATTATTTGTCATGTGGAAATATTTTGCAAAGAAAAAGAATTTTTTTATAAAAAGTTGGCAAAGATCCAAATTTGTATTCAAAAACAAGGCTTAATTAAGGATGCCCTAAATTTTCATTCTAAACTACAAAATGAACTAGAAAAGATTGAGCTTGGAGAGAAATTATGTTGCAACAACAATCTTGTGCTAAATGGTTACTAGCAAGGGATCGGAATTCTTCTTTTTCTATCGTTTCGATGTGGCAAAAAAACATGTTCATGCTTTTAAGTAGATTCAACAAGAGGATGCACATAGGATTGAATCTATTCAAGCTATTGAATTAGAAGTTATTTCTCACTTTTGTGAGTTGCTGAAAGCTCCCACTGTTTTTTCAACTGATAAGAGATGTATTAGTTTGAATTGTATTTTTATACTTATTTCCCCTTATGGTAATTCTTTCCTCAATGGCCCTATTTCTATGGGTGACCTATAGAAGATTGTTTTTATAATGAGAAAAAATAAACTCCCTGTCTAGATGGTTTTCCTATTGAGTTCTTTCATGATTTTTAGTATACTCTCAAAGATACATTTTAAAGGCATCTAAGGAATTGCATGCATCAAAACAAATGCTAAAACCCCTTAATAATTACTTTTTTTAATTTTGATTCCCTAAAACGGTCATGTTTTGTATTAATTTGATGTCTAACCATAGCTCTCCATCATGCTATCTATAAAAAAAATTCAAAACTATCGTTGAGAGGCTGAAATGGTTCCTTCTATCATTTCTCCAAAATATGGATAATTGTTCAAGGTCACAATATCATCAACGGTATTGTTAGTGTCTAAGAATCCATTCACTTTATGCATGTTAATAAGAAACGTTCTATGTTCATGAAACTTGATCTTTATAAAGCTTACGATAAGGCTGGTTGGAAATTTTGGGAGGATATCTTACATGCCTTTGATTTTGATGATAATTGGTTTCAATGGGTAATAGCATGTTGTACCTCTCCTTTTTTTGTGATTATAGATGGCTCTTTTATTTTTCACTCTAAAAAGGTCTTCGTCAAGGTGGTCCTCTCTCTCCATATCTATTTCTTATTTTGGCAAAAGGAGTTTGCATGTTTTTAAAAAACCTGAAGTGTTCTAGCTCTATCTCTAGCTGTGATGTCCCCATCACAGAAGAATATCTAAGATAAGTATACATTTAATACATTTATATATTAATGGGTATACAATAACATATATGCATTCCCAAAATAGAGCGATCATTATTTTTTTAACAATATATAACGTTCTCATGACTATAATGGCAGATTAAGCCAGGATCAAAGTCCTTATGCGTCTTAAGGATGAAGAGGACGACGGATAAACCTGAGCTGAAGTCGTGACTATGGAAGACACGAAGGAATTGATTTGAAAAACTAACAATCA
Organism: Sequoiadendron giganteum; assembly: GCA_007115665.2. Lineage (NCBI taxonomy): Eukaryota > Viridiplantae > Streptophyta > Pinopsida > Cupressales > Cupressaceae > Sequoiadendron > Sequoiadendron giganteum. The sequence continues at coordinate 590,255,565 of CM021103.1, read as the reverse complement.
TTAATTATGTATGAAGAGACGCGTGGAGGAAGGACAATACCAATCTGAGGTCGCATCTTTTGGTATCGTTCCATATAAGACACTCGTGGTAATGAAGAGGAGGGGGCATATACAGAGTTAAGAGAAAAGACGACACCCGATAGACAGGCACGGAGATCCTTCACTCGTGGCGCAAAGTATATTGAGTGATTGACTGAGATAGCAGGAAGTTCGAGTGGTATTTTAGGCAATCTGCAAAAGACAATAGATGAACTGAGATTGATACCATATGTTCCCCTACTACTTCAAATTGAGTTGAAGATCAATCAATACAGAATTTATTTCATCATATCTCTCTATGCTTGTTATCAGAAGCGATCATATTATTCTAAACTTCCAAATTTAAAGCTATTGAGTGATTTGAATATCTTTCAGATATTTGATTGATTAGTTTGATTGCTTATCTTATCCATTTTGGGCAAGCTCATCACACAAATTCAACAAGGCTCCTCACAGTGGTATCAGAGCATCTATCCTACTAACCTGTAGGGAAAAGGTGAATGCAAACCTACCACAGAAAAGGAACTATGTCCGGACAGTTGGCTCGGCAACTCAAAACTTTGATGGAACAAACCAACGTAAAATTTGAAAAAACCAATCAGTTGATTCTCCAAGCTCTGCAAAACATGAATAACATTAATACTTATGAAAGAACCATTCCAAGGAGAGACATACATTCGAACCATTCTGAAAATGAACATTCAACCCAAACTTCCATACTGAGGCCAACCATACCTCCATTCCTTCCAAGAGAAAATGTCGTAGAAGAAATAGAAGAGCCAAACTCAAATAGTGCAGAAGACATTGCTCATATGTATGTTGAATTAGATCCTGCAATTCAAAGAATCATACCATTCAAGCAATATTATGAAGTCAAAACCCAAGCCAATCCAAATAGGAGAAAGAATCATGCCGACAAAGACCTTAGATCAAGAATTAATAAGATGACATTACCATATTTTGACGGCTTCGAGAAGTTCACCGCACACTCATGGGTTCAAAAGCTTGACACTTACCTATCCCTCAGCCCCATGACCAAAGAGAATGCCATTAAATTTGTTGTCCTCCACCTATTAGGGATAGCTCATGATTGGTGGCATCATGGACTCATCACCCAAGGCCATCGAAATATAGTCACTTGTAGTGAATTCACTCAAAAGATCATTAATATATTTGATCAAAAGCATCTCGAGTGGTATTTTAAGGAACTCGCCCAACTTAGGCAACATGGAACAGTGGAGGAATTTGCAAATGAATTCCAAAAGCTAGCTGTCATGGTCCCCAACCTATCCCAAAGAAGAGTTACCTATCTATTCATTGAAGGACTCAAGGAACCAATTAAGAACATAGTAAACCCATCAGAACCACAAACCGTGGGGGAGGCAATTCAAAGGACCATGAAAATGGAATCCAACTCTTCAAAGGAAAAATCTAAGAACCCCTCATCCAAGTCACAACCCAAACAAAGATCTTCTCTTTGAGGACAATAGAGTGCCAAGTGCCAAGTGCCAGAGATCTCTTGCATGATAGTCAAGATATTATGAAGTCCTTGAGAGATAATATTCAAAGGGCACAAAATCAGTAGAAGGAATATGCACATCAGCATAGGGTGGAGCAATCTGTTATGGTTGGTGATATGGTTTACCTCATGCTACAACCGTATAGGCAATCCTCTCAAGAAGAATGGAGCTGGGAAGCTCAAGCCACAATACTATGGTCCTTCCAAGATTTCCAAGTGCATTAGTGAGGTGGCTTATGAGCTAGAGCTTCTGGAAAATAGCAAACTGCATAATGTATTTCAACCGTCTCGCCTCAAGAAGGCGTTGGGGCACAATGTTATCCCTTCTACAGCATTACCACCCCTTGATGAGGGGGGGAAATTGATATTGGTTCCTGAAGCTAGCAATGATTCTAGGGAGCGCTATTTACAGAGCAAAGTCATCAAGGAATATTTGGTTCAGTGGAGGGATTTTCCGGTACAAGATGCTACATGGGAGAGAGAGGATATCTTGCAGCATCTAGAGTTGAGATTGCTTGGGGAGAAACAATTTCAAGGGGGGCGGACTGTAATGTCCCCTTCTTATCTAGCTTCAGTATCTTGTTGTATTAGCCTATCATCAGGTCCTTGTAGGTTAATATTGATGATTAGAGGGCCCTTTATGGGAGTTATTGAAATAAGCCCCTTAGTTTTTTCCCAATTTTTCACCACAAAATCCAACGCAACACCAATGATTAGCATTAGCTCCCAAAAGATAATCAGCTTGAAGTAACCTTCAACAAGAATGTTCGCCAAGGTCCTATTGAAGGCGAGATGATAGAATATGGTGATGGGATCGTTAGCAATAAATTGAACTGAATTACAAAGTTGGAAATGAAAGAGCAGGCAATGATCCAACCATGAAGATTCCACTCTACCACTTATTTAGTGGGGGGAAATTATTACAATGAAGAGAAAATCATCTGCTAACAGCAGGCATCCGCTTTTCAGCAAGCATCCACTTAAGCAGTGGGGATTCTCCACTTATTCAGTGAGTGAAATAAGAAAGATACAATTGAAATATACTAATGACAGAGAGGCTGATACAATACTACTGTAACCAACATTTACAATGAGCTTCTTACAATGAATTTACAATAGAAATCTGCTCCAAACTTCTGCAAAGATTATACTACATTTTTTATTACAAATATGAACTGAAAGACCAAAGAAATATAGCAAGAAATGGAAATAACCTGGTCTGATATACAAGACCAGCAAGCCACACAATCACCAAAATGCTTATTTCTCACACCAAACTCCTTCAATGCACTCCAAACTAAAGCAACAACTCCATAGAAGCAAGGCATCCAACAAACAAAGGGAATACAATGCAAGACTGTCATTAAATAATGGCCACGAATTCCAATGCCACACTAAAAAGAAGGTATGGCCCTAAGAGTAAGGACGTCCTCTCTAATAGGATGAATTCATAATAAATTCTAAGAATTTGCAAGAGGGGTCGCCTAAAGCATGGAAATGGATTGAACAAATACCCATAATGAAAATAAAATCACACAATGATCTGCAATTGAAAACGTGTTTCAGCCATGTCCAAACCAGCAAACACAAAATTGATAAAATCATCAAAAAATCTCCAACAATGATGCTCAATCTGCTTGTCTGTGTGAGAAACAGCCTCAATTCCAACTAGGTGTTATCTTTCAAACACGAAATTGGATACTTGCTAGGAGGTATGTATTCCTCGAAGACATAAGCCTAAAGTCATTTCGATAGCAACTCGATATGTTAAGCAATGGATGATGAATGAATGAGCAAAGGCCTTCTTATAAAGAACTTGAGGTGACTATTCAACTTCCAATATTTCCCTCCAAAAGGGATGCCCCATTTCACTTTTAAAATTTTTTAATCTTTAAAACATTTAATTCACCTCTTCCCTAGGCATCCAAGTCTTGAGGAAACATAATGGACATTGAAAATATTTTATCTCCTCATCATGTGGCGTCCACCCTCCAAGACCACATTTTAAAACAACATTAAGTCATAATCTCTAGGCCAAGGGGGGCAACATGGAAATATAATATTAATGACTTAAATAATTTAATCCTCCAAAATGCACCTCAAAAGCCATAAGCCACAAATACTCAACTGCTTTGCTCGAAGTGGAAAACACACTAGATTGCTTCCAATCAGGACACTGCCAAAAATAGAATTTACCAAAAATAGTAAATACAAAAAAGTTGCCCAAAGCATTTGCATGTCATATCACTGTGAAGCTCTCTAAAAACCCAAAAAGAATCCGCAAACCAAAACTCAAAACTCTAACGAACAAACCTTTGCAACGGCCAACCGTTCTGACTTACTAAAAATAGTAAGTATCAAGAAAGGTTGTCAAATGGAGATGCATGTTACACCATTCTGCAGCTCTCCAAAAACCCAGAAAGCTCCACTAGACATGCATAAAAAAAACTCACATATAGGCCTTCAAAAAAGTATCAGAAACCTCCAGCAAAATAAGAAACCCTAATTTCCACTTCTTACTAGCCTACGGGATTCCAAAAATAGGCTATCAATCACAGAAGAGCATATGGCTAAAAATAGGAACATTACAGTCTGCCCTTCCCAAAATTGTTTGTCCTCAAACAATGCCACAACACTCCAAACTAATCCCACCAAAACATATAGGATCTCAAGGTCCCATGTCCATCTCTGAAAAGACCTACCATGCTGATGCTGCTCCACTCTGATCATACAAATTAAGTCATTGCACCAGAACTGCACTAACCTTCCCTACAACCTCAAGGAGATAACATGCCTGAAATTCAAATTCAAAAACATGGAAGGATTGGAATCAAATTCTAACAACATTTCAAGCCCAATAAACTCTAAGGAATTAACATCTGCAATGTCAATGACAATCACCATTCTGAGAACAAAGAAGAATAATCTAATCAACTCAAAAATATTCTCATCAACATAACTCCTCAAAGCATCAAACAGAATCACAACAGCAAGAGTGTCTCCATCACAGCTATTTGCAAAGGAAAAAACAACTCTTTGCAAAGTCATAACAATTGCATCCTCAAAACTCCTCAAGGATGTATAATGCCTTCTCTGAGTGATTCTGACATAATGAAGAAAACTTCTGAAAACTTTCACCAATCTCTCCCCAAGAGTCTCAAAAGGTTGAACCAAATCAAGCAAAGGTTCGCTGCCCCAAACACTTGTGCAAGAGATTGTACAAAGATTGCCACTGGAAACGAACTTGAACACCATCCAAAACTGATCTGAAACACTATGAAACATCATTTCCCACTTTTGAGGCCAAAACCCATCATTGATAAGAGATTGTGAAGAGAAAAAATGAGTGTACCAGCTACCCATGAAATCTGAAATGAACCACTTAAAGTTCGATTTTAGGAAGATCAACTTGCAAGGAATTGAATAGCTACTGCAACACTAGAAATCAACGTCCATAATATCACAAGTGCTCATGCCCAAGGTTAGAAACATCCTCTCAAGAAACTCCAACCCAACCTAAAACCATCCTTTGCTCGAAATATCTCTTCTCGTGATGTCTCCAAAGTGAGACAAATCAATCCCTAACAAGTGGATCGAATAAAAGATGCCAGCAAAAACAACACTAAATTCAGCTGTCTTGGGAATGCCTCTGCAATTATAAATTGGTAGAACCTCATCCCCACTAAACCTCCAAGTGCTATAGTGACAGTCTCATGCACACAAATCCATGTAATCAGCTACAAACATCAATGCAAAGTTTGGACATGTCATGTCCAGCATTTTAGAATAACCATTGATCAACAATGTACATTCTAGAAACCAAGGAGCCAAGTCTGAAAATTCTCCCACAATTTGATGCACATTTTCGAGACTCAACCAATTCAACCATCTTAAGATAGGTAGTACTCTTTCATACATTAATGTTGAGTGAAGACCAACAAGTTCAAGTTTCGACACATTTAAATGCTCATTTGCTAACCATCTCAAGAGAGTGTTACTTGGCATGTAGCTTGGATCTACCATCATTACCTCATGCTTAACTATAAAATCTTGCATGTCAAAAAGATAATGCCTCTTACCAACGTCATCCACAATAGAAATTATCTACCACCTTATGATTAACCAAATCATGTATGATAATAGACTGTTCACAATATTTTCTCCATCCCATTCGTTGGTGTCTTCATAGAATTCATGCACATCTTTTTCAACTTGTGGATGCCCATCATTAGTTGTCGATCCACAGAGTGTAACATGCTGAATACCACTTACATTACCAATCATAACATCTATTTCATGGCTGCCAACTATTCCTTCTTGTGGCAATTTCTCTTCCCAACTCAAGAGTTCACAATCTTGATGTACCTTCCAATCACCACCAACATATTGAATCTCCTTGGTATTATGCAATGTTTCATCATTATGGAATTCATTTATTCCTTCAACTATTTGCTTGATCTCCAAAATCCTTGTATTAGCTTCTTGTTCCTTAAGAGTGGCTCCAATAGGTGATTGATTTTTTGCTTTGCATAAAGAGTGATAAGCTAAAGTAAGATCAAGGCAAAGCCTATCAACATCTTTCTCCTTCTCTAGGTAGGCATCATAGGTCTCCTTTGCAAACTTAATGGCATTATCCCTTTCTAAGAGCAAATGCAAATAATCTGTCTTTATTGATTCCAATGCTTCTTTGATGGTTTACATCTTGGAAAGAGTGTCTCCATCCTTAACTCCATTCTATCTTTCTTCAAACTGAAACTTAAAGTAGAGTTCTTCAATAAAATTGTGTGCGCTATCAAATCTTGATAATGTTTTAACAATTTTCTTTTCTGAAACCATTAATTTATCCTTCAAAACTTGCAGCTCTTTAGGCCCTTGATCACAATAAGCAAGGAAACTTTTCCCATCAAACATCAACTTTTCTTATTTGTTTTCATTGTCATGATATTCAAAATCACCTTCCTTTCTAACCTTTTCACTACATAATTCCTAAACATAAGGCTTGTCAGCAATATCTTCAAGCAATGAATCATCAAAAATTTCCATTACTTGCTCCCCTAAGCATTTCGGTGTCAAAACACCTAGATCCCATGGTCTAATGAATATTTGATTTTGTTCTAAACAAATATGCCCAACAAGCTCTCAATGCATGGTTGGTTTCTTTAATACATCACCTTTAGAGAGATCTAAGTCAAACAAACTAGAGTTATAACAATAATTAGCTCTATCATTAAGAACAACTATCTCAACAAAATCTGCCTCAAAGTCATTCTGAAGTAATTTCAGTGTGGGAGAACCCCACTCATATTTTGAATTATCATCAACAAAATGATGTACATGCTCCAACTTAGTTGTTGTTTTGAGATTTTCAGCGACCTCAAACTCCTCATTATCTGTACTTCCTTCAAATAGATCATTTTGAAGGTCTACCATACATTCCTCTTGATTAATGAAATCTTCTTTTTCATACAGCAGCTCTATAGGTTCATCTCTCTCCATTTCAACATGTTCTTTTTCTGAAAACTCAAGTGAGCCAACTTGATAGTCTTCATGCTCTTCTGAAACTTTGGCTGCCTCTTGGCACTCTTCTATTGAATGCATAGTCAAGTGCATATTTGTAGATTCTTCTTAAGATTCTACTACAAAATCCACAGGATGCCAAATTTCATTCCTTTCTTCGGCAAAAGAATTCTCCACATTATTTTGAACTGTCTTCATCAAAAGGGGCTTCAATTTCTCCTCACATTGATTAAACAATTCATTAAACAACAAGCCAACCTAAGCAATTATGCAATTACTTCACATTGCATGTAATGTCCCCCTTTTGACAGTGATCCTGTTATTAGCTCATTAGTCTATTCCGGATTCCTGTAGGCTTGTTGAGATGTTTCAAAGGATTCCATTCATGGAGGTTTTTGTGGTTCTTTCTCATTATTTACTATTTATAGTAAATACTTCTTCTGGCAGTAAGCAGTTATCAGCATTAAGCCTTGGCCATTAAAATATTAGTGAAATGCTTCATTACTTGAGCAATTAATTCTAATTTGCAGTTGACCCCCTTGGCCTAAGGAATGAACTTAAGTTGTTTTGAAAAAGAGGTCTTGAGGGTGGCGCCACATAAAGAAGTCCAAAGGTTTTATTTTAATTAAAACCTCTTTCTCAAGTGGGGGCATATTTTTGAAGTATGACTCTTCCTTTGGAAATTTGAAGAGTCTTGTCTTTTGGCGTACCTCTTGGGGAGACTTGAACAGTTTCCTTTGTCCTTTAAAAGTGAGGTTTGTTTTCAATATTGATCATCCACTATTATGCTAAAGTTATGCTGTCAAAATGCTTTGTCATTTTCTACTTTGAGGAATGCTGACCTCCTAGTTCTCATTCAATTTCGTGTTTGTAAGACAACACCTAGTTGAATCATTGCTGCTTCTCATTCAGACTAGCAGATTGTGCATCAAGGTGAATTATTAATGTGTTTTTCCAATTTTACAATTGCTGTTTGCATACAGCTGAAAGTAGTTTTTGCTCATATCTGATTGTACGAATTTTATATCATTTTGGGCATTTGATAATAAAGTTTCCAAGGTCCAAGCGACCATTCCCAAGAAGTTTCAGATTTTAATTTGAAGTGTGCATTTTTATATTACAAAATCGCCCCTCTCAAGGGCCGTACCATTTGTCCTTGCATTGGGAAGTGTGCCACAAATAATTGCAGGTGTTTGGAGCTGTTTTTGGTGTCTCAATAGGGGCGCCTATCTCTCAAGTGAACAAGGCTTCGATCTCACGCCTATCAGAATTAAACATTTGTTGTAGTGAGCAATTTTCATATTTTCTGTAGTTGCTGATATACATTTCAAGAATTACAGTTTGCTGCTCAGAATTAAACAATTGCTGTTCTTCTATCATTTCTCCCTCTTCTCTCGTTCTATTATGACATGGAGATAATGTATAAGCATGGTGCTTGAATCATGGTGAAATTGACATTGTAAATTGCAGCTCTTAATTCATTTTGTAAGCTGATACAGTAGTACTGTTTTCAGTCATTTATTGCTGCTTGTTATTGAATTTCACACTAAGCACCCCTGGATGGTTTACCGCCAGTGAGGATAAAATATTGTAACCTCTCTCATACCCACTTCAAGTGGAGAATTCCCACGTTCTAGTGGATGCCTGCTACAGCAGAAGAAGTCTTAATGTTGTAATTTGTCCCCTCACCGTTTGGTGGTAGCGTGGAAGTCTTTGGCTGGTTATCCGCCTTATTGTTATTTCAATCCCGCAGTAGCACTCCACCATATGTTAGCACCTCGCCTGCAAAGGATCTTGAGTGCACATTCTTGGTGTTGAGTTTAATATTTCTCTTTCAAGTACATTCTTGTATCTTTGTTTCAGTAGATCTTAGGGATCCTCTGACCATATGCTCGCCCCTCCTCCTTAAGTGGTTTTAGGACGCCATTCTTGGTTAGAGTTCTTATTTGCATCGTTTTGGTTTAAGCTAACCTTAACGGGTGCATTGGCTATATTGTAAATGTTACTAAAAACAAAGAAAAAATTGAGAGAGAATATTTCAGTGGTATCAGAGGAGAAGTTCCTGCCATCCTGTGTCTTCTAGGCTTTCAATTGACAGATGAGTGACAGAGCAACCAGATACTTCATTAGAAATCAGGCTAGATCTCAGTTACAGTTTCCGCTAGTACCAGAAGCAGATACTTTGTCAGAAGCTTTGAGGGAAACGGGTATAACAGTTGAGAGAATGTTAGAAGAGTCTCGTCTTTCGATGGAGGAAAAAGATGCAAGAGCAGAAAAAAAGTTTGATAACATGTTAGAGTTGATGGCACGTTTGCTGGATAAATTGGATCAGCAAACTACTCAAATTCATATTCAGCCCCAAACAAATAGTGCTGGTGAAAACAGCAGTAACAGTGGTCATAATGCTTCAGCAGTTAATGGAAGGGATGGAACTATTGGACAGCATGTTGCAAATACAAGAGGGTCTTCATCCAGACCTCTCCTCCCTACATTCACTCCAAGGGATGAACAACAACCTGAAATTGGAGTACCTTTTGTTGATGATGCTAGGCAAGCCTATATGGAGTACATTTCTTTACCCCCTGATATGAGAGATGCATGGACCTTTGATCAATTTATGAATCAAAGAAGCAAAAGGAATGGTGGAAGGAATGAACAACGCCCTTTCACAAATCATAGGAATGATTTTCAGCAAGCATTGGGTAAGATTACTTTGGATCATTTTGATGGAAGTAATAAGTGTGCAGCAAGAGCATGGGTTCAAAAATTAGATAATTATCTCTCACTTAGACCAATGTCGGAGGAAAATGCAATTAAGTTTGCCACATTGCACTTGGATGGAGTGGCTCATGAATGGTGGACTCATGGTTTGGTTACTCTTGGCCATAACCTTATCCATACTTATGAGGAGTTTACCAACAAACTAATTGAAAGATTTGATACCAGAGATCCTGAGTTGAGTTTCCGAGAATTGGCGCAATTGAAACAACACGGATCTTTAGATACCTATGTTGCTGATTTTCAAAGGTTGTCGGTAATGCTGCCTAACATTACTGAAAGAAGACTTGTGGTTTTGTTTGCTGAAGGTTTGATGGAGCCTTTGAAGGGATGGGTCAAAGCTTTTGATCCTCCAACATTGGATGAAGCAATCAAGAAAGCAAGGAGCATGGAGTTGGCTGCTCCTAGGCCAAAATTTCAGCCTAAACCATTCAAAAATGATAAGAAGAAGTTCACTCCTAATCAGCCCAACAAGTATCCACAAAGAATATCTGATGAACTCCGTGATCAGCTCAGAAAAAAGGGAGTTTGTTATACTTGTCGTGAACCTTGGACAAGGGGTCACCGCTGTTATGGAAAGGGTAAAGTTCAACAAATGGAGGGTTATTCTGATTATGGATCAGAATCTGATCCACTAGATCAGCAGTACGAAACAGCAAGTGATGATGAAGAAGAAGCCCCTGAAGAGGAACCAGAAGTTGGAGAGGGTAATGCTTTTCCCCAACTATCTAGTTTTCAAAAGAACGAATCCTTTCGAGTACGAGGAATGGTTAATTCTCAAAGGATTGTTGCACTAATTGATACTGGAGCAACTCACAATTTTATTGATGAAGGCTTGGTTACTAAAAGAGGATTGAAGACTGAAGACTTTGAAGGATTCAAAGTTATGGTAGCAGATGGCTTTACCATATCATGCACCAAGAAAATTCCTAACCTCTCTATGCAATTGGGGAATTATGAGGTGAAGGATGATTTCTATGCGATTGGCATTGGTGATACCGATGCTGTTTTGGGAATACAATGGCTGCGATTTCTTGGAGAGATCATTTTAAATCTGCAAATTAAGGAATTGAAATTCCAAGTTGATGGGAAGAAGGTGGTTTTAAGAGGCATGTCCAATGGAGGGCCTCGGGTTGTATCCTTGAAACGAATGGAGAGGCTGATCCGTCATGATCAAGTTGAGTGGGCAGTAGAGTGTATGATCTTACCAGCAGATCCGATTGTAGAAAAGAGACACTACCCACCGGATATACAAGCTCTTCTTTCTAAAAAGAGCAAGGTTTTTGGTGATTTACCTTCGGGGAGACCACCTGAAAGAGGGCGTGAGTATGTAATTGAATTAGAAGAAGGTGCCAAACCTGTCATTACTACTCCTTACCACTACCCAAAGAAGCAGAAGGATGAGATAGAAAAGACTATCAAAGAACTTCTTGAGGTAGGGTTCATCAGACCAAGCAAAAGCCCATTTGCTTCAGCAGTAGTATTCGTCAAAAAGAAAGATGGTACAATGCGGATGTGTGTTGATTATCGTGCATTGAATCAGAAAACTATCAAGAATAGATATCCTATCCCTAGGATAGATGAGCTTATTGATGAGCTCCATGGGGCTATGTACTTTTCAAAGATTGATCTCCGTTCCGGTTACCATCAAATCAGAATGAGAGAAGGGGATATTGAGAAAACAGCCTTTAGATGTCACTATGGGCATTTTGAGTTCCTTGTCATGCCATTCGGTTTGACTAACGCTCCAGCAACATTCCAGTCATGTATGAACAAGACTTTCAGGCAGCAGTTGAGGAAGTTTGTGCTTATTTTCTTTGATGACATTCTTGTTTTTAGTAAGTCTTGGGAGGAGCACCTTCAGCACTTGGAGGAAGTGCTTAGCATTTTGGAGGCTGAATGTATGTTTGTCAAAGAATCAAAATGTGAGTTTGGGATGACTGAGCTTCTCTATCTCGGCCACATTATCAGTTCTAAAGGGGTCAAAGTTGATCCTGAAAAGGTTAGAGCCATTGTTGATTGGCCACCTCCGAAAAATCTGACCCACTTGAAGGGATTTTTGGGCTTATGTGGGTTTTATAGAAGATTTGTCAAGGGGTATTCTCACATGGCAGCGCCTCTTAAGATCTCACCAAAAAGGGAGCTTTCCTATGGACAGATAAAGCACAAGAAGTGTTTGATAAGTTCAAACAAATTATGAGTTCATGTCCCGTATTGGCTTTACCTGATTTTAAAAAGCCTTTTGAATTACAATGTGATGCTTCAGGAGAGGGAGTTGGAGCTGTTCTTATGCAAGATAAATACCCTATTGTCTTTGAGAGCAGAAAATTGAGAGGATCAGAAAAGTTGTATTCAATTTATGACAAAGAGATGCTTGCCATCATGCATGCTTTGTCCAAATTCCGCCAATACTTGGTGGGAAGTAAATTTGTGGTTAAAACTGATCATAATAGTCTCAAACATTTCATGAGACAAAAGGATTTGAATGAAAGGCAACAGAAATGGGTAAGCAAGCTTCAAGCTTATGACTTCGATATCGAGTATGTCAAGGGGAAGAACAATGTTGTTGCGGATGCTTTGTCCAGAAGGTCTTATTTACAATCACTTTGTGAGCTTTCAGCAGATTGGAGAGAATCGATTACTGCTGATTATGCAAAAAATCAGTTTACTACCAGCCTTATAGAAGGCCATTTGGTTGATGAAAGGTATCATTTGGTTGATGGGTTGATTATGTATAAAGGTAGGATTTTTTTGGTACCCGAATCCAAGCTTAAGAGGAAGATTTTTTAGTCATTTCATGATGTTCCTCTTGCTGGTCACCATGGTATGTTCAAGACTTACAAGTAGATAAGAGAAAGGTTTGCTTGGAAGGGAATGAAGGAAGAAGTCATGAACTACATAAGAGAATGTCCTACATGTCAAAGGAATAAAAATGAACATTCCTTTCCTGCTGGTTTGCTGCAGCCCCTATCTATTCCAAATCAAAAATGGGAAAGTATTGCGATGGATTTCATCACCGGTTTACCTAAGGTGCAAGGCCGTGATTGCATCTATGTTGTGGTAGATAGATTAACCAAGTATGCTCATTTTTTTGCTATCACTACAACATTTACAGCAGCTCAAGTAGCTGAGTTATTCTTTAGAGAAGTTTTACGTTTGCATGGGTTGCCTAAGACCATTGTCAGTGATAGGGACAGCAAGTTCCTAAGTGTGTTTTGGCAAGAGATTTTTAGATTGAGTGATACAGTGCTCACCCCAAACACTAGTTATCATCCGCAAACGGATGGGCAAACAGAGATTGTCAATAAGTGGTTAGAAGGCTACCTTAGAAATTATGTTTCAGGGCAGCAAAGGGCTTGGGTTAAGTGGCTTCATTTGGGAGAGTTTTGTTATAACTCCTCTTATCACATGTCAATTAAGATGTCTTCTTTTATGGCACTCTATGGGTATGATGCTCCTAACTTTGTAGACTTGGTGTTTGGTGATAGTAGAGCTCCCCAGGCAAGAGATATGCTTCAACACAATCAAGACATCTTAAAGTCACTAAAAAAAAATCTGCAGCAAGCCCAAAATCAGCAGAAGTTATATGCTGATCAGCAGCGTATTCAACGCTCATTTGAGGTAGGAGACATGGTTTACTTGAGGCTTCAGCCCTACAGACAGTCTTCTCTCAAAAAGAGTGGTGCAGAAAAATTGAAACCACGTTTCTATGGTCCGTTTAGAGTCACCAAAAGGATTGGTGAAGTGGCATATGAGTTCGAGCTTCCAGCAGAAAGCAAGGTTCACAATGTCTTCCATGTTTCCCGCCTCAAGAAGGCACTTGGGCATAATGTGGTAGCTACTTCAGAATTACCTCCCTTAGACGAAGAAGTACAGTTGGTGTTGATTCCAGAAGAGATACTTGACAGTAGGGAGCGGTCCTTGAGAAGGAGAACAATCAAGGTGTATTTGGTAAGATGGAAAAATCTACCTATTGAAGATGCTACTTGGGAAGGTGAACAAATTTTGCAGCATCCAGCTTTGCAGTTGCTTGAGGACAAGCAATTTCGAGGGGGGCGGACTGTAATGTCCCCCTTTTGACAGTGATCCTGTTATTAGCTCATTAGTCTATTCCGGATTCCTGTAGGCTTGTTGAGATGTTTCAAAGGATTCCATTCATGGAGGTTTTTGTGGTTCTTTCTCATTATTTACTATTTATAGTAAATACTTCTTCTGGCAGTAAGCAGTTATCAACATTAAGCCTTGGCCATTAAAATATTAATGAAATGCTTCATTACTTGAGCAATTAATTCTAATTTGCAGTTGACCCCCTTGGCCTAAGCAATGAACTTAAGTTGTTTTGAAAAAGGGGTCTTGAGGGTGGTGCCACATAAAGAAGTCCAAAGGTTCTATTTTAATTAAAATCCTCTTTCTCAAGTCGGGGCGTATTTTTGAAGTATGACTCTTCCTTTGGAAATTTGAAGAGTCTTGTCTTTTGGCGTACCTCTTGGGGAGACTTGAACAGTTTCCTTTGTCCTTTAAAAGTGAGGTTTGTTTTCAATATTGATCATCCACTATTATGCTAAAGTTATGCTGTCAAAATGCTTTGTCATTTTCTACTTCGAGGAATGCTGACCTCCTAGTTCTCATTCAATTTCGTGTTTGTAAGACAACACCTAGTTGAATCATTGCTGCTTCTCATTCAGACATGCAGATTGTGCATCAAGGTGAATTATTAATGTGTTTTTCCAATTTTACAGTTGTTGTTTGCATACAGCTGAAAGTAGTTTTTGCTCGTATCTGATTGTACGAATTTTATATCATTCTGGGCATTTGATAATAAAGTTTCCAAGGTCCAGGCGACCATTCCCAAGCAGTTTCAGATTTGAATTTGAAGTGTGCATTTTTATATTACAAAATCGCCCCTCTCAAGGGCCGTACCATTTGTCCTTGCATTGGGAAGTGTGCCACAAATAATTGCAGGTGTTTGGAGCTGTTTTTGGTGTCTCAACAGGGGCGCCTATCTCTCAAGTGAACAAGGCTTCGATCTCACGCCTATCAGAATTAAACATTTGCTGTAGTGAGCAATTTTCATAATTTTTGTAGTTGCTGATATACATTTCCAGAATTACAGTTTGCTGATCAGAATTAAACAATTGTTGTTCTTCTATCATTTCTCCCTCTTCTCTCGTTCTATTATGACATGGAGATAATGTATAAGCATGGTGCTTGAATCATGGTGAAATTGACATTGTAAATTGCAGCTCTTAATTCATTTTGTAAGCTGATACAGTAGTACTGTTTTCAGTCATTTATTGCTGCTTGTTATTGAATTTCACACTAAGCACCCCTGGATGGTTTACCGCCAGTGAGGATAAAATATTGTAACCTCTCTCATACCCACTTCAAGTGGAGAATTCCCACGTTCTAGTGGATGCCTGCCGCAGCAGAAAAAGTCTTAATGTTGTAATTTGTCCCCTCACCGTTTGGTGGTAGCGTGGAAGTCTTTGGCTGGTTATCCGCCTTATTGTTATTTCAATCCCGCAGTAGTACTCCACCATATGTTAGCACCTCGCCTGCAAAGGATATTGAGTGCACATTCTTGGTGTTGAGTTTAATATTTCTCTTTCAAGTACATTCTTGTATCTTTGTTTCAGTAGATCCTAGGGATCCTCTGACCATATGCTCGCCCCTCCTCCTTAAGTGGTTTTACGGCGCCATTCTTGGTTAGAGTTCTTATTTGCATCGTTTTGGTTTAAGCTAACCTTAACGGGTGCATTGGCTATATTGTAAATGTTACTAAAAACAAAGAAAAAATTGAGAGAGAATATTTCATTGCATAACTAATGACTAGGAGCAGCTGCTAGTTGCATTAGCTTGTCATGGCATTCCATGAGACCACATTTCTTTGAGGCATTTTTTCAAACAGTTCACTGCCTTGTCTATGCTACGACATTTTTCATACATGTCTACCAAAGCATTTTATCAAACAGTTCACTACCTTGTTGCTATGGTTAAAAGCCTAAAGCAGGTGCTTTCAAACAAGCTATGGATGCTTGGAAAAAATCTATCAAAGCATAATAGTAAGCAATAGCATAGACAAGGCAGTGAACTGTTTGAAAAAATGCCTCAAAGAAATGTGGTCTCATGGCGATGGAATGCCATGACAAGCCATAGACAAGGTAGTGAACTGTTTTGAAAAAATGCCTAGAAGAAATGTGTTCTCATGGTGATGGAATTACATGACAATCCCATCACCATGAGAACACATTTCTTTGAGGCATCTTTTCAAACAGTTCACTACCTTGTCTATGCTACTACATTTTTCATACATGTCTACCAAAGCATTTTATCAAACAGTTCGCTGCCTTGCTGCTATGGCTAAAAGTCTTAAACAAGTGCTTTTGAACAAGCTATGGATGCTTGGAAAAATTTTATCAAAGCATAATAGTAAGCAATAGCATAGACAAGGCAGTGAACTATTTGAAAAAATTCCTCAAAGAAATGTGGTCTCATGGTGATGGAATGCCATGACGAATGCCTATGGCTATAGATTGTCATGGAATTTCATCACCATGAGACCACATTTCATTGAGGCATCTTTTCAAATATGTCATTGCCTTCTCTATGCTACAACATTTTTCATACATGTCTACCAAAGCATTTTATCATATAGTTCACTATCTTGCTACTATGGCTAAAAGCCTAAAACAGGTGCTTTCAAACAAGCTATGGATGCTTGGAAAAAATTTGTCAAAGCATAATAGTAAGCAAGAGCATAGATGTAAGAGACCAGGTGTCTCTCAACCCAATCACTGACTGAAAAATACTGTGTTTTTGTTTGTTTTCTGATTTTTTGATATTTTTTTGTAGTTTTTGCAGCAAATAGGGATTTGTGATTTTGAGAAATAAATGTAAATAAATTCATAAATAAATAGTAAAGCATGAAATGACTTCCAGAGCAAAGGCAGATGATTTTATTATCACTATTGAACAAACTACAATATTATTCCGGAGACAAATAGAAGTAATCAGATGATATTATTTAAAGAACTTGATTATTACTTGCAGCCGCCTGATTATTATTTGCAGCAATGCGCACAACTGAAGAACATCAATATAACATGAAATGCAACCTTTTCCTTAGCCAAGAAGATGCCAAATATAAATCACTGTAGCATGGGTACTATTCACGTCACTATAGCACGGGCACTATTCACGTCACTGTAGCGCGGGCACTACTCACGTCACTGTAGCAGCAGATCAATAATTCTGATTTTTCTTCTGAAATGATGATTATTTCAACAAATTAAAATCTGCTCTTCAAACCCTTGATGATTCTTCTCCAATAAGCACAAATATGACTTCTGAATAAAGTCACCCTGATAAACAAGCTTCAACTGGTATTTCACAGCCTCAGTATGCCAGATTCTGAAGAGGGAACGTTCTCCAAAATCAATGTTTGCAGAAACCCTTGTTTCACAAACCCCAATATTCTCAGAGAGAAAATAAGACAAATAATAATAATCATGAATGAATTCGATTTGTCTTTGAGGAAATATATACCTCTTCTCAAAAGTTCGACCCTTTTTATAAATCATTTAAAATCCATTTAAATGATATAAATTCGCCTCTTTTAGACTTAGGCATTTTATTTAATAAAAGGCATCCCATTTAAATAAGTAATGAATACTTATTTAATTATAATATTTCACCTTTATTATAAAGTATTAAATACTTTATAATTCGCCCTTTAATAAACATTTTAATATTTCATTAACATGACTTTATAAAATAAAGTCAAATTAATAATCTTTTTAAGTAATTATCAAATCCTCCGATAATCACTGTTTGCTCATCAAATCATCCAACTAGGTCGAAACTGAGCTGACCAACTGAAAAAGGTGCCCTGCCAGAAATAGTAACCCCTGTCTGCCTGACTTACTAAAAATAGTAAGTATCTGAAAAACACTCTGTGAGAGTCTGCAAAGGCCCAAACCTAAATCAATTGATGGAGTAAGGTTCCCGAACGTAGGATACTGCCTCAAGTGATCCTCTATACATGTCTGTCAGCCTATGAGGATCAGAATGATAGGCTAACCTCTGAACCAGTTGCGCTGTCTAGGAAGGGGACATTACAATCCGCCCTCATTGAAATTGCTTGTCCTCAAGCAATCTCAACTCTGGATGCTGTAAAATCTCCTCAGACTCCCATGTAGCATCCTCAACTAGCAAATCTCTCCACTTGATCAGATATTCTCTGATCACCCACCTCCGAAGATGTCTCTCTCTAACCTCGAGGAAGGCCTCAGGTACTAGTATCAACTTCCCCTCATCGTCAAGGGGTGGCAGAACTGGAGAGGGTATCACATGCTGACCCAATGCCTTCTTCAGGCGTGAAACGTGAAACACATTGTGAACCCTGCTATCTGCTGGTAAGTCCAACTCATATGCAACCTCACCCACTCGTCTGATGACTCGAAATGGACCATAGTAACGAGGTTTCAATTTCTCTGCACCACTCTTCCGTAGAGTGGACTGTCGGTATGGCTGTAACATGAGATACACCATGTCACCCACTGCAAAAGAACGCTCAACCCTTTTCTAATCAGCATACTATTTTTGTTGATTCTGTGCCTGCTGAATATTGTCCCTGAGAGACCTCAAAATATCCTGCTGATCTTGTGACATATCCCTTGCGCTGGGCACTTTGCTATCACTCAACACCAAATCCAAAAGGTTGGGCGCCTCATACCTGTATAATGCCATGAAAGGTGTCATCTCTATAGTCATGTGATGGGTGGAGTTATAACAATACTCACCACGGTATGTCCACCTCACCCAAGCCTTCTGCTGTCCAGCTATATAATTCTGTAAATATCCCTCCACCCACTTATTGACGATCTCCATCTACCCATCTGTCTATGGATGGTAGCTGGTACTAGGTGTCAATTCGGTTCCACAGAGTCTAAACAACTCCTGCCAAAAGTTGCTCATGAACCGACTATCCCTATCGCTGACTATAGTCCGAGGCAAACCATGTAACCGAAAAACCTCTTTGAAGAAGAGCTCTGCAGTCTGCGATGCTGTGAATGTAGTGGTGATCGGAAAGAAATGGGCATATTTTGTCAGCCAATCAACAACCACATAAATACAATCCTTCCCTTGGGCCTTCGGCAAGCCCGTGATAAAATCCATCGATAAACATTCCCACTTCTTGTCTGGTATCGGAAGTGGCTGAAGCAAACCGGCAGGATATGTGTGTTCCTATTTGTTCTGCTGGCAAACAGAACACTCTCGTACATACTGAAGCACATCAGTCTTCAGGCCTTTCCAAGTGAACCGCTCCCGTACCAGCTTATATGTTTTAAAATAACCGGGATGGCCCGTCATAGGAAGATCATGAAAGGCTTTCAAAACTGTATCCTTCACCTTCGAATCAGGAACCAGAAAGATCCACCCCTTGTAAATGATCAAGTCATTCACAACGGTATATCTACTATCCTGCTTTGTCCCATCAACTATGCTAGAAGCCCATGGATTCTTAGCATACTCAGCAATAATCTTGTACCTCCAATCCTCGGATATCTGTGCCATGGCATTCAACTGAGGTCTGCGAGATAATGCGTTAGCTACAACATTCTATTTTCCCTTAATGAAGGTAATATCAAAATCATACGATTGCAACTTGCTAACCCATTTCTGTTGTCTCTCATTTAGGTCTCACTGTCCACGGAAGTATTTCAGGCTATTATGGTTTATACGCACACTGAACTTGCTGCCTACCAGGTATTGCCTGAATTTAGCCAAAACATGCATAATGGCTAACATTTCCTTGTCATAAATGCTATAAAATCTCTCGGGACCTCTAAGCTTCCTGCTCTCGAAAGCAATCGGGTGTCTCTCCTGCATCAACACGGCACCAATGCCCTCTCCCGAGGCATCACAGAATAAGTCAAAAGACTTCGTAAAGTCTGGCAGTGCTAACACTGGACATGAAGTCATAATCACCTTTAACCTGTCAAAGCACTTCTGAGCCTGTGGTGACCAAGCAAAAACCCCTTTCTTTGTCAAATCAGTAAGGGGTGCAGCGTGTCGCGAGAACCCACTAACAAATCGTCGGTAGAAAGCACACAACCCAATAAATCCTCTGAGTTGGGTAAGGTTCTCTGGAACTGTCCACTCAACTATAGCACAAACCTTTTCAGGGTCCATACTAACTCCCTTGGCACTAATGATGTGCCCAAGATACAACAACTCAGCCATGCCTAGCTCACACTTGGACTCCTTGGCATACAAGGACTCCTCCGCCAAAATACCCAGCACTGTATCCAAGTGAGCTAAATGCTCCTCCCATGACCTACTGTACACCAGAATGTCATCGAAGAAGACCAATACATATCTCCGCAGCTGAGAACTAAAAACCCTGTTCATCGTAGCTTGAAAAGTGGCAGGGGCGTTGGTTAAACCGAAAGGCATAACCAAGAATTCAAAATGACCGCAATGGCACCTGAACACGGTTTTCTCTATGTCCTGCTCCCTCATCCGAATCTGATGGTACCCCGATCTCAAGTCAATCTTCGTGAAGAAGATAGCACCATGCAACTCATCAATCAACTCATCAATGCGAGGAATAGGATACCTATTTTTTATAGTCCTCTTATTGAGCTGACGGTAATCAATACACATCCGTAATGATCCATCCTTTTTCTTCACCAATACAACTGATGAAGCAAAAGGTGATTTGCTGGGTCTGATGTGCCCCATAGGCAACAACTCACTGATTGTTTTCTCAATCTCATCCTTGAGCCGTTTCGGATGTCGGTATGGTGTGATCATAATGGGCTTTGTGCCCTCCTCCAACTCTATGATGTGTTCAGTTCCTCTGTCTGGAGGTCTACCTGGTGGAATATCGTTAAACACTTTAGAGTGTTTAATTCTGATCTCCTGAATGTCGGGGTGGTACTCATTCTTTTGCTGTTCCTGTTGTGCAGGCATTAACATACACTCAGCAGCCCACTCAACCATATCATGACGAATAAGCCTCTCCATCCGTCTGCGAGAAACAACTCTCAAGTTGCTGTCCCTAATAGCTTTGATCACATGTGGCTTCCCATTAACCTTAAACTTCATTTCCATATCTCGAAGATTGAGTGTGAACTCACCCAATTCGTGAAGCCATGCCATCCCAAGTACCACATCAGTGTCTCTCATATTAACAACATAGAATTCAGTCTTGAACTCATAGTTGTTTAGCCGCATCGGAAGATCTGTTATTTTCCTATCACATTTGAGGGTGTACCCATCAGCTACCTTAACCCGAATACCCTCAAACTCTTCCATCTGTATGCCACGCTTCTCAACCAAACGTGCATCTATAAAGTTGTGCGTTGCACCTGTGTCAAGCAATGTTATGACTTTCTGACTAGCTAGGAGCCCACATAGCCTAAAGGAGCCATCTCTCTGAAGACTAGTCAAGTGTGCCTCCTGTAGTTTCCTTCCACCATCATGTTCACTATCATTTTCAGACTTTTCATCATCTGAATGCTCTGAATCAGCTTGCTGGTCCGACAGATCAGATTGCTCTTCACCCTTATAAAACCACTCCATCTAGTTACTTTTGGCTTTAGGACGAAGAGGGCATATATGTTTTTCATCATAGGGTGCTTTGCACCAAAAACACAACTTCTTCTTGCGTAGATCATTCAATGTCTCTCTGTCAAACAGCGGTGCATTGCTTCTTTTAGGGTCAGGTGGGTCTCTCTTCCTGTCAAAGGGTCTATCTCTATCAAAAGATCTATTCGGCCTTGAGTTTGGCGTGGAACCCGAAGAGAACCTGCTGCGAGGTACCTCATGCTCCATACTACGTGCCTTTCTCATTGCCTCCTGAAGGGTGGGAGGATCAAATGCCTTGACCCAACCTCTCATCGGCTCATATAACCCCTCGGTGAAAAGAATGACAAGTCTCCTCTCCGAAATACCTATCACCATAACTGCAGTTTTCTGGAACTCCCCAATGTAAGCATCCAAACTACCTGTCTGTCTGAGCTGTGCTAGCTCTCTAAAGTAAAGTTCTGGATCCTTCTTATCAAATCGCTCAATGAGCCTGCCCGTGAAATCCTAGTAAGTAGTAACCCGATGATGACCCAGTGTGTACATGCCGTGATGCCACCAATCATGCGCCAGTCCATCAAGGTGTAGTGTGGCAAATTTAATGGCCTCATCCTCCTGCATAGGTCTCAAAGATAGGTAATTGTCTAACTTTTGTACCCACGACCTCGCTGAATTCTTATCCGAGCCATCAAAATAAGGCAAGACAATCTTGCTCACTGCATGCTGAAGATCTTTGTTCACTTGTGGTGGTTGCTGGTACTAATGAGCTCTGCGCTCAAATCTACCTCCACCTCTGGGCTTCTGCACATCCATAAACTCATGAAATGTCAACGACTATCTAATCTCAGGAGTCAGAGTAGAATACTCTCCAAACAATCTGGTCACGTCTGCCACTGAAGTACCATGCTGTGGCTAAAACTTTGTATGGTGACCTTGTTGTTCCACTTCCGGAGTCGATGGTGCCTCTCTACTGATAAAGGTAGGTTGTCCAGGCCTACACTCGTGAACAACCGGTGACAAGTGCGGTCGTGTAGACATCTGTGGCTGGTCTATGCCTCCCGAACCACTGGACTGCCCTATCTGAATGTAATGCTGGTGAGGCGGAGTATACTGTCTTATGGTACCTATCAGCTGTGACATCATGTCCATTATATTGTCATGTCTACTCCTGTATTCTGCCTCAGTCATCTCAGCATTTTATTTCTCTTTCCCTGAATCTCTAGGAATCTCTTGATCTGCCATGAGTGGTCACACTATTTTCACTGCTGCAAGGGCTAGACCTGTGTATACCGAGAATCCCTGATACTGTCTCACCTTCTGAAATAGGTGGACCTGTCCAATCCTCAACTCTGCCTGTTCCTCTACCCTTACTGTAAAATATAATGTCTCTACTCATGAAAAAGCATCTAAAAAGCAAACTTTTGAATGGAAAAGCACAGGCTGGCAGGACTTTTGTGCTCTGATACCACTGTAAGAGACCAGGTGTCTCTCAACCCGATCACTGACTGAAAACTACTGTGTTTTTGTTTGTTTTATGATTTTTTGATATTTTTTATGGTTTATGCAGCAAATAGGGATTTGCGATTTTGAGAAATAAATGTAAATAAATTCATAAATAAATAGTAAAGCATGAAATGACTTCCAGAGCAATGGCAGATGATTTTATTATCACTATTGAACAAACTACAATATTATTCCGGAGACAAATAGAAGTAATCAGATGATATTATTTAAAGAACCTGATTATTACTTGCAGCCGCCTGATTATTATTTGCAGCAATGCGCACAACTGAAGAACATTAGTATAACATGAAATGCAACCTTTTCCTCAGCCAAGAAGATGCCAAATATAAATCACTGTAGTGTGGGCACTATTCACGTCACTGTAGCAGCAGATCAATAATTCTGATTTTTCTTCTGCAATGATGATTATTTCAACAAATTAAAATCTGTTCTTCAAACCCTTGATAATTCTTCTCCAATAAGCACAAATATGACTTCTGAATAAAGTCACCCTGATAGACAAGCTTCAACTGGTATTTCACAGCCTCAGTATGTCAGATTTTGGAGGGAAAGTTCTCCAAAATCAATGTTTGCAGAAACCCTTGTTTCACAAACCCCAATGTTTTTAGAGAGAAAATAAGACAAATAATAATAATCATGAATGAATTCGATTTGTCTTTGAGGAAATATATACCTCTTCTCAAAAGTTCGACCCTTTTTATAAATCATTTAAAATCCATTTAAATGATATAAATTTGCCTCTTTTAGACTTAGGCAGTTTATTTAATAAAAGGTGTCCCATTTAAATAAGTAATGAATACTTATTTAATTATAATATTTCACCTTTATTATAAAGTATTAAATACTTTATAATTCGCCCTTTAATAAAGATTTTAATATTTCATTAAAGTGACTTTATAATATAAAGTCAAATTAATAATCTTTTTAAGTAATTATCAAATCCTCCAATAATCACTGTTTGCTCATCAAATCATCCAGCTGGGTCGAAACTGAGCTGACCAACTGAAAAAGGTGCCCTGCCAAAAATAGTAACCCCTGTCTGCCTGACTTACTAAAAATAGTAAGTATCTGAAAAACACTCTGTGAGAGTCTGCAAAGGCCCAAACCTAAATCAATTGATGGAGTAAGGTTCCCGAACATAGGATATTGCCTCAAGTGATCCTCTATACATGTCTGTCAGCCTACGAGGATCAGAATGATAGGCTACCCTCTGAACCAATTGCACTGTCTAGGAAGGGGACATTATAATAGACAAGGCAGTGAACTGTTTGAAAAAATGCCTCAAAAAAATGTGGTCTCATGGTAATAGTTTAAGAGTCAGATCTTTTGAAATTTTGTAGTGGCCGTTGGGGGAGGTTGAGAAACATGTAGAAAAGGTTGTGAAACTCTCGAGCAAATTTGGAAGTGAAAGATTGAGAATATTGAATAAAGTAATACTGTGTTTTTTGGTGTTTTATCTGAAAATCTGTGTTTTCCCTGTTCTGTACGAGCCCGTACAGTCACTAATCAATGCAAGACTTACATGACTGAGTAGAAATTCGAGTTATCTATCTTTTGAATCCTTTTAGAAGAGTTTTCACTCATAAAGAAGGCAAAACATATCATTTCTCTGAGAACTCTTTTGGTGATAGGGTTTTTTAGGGTTTGTGAAAGAAATGGAGTTCTAGAGGCCATTCCACTGTAGGTCAGTGAAGTAGGTTGTGGAATGGGCCTATTAATATGTAGGATTGTGTTTTCTTTGTTAGCTAGACAGGATGGTGTGGAAACCCAAGTGATATGTCGTGCTTGAGGATTGGCAAGTTGAGTTGCCAATGGTATAATTACTGGTTTTTGGGTAGGACAGTAAGATTATGGACTATTTGAGGGAAATCAACATAAGAAATGTTGGTTTGGTGATTGGTTCTCAGTATAGTATGCAAGAAGGTTTTGAGGACAGGGGAATCAAGTTTGTTGGACCTCCTTTGTAAAAGAGGCCTAATTAGGCCATAGTAAAGCGAAGAAGGTCAGTTTGTGCTGTGACAGTCCAAAGCAACCATAGCTGAGATCTTGTTATGACAAACAACAGCTTAAAGGGTCCTTGAAAGTGTGTTCATGATATGGTGAAATGGTCTGCAGGTGGAGATATAGTTGAATAAGTGTATCTCCAAGGCTACAAGCATATAGGTGCTTAACTCAAGAAGTCACCTTTGAAGTTGTTTGAGACCTTCCAAATTAGTTGGAAATTGTTAGTTGGAGATTATTACCACCCTGTCTTGCATCACTTTAGTAAACCCCTTAGATTTGCATTCAAACGCTCTGTGCACAGCATTACAACTCCCTTTTTTGACATATCAAGAAGCATAACAGCAACCTTTTGGAACTCATTGATGTTGTTATCAACATCCCCGTTCTGTCTAATCAATGCCAACTCACGGAAATACATCTCTACATGCTTTCGATCAAATCTAACAATCAATTTGTTGTTGAACTCATCATAGAACTGAATCAATTCATGATTTTGTGTCACCAAACCATGATGCCACCAATCATATGCTAGCCCCTCCAAATATAAGGTTGCAAACTTAATTGCCTCTTCTTCTGGCATGGGTTTTAGTGTCAAAAATGTATCTAGTTTATGTATCAAGGCATGTGTCCTTTTCCCACTACCATCAAAATTAGGAAGAGCTAGTTTGCTCAAGACAAGTTGGTACTCCCTATATGGACCTCAAGGTCTTTTTTCTTGTTGTGTCTTTTTCCTATCTTTCCACTAGTTCGTATATTGCTTTAATGTTATCTTGTTTCTAATTTCATGAGGAAGTGTAGGGTACTCATCATATACTACCATTACCTCATCAACTAATAGCTGCTCTTCTTCGTGTTGTGATGCTTCCTCATCCTCCCTTGGTGTGAATGTAGGTTGGAAAAGTTACCTGAACCACCTATACTAGCTCTGCTTGGAACATTATTACCTACATTACTACCTTCCCCTATAGCATTCTGATTCACCTTAAGAGAATTCATATTTTGTGACATTTGCCCAATAGTTGTGATCAACTGTTGTTGTGATTGCATAACAGTTGCATCATTTGTTGTTGTCCCCATGCTAGATAATTCAATATGTTTTGTACACTCTCCTGGTCAAATCTCCATTCAGTCCTATCCCAAGGACTCTCATTACCTTAACCCACCATTCTTTTAATACCTTGTGTCACTATGTGTGGCCACCTCGTTGTTAATGCAGCTGAAAATGTATCCTCTTCTAGATATGGCTCACGAAATTGGAATTGTTTTGTTTTTTTTATCTCTTTCAGTGTACCATTTGGCCCTGTCACTAGTGTACATAACCCTCTACGTTGACAGGACTTAGGCTCTGTACCACTGTAAGATCTCAATTACAAATTTGGCCCAGGTTTTTTGTCTTTTCTATTTAAAGTTCAAACATATAATTGTATAGTTTCTAAGCTTGTTGTGGTAATGCTTTTGTTTTATCAAGCTTATATTGTAATGTTCTTTGCATGCAAACTAGAAATCAAGTGGAGGATGAAGAGATTTTTCTTTATTTAATTTTTATTACAGAAATACAAAGGCATTGTATTAAATTTCTGATCTGATATAAAGCTACAAAAACTGAAACCTTAATTCACCTGCAGTGCTTCCACTGTCTAGTATCTACTCAATAGGTAAACTGAGAATGTTTCTAGGCAGAGACTTCAATGAGTATTAATAACAGCGAGTGTAGGTTCCTCTACCTCACAGTTGCACAGAAGTCTCCCAACTTCACCATTGCAAACTAGGCCCAATGTTTCATACATAAACCATCGAATTGGATTCTATGGCATGAATAATTATCACTATTAGCAGATTAAATATTGACACTCGAGGGAAAAGATACTGGCATCTATAATGGTGGTGACCCATTCATTTAAACCATTGATCAGCTCTTGCAAAATGCCCACGTCCTTCCAAGGGCCAGTGGCTAACTTCTCTTTCAACGACTAGAAGAAATACAGCTCAGTCTAAAATATCCTTTCCAAAACTTTCTCTAACACCCCTTCTTATTACTACGGATTCATAGGCTCAATGTCTTGCTAATGGGAAGACGCATGTTCATTACATATCCTCAATGCTTTAGAATCACTTTTAGGTTTAGGGATTTGTTTTTCTCCATTCAAGTCAAAGTCAAATGCCCAAAACAATTTTAAAAAGCAAAAAGTATTTTAGCAAAATGTCAAAGTCCATTAAGTCCACTGCAGGTTTGTAACCCGACCCTTCGGTAAAATAAAAAATTTCAAATTTACATCAAAAGAGTAAATAGACATGCTAACAATTCATTGCAATATAATTTTTCTTTCCTTTATTGATCATTTATGAACAAGATATCATATTAAAATTACAATAAAGATTCCATTTCATTACAATAACTTCACAAGTACAAATAACAAGAAAACGTACCTTAACTAACATAGCTCCAATGAGCTTTAGAACAAATAGTAGTAAGAAGGTTCACGAATCCATCCTTTCAAATCTTGGTGCTCCAGTATCTTGAGGAGGAGGAGAAGCATCATTCGGGTGCTTTTCCACCAACCACGGACTTATAATACGGTCCCCCCGCATATCTATCATTCGATAGATGGCCCTCCCTTCGACGAAGAGATTGGTTGGGTAACCAATATTGTAAACCAACTGAGCATAGTGCTATGTCCTACACAACTAGAACCTTGCTATTTCACAATCCTGAACTAGCATAAAGGATCATGATGAACTGACGGTGTAGTCTCAAGCATCACACAGTCTAAGTGGATGTTGTACATTGCACTACTTTGGCCAAAGTGTTCTCATTCAGTACTTCGAATGAAGGTCATCTATCATAAACACTACTCAGGGCCGATTTGACTTAAGACTATGTTATACTACGCATAGGTGTGGTCCTTCATTGGATAATATGTCATCCCAGACTAACCTACAACACACTAACTACTTAGAAATGAATCAGCATAACAAGTAATTCACAATTTCACATAATCCCTCCTATATAGGAAATCTTTATTCTAGGAGTAACTCAAGCTTATCTCAGTTAACCTAATAATCTAAGCTAATAGAATTTACTTGACTCTTGTCCTCATTTTAGTCCTAGTATATAATAACTAATACAGCCATACTCTCCTTATATGGAGATCATACAATTAATGCAATACACAACAAGTATGCATCTTTTCCTTTAAACAATTTACTTCCTAGATGTAACAAAAATGCAGTTCATAGAATAACTCACTTTCTATACACAACAGAAATACAGATCATAAAATTTCCAAAAAATATTTTAAGATTTACTATTGAAATTGATAGTAGAAGAATATCCCATGCCTGGTATTTAGCCTTCCTCGAAATGATGACGTATCAACCTATTTTCACAGCACTTCTAGCTCTATTAATCAATTGGCTAATCCCTCACAAGTTACTGCCTTTCTCGCTCAGAATTAACTCACTAGTTGCTACCTTTCTCACTCAGAAATTAATACTCAGAAATGTATATTCAGACTATTATGGATTGCAGCTGAACAGAAATGTAATTCTCTAGTAATTTGATATTGAAGACGTGTAATTCTCAGCTCACGGGATTATATACCTTTCAGAAAATAAAATGATACTCTATAGAAAATGAGCTCTCAAGGTGAATTCTCCATAAATTAAGAAAGTAATCAATAAGTAAGTAAGTAAAGAATGATGGATTGAGCGGCTATTTATAGAGCCCCTAGCCCATCAAATTCCTCTTCTACAGGCATGTAAACTGCCAGAACTGTGTTTGAATGTTTCAATTTGATAAGTGGTGGATTTCTAACTCCATACTCAGCACTTCCAGAGGTGAGTTGACCTCTATTATTGTCATGTCCTCGAAATAGAACACCAAAATATAAAAATAACTAAACATTGAAATACCAATAAATAGATAAAATAAATAAATGACAAAAATACATATTAAAGATGTAAATACACATATTAATAATTTAATATTATTATAATTATCAATTTAAAATATTATATTCATAATCATTATAATATAATATTACACATATTAAAATGTCATGACCTTGAAATTACACCACTAAAAAATAAAGTGTTGAAATACAAATAAATAAATAAAATGAATAACAAAATACATATTAAAATTATAAATATGAATATTAACAATCTATTATTATTATTATGATTAATATAATATAATACTATAAATATTAAAAATATAAAAATAAAAATAAATATATTAATAATAATCATGAATATAAATATTTTGAATGAAATGCAAATAAAAATATATATATAACAACATATAAATAAATTGATAACATATAAAATGTCCTATTAAAATCTAAATATAAATTGAATAACATATAAGGTCAACACAAGTAATAATAAAAATATATTAAACAAAAAACATTTGAAACACACTAACAGCTGCAAACAAAAGTGAAAGGGCAGCAACCAAACAAAGTCATGTCCCTATGCAAGGAAAAGTGATGCCTTTTGACCCTATCAAGGATATTAAAAGAGAATCATTTTCAAGGGAGAAAGGCATCGATGGATGAATGGATGGGAATGTGAATCATGAAAAAGATTAAGAAATTTGGATATAACTATGAGTATAAGAGCAGAATTATGGAGGAAAGAATTGTAATATGATTTGGAAAGCAGATTGAGAATATAAGAATCAACAACTATAAGAGTTCCATTAGATTTAAAATATTATTAACAAGAAATATCTCGGGAAGTCTATATATATATATATATATATGTGGTGTGTATGTATATGGATATGGATATGTATATGTAATTATAAAATACATATCTATACATACATATATATGTATAAGGGTAATTATTGTAAACCAAGTAGGAATAATAATGTACATATAGATCTTTACATAGAATATATATATACTTCTAATATGCATATTTGTAATCAGTGATTTGCTTTGTATTATTATGTCCATGTTCCACCATGATAGGGAAGTGGGATCACAAGAGGGGGATCCGTGTAACGGAGCCACCTAGATACGCTACCCAGGGGTAGTACATGATGAGCCTACGAGGGCCAAGGGGGTTTCTGCCTGATTAATCAGGGTACTGCCTTTGGGTCTAGGTTGGTCTCCACTAGATACACCACCCGGGGGTGGGACATGATGAGCCCACGAGGGCCAAGGGGGTTTCTGCCTGATTAATCAAGGTACTGCCCTTGGGTCTAGTTCAAGCATGAGATCCACCATTGTAATCTTACCTTCCTACCATGGTGCAACATTAGGGGAGGATCAATTATAGGAAATGTTGGTTATGATAGATTTACTCATACTTAATTCTAATGTTCAATGTGGGTTATTAATTGTTAGGCTACTTTAGAGACGGATTTCTAACTTGCTCGTGGGGACTAAACCAATTCAAAGTATCCTCTAGGGCCCTTTGCTTAGGAAATTGATAATTTGAGAAAGATTTAGGGTTATCCCAAAAGGGACATTACAATTATTGGCAGCAAATTGAAGAACAATTCAAACTTGCACATGGTGAAATGTGAAGGATCGACACCTACAAGCATCTCTCAATTATGGCGCCAATCATGAAATTTGGCAGGTAAATAATCACAGTGAAAAAGTCCCATCCTACTTGCAATCCACATAGCCTACATTCCAAGATTAATCGACATTATTCAAGTTGTGTTTGCATTCCCAAAGACTTGGTCTCAGTCCCATGCGCATGTTTTCTTCAACGCCATATTTCATTTAATTTCTACAGTTCCAAACTATGGTTCATGAAATATTTCCCTTTTCACTATATTGGAGATCGATGTATTTTATTTGCTATGGTCAAAACAATATTTCGATTCATTCTTATTTTCATATTTGGTGATAATAATCGGTTGATATATTAAGCCTAATTCCTATAGTTAGAGTTTAATATTAACTCAAGTGGAAAATAATTTAATTAATCTGGAAATAAATCGATTTTCGTAGTTGAAGACAAATATTTCAAATTCACATAAGAGTGAGAAATAAGTCGATTTCCTATGTTTGAAGATTAATATATAATCAATGCAGAAATAATTTCATTTTCCAAATAAGAGGAATCAATATTAAATTAATTTAGGAAATAATTATATATTTTATTATATAAATATAATTATAGTTATTAAATATATTAAACATATATATATATATATATATATATATATATATTTAAATACCCAAGTATTAATATATATATATATATATTTTTTTAATATAACTATAATATATTTAAATAATAATTATGTATATATATATTTAACAAATATATATATATCGTGACCCAGTTAGCATACTTCCAATATTAATATATTTATACATATATATATACAAGTTCAGGAGGCAATAATAATAATAATAATAATAATGTCCACATATTATAGGTTGTGTGCATATATACATGTATATACCTCTATGTACACATATGTGTAGGTATACCATATCAATGCATCCGTATGAGCATATCCATCTTCCAATCATTCACCTGTATCGATATGTATATGCATATGAATACATGTATATATGCCCACTACCTATTCACTTACATTCATTCACGTTACCATCATAATTATCGTAATACAACAAGACAAATATACAGATAAACATCACTCATAAAAGCGTAAAGAAGTAGACAAGACTCCTAATGCCAACATACGAGCTACAGATGACTTATTTAGAACCAACATAATTGACTCAGTTCACTCAATCTATAGTGACATGTGTGTATGCTCAGATAGTTCACATTACCGATTAACTGACCAAGCTCCTCTCTCGAGTGATACTTCCCCTCCCCCTGGAGATTGAACGTTTACCTACAACCACTAATGCATACCTTAGCAGTCCTTTGTTCACAACAATAAGCAACATATGTATAAACATCTTTAAAGTTAGAATAACAATACTTCAATAACCATCTATTCACATATATGCAATATTTCACCATGAATAACATCAATTGAGATAAAATGGCTTCGAGAGCTAACGGTCGGATTCGGGAAGCTATGGTGACTAGGGTTTCTCTTGGTTTGAGCTCTGAGGGAAAAAATCTGCAAGAACTGCATGTCGACTTTTGGCAGATTGGTGACAATACCAGAGAATGCACGAGGAGGAAAAGCATAGAAAATGGCTCGTGGAGATCGCATAAAGAGAAGGAATCAAGAGAAAAAAGCCCTGACAGGGACTGCCTTGCTACAGATGGAGGAAACTCATCCAAGCATCGCAGCCAGAAGGGATAGTTTCCTGCAACACGCATCTCAGGAGGCGTTGGCTGTGACAAGGGGTCCAATGTGAACAAGGTTGAGGGAGCCCAAATGGGACCATCACAGTCTTTAGGCCAATTACAGATGCAACAAGGAGCCACCATGCTTGGTGGTGGAGGAGCTTGCAAGGACTTTAAAAAGCCGAGAATTGAGGATAACAAATCTGGGCACGTTAGGGCAAAAAAAACTCAAGCGGAAGACCCGTCGAGGGGAATGATGGGGACCCAGCTACCCACGCTTCTTTTGATTCAATCACCTTTGAAGTAGATGGTGAATTGGCGAAAGAAGTGGCCTTCAATGAAAAAGTCTTCTCTGGGTTGGGCCTGATTGGAAGGTTTAGAGGTTTCTGGCCAAGCTTGCCTGATCTCCACAAATGGATCTCTAACCACTGGAAGCCATTGCTGGAAGGGTATGTTCAAATTTATCCAATGGCCAGAGGATTTTTTATTGTTGTTTTTGAAAAAGAACAAGATAGAAATAAAATCCTTTGTGATTATCACTGAGATTGGGATGAGAAGTTTGTGTTGATGTTAAAGCCATGGCATCCGACTTTTAACCCAGCTACAGAGGTGTTTGAGAGGGTTCCCCTTTGGGCGAGACTTCTGTAATGTCCCTTACTTAATGTATGTAAATTTTCACCTTTAGCTTTTGGACATTTCGTCAAACATTTTGCAAGTAAACTGTTGTCAATTGGTTTTATTGTTGTTTGTTTGTTTTCTCTTGTTTGATTATAAGGAATTGCATAGATTTTTGCTTAACTAATATTGTCCATGACCTCAAATGAAAGTAATTACAATTATGTGCTCAAATAAAGATGAACCTGATACCGTCTGGAGCTTGCTTGAAGCCTGTAGCTGCGCCTTTAATTAGATACAATTTGCCTTTTGAAAAAAGACACCTTTAGCTGATGCGATTTGGATTTTGTCCTCTAGTTTGTCCCTGTTTGTCTTGTGCAGCTGAATACTTCTTGTCTTTATCCTTCCTGTAGATGTATCTTATTCGTTGGCTCCAAAAGTATTAAGATGTCGATTTAACATCGCTCCCCTTATCAACTCAGCGGCTATATGACAATCTGTGTCTCCTTGATGCTTCCCAATTTGTTGTTAGCGACTGGAGGAGTACCACCTTCAAATAAAATATAAAATCGAACCTCCAATTTAAAACATCGATTCCATGACTTGTCTTTTTAATGCCTCGTGAGTTGCTTCCCGTCTTATTCAGACCTTGTCTTAATCTTGCTAAAAAACAGTCGTCCTTCCTTAATTCGTATTTTCCTTACTTTTCTTATCTCGTGAAATCCCTTGAATACATCTGATGACTTCCTTAAAGTGTCGACCAAAGGGCATGTCTCTCCTGGAATGCGTCACTTTGTCTGATCAATAGTCGGCTTATTTGTATATCAAATTTTATATTTATCTATCTATTAATGTTCTTCTATGCTTTATAGTGATCACTAAAATATGTGTAGTTTTAAGATATATGTATTATTATTTTATGATTATAATCCTATTCATAATGATTATAATATTATTTTCATATTTATAAAGTTATTTGTAATATTTGTGATTATAATATTGTTGGGGACAATTATAATAATAACGATATCAAGGGTTAATGATTCAAATATGCTTTATATCAATTTTATATATTTTAATATTTATTTTATTATTTGAATTGTTAACATCTATAATTATATTATATTTTATCTCTAATTATTATAATTATAATGACATTTTAAATTGTATTTCTCTATACTTGATTATTATAATAATAATATTTAAATTACCTTCCTTTATATTTCTATTTTTGTATATCATTAACATGTATTGTATATCTAAAAATATAAATATATTAAGCGTATACTTATCTCAGATGCCCTTTTGTGATGGGGACATCACAACTTCCTAACCTCCCCCTACAGTTTTGGTTTGATGCATGCTTGGAGGCTATAGGGAACTCTTTGGGAAACTTCGCTATGGTGGATGAAGGCTCTTCAAATCTTCTCCACTCGTCCTATCCTTGGATTTTGGTAGATATGAATGTGTCCAAGGTACCCCCGAAGGAGATTCAATTAAAATCTTTAAAGGGTTGTTGGGTGCAGCCCCTGGACTATGAAGGGGTTCCCTTTAGGTGTAAAATTTGTCACCAAACAGGGCACTTGGCAACTGAGTGTGACAAACACAGATCTAACAAATCTGCTTCTTGGTGGAAAGATGCATCCACCCAGCATTACACGGTGGAGAAACAGGAGGAGAAGGAAGAGAGTTTACATCCGAAAGGCTCTGAGGACGAGAGTTGGGCATCAAATGAACTAAACCAGGTAGAGAAGCCGCCGGTGCAGGAGACTAGAAGTGAAGAGCAGCAACAGATTCAAATGGCCTCAACTCAAAAAGGGATTTTGGCTGAAGGCAAGGAAATAACTTACAAAACCAAGGCTGCAACACCAGATTGTCAAGAAAAGAAGAGTGGTGTGAGGCCTCAGACGAAAGATGCTGGAAAACGAAAGGTTGATGATCAGCATCAACAAGATTGTGCTGGGAATGGAGCTTGGAGGACTCCCCGAGTCTCATCCATGGATTGGCAGAAGGAGGCTGCAAGGATCGAGGACGGGTGGCAAATGGTCATGGGGAAGAAAGCAAAGAAGGAGAAGAAGAAGAAAGCTTTTGCTATGACCCTACGATCCCAGGCTAAAGGAAGATTAAAGAAAGCTTCAAACTGTTGACCTGTTAATAGGTCTTTAGGGACTATGAATCTATGCTGAGTAGTAATTTAAAATTCATCTTTTTTTCTTTGTATGGGGTGATTTAAATCTGGTTTTGGGGGTAGTTCTTTGGATCTCATTTCAGGTTTTGATGGGGTCTAGTAGAGTTTGTATTGGGTGTTGTATTGGATTTAGCTTTGTAATCTGTTTATTTCAATCTTCAATAAAATAAAACTTATTACTGACCAAAAAAAAAACATCAATTGAGATAACATCAAATGAAACAACATCAAATGAGATAACATTCATATTTACCCTATATAGTAATAGTAAATAGTAACCTCACAATTTGGGATGTAACAAGGTTATCAAAAATTCCATCGTGTTCTAAGTAGGTTCAAGTTCATCCAAGGTTAGGCAAAGAGTTGCCTCTTGGATGACTCCTTGACTAGCCCAAACCTAAATTTGAACCACAAGTATAGTATACCCAAATCTGAGGGATCTATGCAAAGAATGGGTAACAATCAATTCCATAAAGAACCTCCCCTAAAACTCAAGGTCAAAGAACTATTCGTGATAGGAAGGAAACTAATAATGTGAGGTTGCCCCAAAGACATGTTGTAAACAAGTGATAGAGAGTCTCCATCATCAAGAAGAAATAGAACCACAACTAATAGAATGAAGTGAGGTGCTGAGCAGCTGTAACAATAGTAGACCACCAAGCTGAGAAACACCACACTAGTCTACTCCCTTCTCTATGTGAATCCATAGTATCCAAACAACACCAAACATTACAATTTGTATGCTTACCTACAACATTTATTTCACAGGATTACATTATGACATTTGTGATACCATTTCCTTTTCCTAAAATCACGCCCATATGTGCAAATATATGTGTTTTTTCTGATTAGTGTCATTTATGTAACAATTCAAATGGATTCCAATTAAAACCCAATCTACCTTGCATTACTATGGTTACTAAAAATGACCTTTTTTTTTTTACAAAACACTACAGCCATAGCAATAAGAAAACCTATTAGTCAACTATATAGATTATTATATAGAAGAAATTGTTGTGTTTTATATCATTGCTTGTAACTACAAGGAATGATTGTTTATTGGTAAAGATTAAAATGAGCATAAGCTTTTTGGATCTCTAGTTAAAATTCATTTTGTGAAATGAGGAAAATCTCTGAAAAATTCAATAATGATAATTATTATAATGTGGTACATGTTTCACACTAAGCAAGTTGTGTTTAGCTCCAATCTTAAATGCATGTAATTGAAATATTTCTAGTATATAGTCTTTAATAGTGAACTTCTTTAACAGATTTTACTATTAAATTGCCAAAAAAGTAGCTATATTTATTTAGAGCGTTAACACAATCAGCTTTCCCATTAGTATGAGCAGGAAAATTTTACCTGAATGTCTAGCGACTTTTGGGCCCTAAGTCTTACTTATAATGCACATTACTAAGAGCAAATTTTCTTAAACACAAACAACTATCAACAATGAATTGCTGTAACGCTAAAACTCAAAATCATATTAACAAAAATCAAAATAATTTGTTAAAATTACACAAACAAAATAAGGATAACTCAATTTTCAAATGATTTATTTTCCTTCAATGAAAAAAATTAAAAGTGAAACGTCATTGCACCAAGAAATTATAAAGCAAAAGAATCAGAAAAATACCTGAAGGTAAAAATTTATTGCATACATTGAGTGCATCCTGAAGAAAATGCTTGCTGGAGTTAGCAACAAACTCATGGCATACTGAACTACCCTCAAAACTGTTGATTTTGGTGTTCAACAGAATCTCCGAAGCCTGATATGAAGTTTTATTAACTATAATAGGATTTAACATGTAATACAAATTTATCTATTAAATTAAACTTCTCAAAAAGCATAAAGGACTTAAATATTTCATAGTATGTACCTTGTATGCACACCATATGCCCATCTCCTTAGCACAAAATAAAAGAGTTAAACAGAGTTTTCCAATTTTTTTCCTTGCCTTCTCAAGAGACCCACCATCGATGTCATTGATCTCAAATTGAGTATGCTGATAAATGCACAGATAGTCAAGATCTAATATTTTTCATTTCCATATTTTAATGCCAAAATACAATTGAACATAAAGGCTAACAATACAAACTAACAAAGATTTTATTTACACAGACAAATGGGTCAAATGGTTGGATCTGAATTCTATCAATCATTTTAACCATTGAATATAAATCCTTGTTTTCTAGGGGTGATACAAATATTTTTACCTTTTTACTGTTAGACATATTGCATATAGAGTTAATTATTACAACTGGCAGATTGATAAATCCTTGTTTTTGTAGGGCAATACAAATCTTTTACCTTTTTAATACTAGATTTATTAGTATTAGATATAATATATATGGAGATAATTGTTTCAACTGGCACTCTGATTAGAAGCGTTGTTACTACATTGTTGAGATTTCTTTTTTCTTTGGTAATTTAGGTGGTTTAACAGATATCCAACTTGACTTCCCTTTAAAGGCCTATTTAATAGGCACAATTACAATCCAGTAGTACTTCTTGTTTGTGGCTTTCTTTCTGCTAAAAGTCAGTCGCTCTAATATAATGTCCAAGCAAGGATAACCTCGTGTGAAGAGCTATATTTGGCATAACCATAATGGAAAGGAATATGATATTATCTCTTCAATCAGAAATCGGCACGACAGGAAAAACCTCATTAAAAATATCAAAAAAAATTCATCTGTGACAGAGAGATCCAGATCTTCCACATACAAAGTTGTGTTTGAGACAGACACTTGTTGTTGAAGAGGAGCTCTAATTTATGCCATTGATTGAATCCCACCAGGCCTGATGATACACTCACCATAGCTGAGATCTTTCACATACAAAGATCCAGATCCATAAGGACTATAACAGGAAGCATATGAAAGGTTTTAATGCTTCCAAAGTTATTTGTCATAGATGTATTAATTCTGGAAGTTCAAAATGTCATTGATGCAGCCAGGCTTTGACTTCCCTTTGTAATCCTATTTAATAGATACATAAAGTAGCAATAAACATCACATGGAAGGAAGAGGGATATAAGGTGGTTATGATAACAACAAAGGATCTGCTGCAGTCATTGAAAGTGCAAATTCGTTGCTTATATGCTTTAGAGGAATATTTACAGTGATCAAAATCTACCAAGTAGATTAATTGATGTCCATGTCTGAATACCCAATGTTTAGAAGGCTTGTGCTTTGAGCAGCCTGTGCTTTCAATGTCTTGCAGCATGTTAGGAATAAGGTGTCTCAATCTTTCATAATTCCAAGCATGATTATTTATTTATTTGCCTACGTAGTTATTTATGTGCATCCAGCGATGTCATTTTGTGGGCCCCATTTGTTGAAGTTAACTCAAGTCGATGACAAAGTCAAAAATAGAAAGTTGCTATGACAAGTGTGATTTATGCATGTAGTCGCTTTGCATGCATGATGGTGCTTTGTATGTTGAGTTTTGAATGTGCATGTGCTTTGCATGTTGAGTTTTGCACACACATGTGCTTTCCACGTTGAGATTTGCATGTTGCATACAAGGAGGCGTTATGCATGCAATGTAAAGTTTTGCATGCATGCAGTGTTGAAGATTATGCCAAGTGGCTTTTTCTAGGCTTTCATTTTGAAAGCTTCCTCATTTGCATTTGTAAACTCTATAAAAATAGGTTTTAGGATTCAAGATGTGAAATGAACCCAATTAATTTTTTGATCTTTTTAAGTTCACATACAATGCAATCATGCACCCGTTAAGGTTAGCTCCAAATCAAACGATGCGGAAATAAACTCTAACCAAGAATACGCCCTAAAACCACTTAAGGAAGAGGGGCGGCCATAGGGTCAAAGGATCCCTAGGATCTAATAACTCAATAACTGACTTGATTACAATTGAGAGAGAGAGCTAAACTCAACACCAAGAATGTGAACACAAGATCCTTTAGAAGGTGAGGTGCTAACATATGGTGGAGTGCTAATTACAAAACTGAAAGAACACTTCTTCTGCTGAGCGCATCCACAAGCGGTGGGAATACTCTACTTGTTATGTGGGTGAGATTATTACAATTTAATTAAGGTGGCAAGCCAGCCATGTAACCACACTTCCACTTGTGCAGTGGGGGGGTATACAAGTCCTCACAACCACTTATTTCGTGGGGGTAAATACAATATAGGAAAAATGCTTTATTAAACTCAACCACTCAATCGTGGGAGTATAAAACTAACAAGAATTGCAGCAACAAAAACAATAACTGTTAGTACTATTAATCAGCTTTACAAACAATGAATTACAATTGCAAACAAAGAGATAAGCTTCCAAATTCTATCAATAGTTAGAGTAATCAACCTCGAACATTTACAATACCAAAATGATATAGAAATGAAGCACAAATCAGCAATATGATGAAAATATATAAGTCTGATCAGAAATAGCATTAACAAAAAATCAAACCAGCAACATCAAAACTCACTGTAATGAACGTATCTCCTCCAAAACAGCTCGAAAAGCTTCCAAACCACAGTCGAATCACAGCTAGAAGCAAGGTGTCCAATCTCCAAGGAGAAAATGAGCCAGAAACAACAACCACAGAAAGGCAAGAACTCCAAGGCAACCAGGAAGAAAGGTACGGCCTCCAAAAAGGGTCGACCTCTTAAAAATTCAAAACTCAGTAATTTAATCTAAAACCTTCCAAAAAAGGGTGCCCTCCACAATAGAACAACTTGAGCAATTACCCAGAATGGAATAAAAACTATGGCGAAGCTACGAACAGAAATTCGCTTCAGCCATGTAAAAACTAGCAACATAGAAACAAGCTATACATCAGCAACCTGTTCCAAATCATCTGAATTGAAGCTCCTTCTGTACTCCAATGTGTAGTACAGTCACAATGAACCACCTAGGAAGCCATAGTTTCAGGCTCGAAGGATGGGTTGAATTTGCTAAGCTTCCCCTTAGCCAGGTTCAGGATTTCAAACTAGCAACATAACTTTACTTTCAAATTTTCAAGATAAGAAAACAATGAGCAAGGAATATATAAGCTTCAATTGGCAAATGAAGCAATTTGTAACTCCCAACAAGAAACTGTTCCAATTTCTCCAAGGAACGTCATCTCTTAATAGTCACTTTATTTTAAATTTAATGAAATATTATTTGTCTCCCTTTTTGGCATCCAACTTTAAGTTGCACAATAAACATTAAATACATATGAGATTCGACCCCCTTTTAAGACCCCTTCATTAAAACATCTTGAATTCATCAAGCCTAGGCGTGGGGTACAACTTCAAGGTATGAAAATTGACTAAGTCTGGGACTCAGTCCAAAGAGGGATAGAAGCCAAAACCAAAGCCAACACTCAAACTGATTCTGCCAGACATAGAATGATGACCTGACCAGGACTACTGATGGTGCCACTACCAAAAATTAGACTTACTAAAAATAGCCAATGTCAAAAATAGTACGTTAACCCCAAAACCTTCAAAAAGCCAAACTGAACATCATCTGAGCAGCAAACAAGACTTACTATAAATAGTAAGTGTTTCCAAACGCCTTTTGAGCACAAACTGGGAAGCCAACATGACTTACTATAAATAGTAAGTACCTGAAAAAGATGTCAGATGGAGATGCATGATACACCATTCTTAAGCTCTCTAAAAACCCAAAAAACTCCACCAGATATGCATCAAAAACTCTTGCATACAAGCCCTCAAAACTGCATCTAAAACCTCCTCAAAAATAGGAAACCTTAATTTCAATTTTGCTTAGCCTATGAGTTTTCGGAAATAGGCTAAAACCTCAAGAAGAGCATAGGGCTAAAATGGGGACATTACAGTCCGCCCTTCCCATAATTGCTTGTCCTCAAGCAATGACACCACACTCCAAGAAAACAATTTGATCCTTACCATGCCAAAAGGAAACCATCTCTATAAGGACCCACCATGTTGATGCTGCACCTCATTGATTTCACCAACACAATCAAAATTCCAAGACTATTTTGTCCTCTTTCTAGATATGTAGCCTAATCTAATAGCCCTAAAAGTAATGAAATTATAACCTTGTAGCATTCCTTGACCCAAAGGCTCTGAGGAGTCTAAATCTGCAACATCAAAGTCTAACCCATTCTTGAGCAATAAAGGAAATAACCTTCCCAAATCAAAAACATGCTCCATATCATAGCTAATCATAGCTTCAAGTAGAGTCACAACAACATATGTAACTCTTCCAATATTTCTTGCAAAGAAGAAAACAACTCCTTGCAAAGGATCTTCAACCACGTCTTTTGAATTCCATGAAGACTTAAAATGCATTTTGTGAAACAGACTGATATAACTGATACGATTGCAAGAAAAACTCACAAATTTCACCTCATGAGTCCTAAAATCAGTTTTCAACTTGCTGCTCCGAATATTGGTATAAGAGAAAACACCGAAAAGACCACTAATAATCATTAGAGAACATCCTATACAAGAATTTTGGCAAAACTGAAGCAATCCTTTTCTTATTTGAGGCTCAAAATCAGACCTAATAGTCAATTGATAGGTCTGAAAATAAAAACACCAATCATCTAACCAGTCTGATTTAAACATTCTGAAATCTCATTTATGAAAAATCAGCATTCCAAACAAAATGCAGCAGCTGCAATATGAAAAGTCTCCAACAAGATAATCATATTTCCTCAAGAAACAAGCTCGTGACACCTTAAATAAATGCTTTCAGATCATAATATCCATGCAAGCCTTCGACTTATAGTCAGAATTTACCACCTAACTGCTGATCAGAGATTAACATTCGACACTTTGGTGACTGAGCATAACACCATGTGTTAATGCCATCCTTTTAATTTTTCTTTTGTTTTCTATCGGTTGAATTATGCCAGGGTCCCAAGTCATTAGCATTGAAGAACCATTTCTCAAATTGAAAACCGCTCTTAACTAGACCCTCTGATTCAAACGTTCCATCTAAATAGATACTTCTTGAAACTCCAAAAAAGTATTCAATGAATCTGAATTCAAAACCAAGATTTGTGAACTGTCGGAGAGATTCAATGAATCCTTCATCAATCTCAATTCTGAAGTCAGTTATTCTCAAGGAAGCTGGAGCAAACATAAAACCAGACATGAATCTAACCAAAAACCTCATCAAAAATTGGATAAACTCTTTATCAGAATGCCAAGCAATTCTTTGTTGTTGTTCAAGAAGAATTTCCTCATCCCTTCTAGTCTCTGGACTCTCCATTTCCTACAAAAAGGATGAGCTAGGAACGGACATGGATTCATCTTCATGCATCAATTCTTCAATGCTAGAATGTCTTCCTCCACCAATAGTACTTGCGGAATTTCCCTCACCATTTTCATAGAGAGGATTTTCATAAATCCCACTAGCACCATCTTCATACAAAGGATTATTAAAGCCCTGAAAAACTTGTTGCTAAGAATTTGAATGCTCCTGGCTTTCAGGACAATGTTCCAAATCAAAATTTTCTTGTATGAGATCAAGCTCATCAAGAATTTTCTGAATCTCTTCAGCTCTCCCTCTGTTTTCTTGCTCCCATGAACACTGAGCAGCAGAAATTTGATTATCTACTTCAATTAAAGCCTCGTGCACTTCTTGCAACTTGGCTTTAGTTTGTTCATTCCATTCTAATGCCTTGTCTGCAATATTTGCCACTTTGTCTTTACCTCGAATGATGAGTACAAGACTAGACTTAAATTCTTGCAAGGCATTTTTAATTGACTTCATATCAGCAATAGAAATACAACATATATCAAGGCTTCTAGGAACTTCATTAATCAGATCTTCTATTTACCGATGAATATCATCAAGTTTAGATAAAACTTGAATTTATTTTTCAGTTGTCATAGAACTTGAGCTGCATACTTCATGAGTTGATTGAGATGGGATTGTGCTGCTTTGGTGAACAAAGATGTCAAAAATCATTTCCGTTGAACTTCTCAAATTCTCACGCATGTGTTGTACACTTTTCATCATCTCATCAATGGTATCTCCCAATTCACTAGCTTTTTGTCTCACCTTGGCTTCAAGCAAAGAAAATTTTGTTTTGTGCTCACTGGAAACTGCTTCCTCCATATTATCATCAACACAAGATTCAACATTTGTGAAGGATGGATTTCCCTCCTCTACATTTTATGTTTTTTCATGTTGTTCTAACCAAAATCCTCCTGAATTTTGAAGGTGTAGAAGAAATCCATCTGCTGATAAGATATCATCAACTAAAGATGTTTTTTCAGTCTCAAGAAATTCCTCCTTTGTATCTTCATCTTGAGTCTCCTTAACTTGAGTTTCCACAACACTTTCTTCATTAGAATGCTTAGCTTCTTCATGCACCTCTAAAGCTGCTATGGTCTTACTACATTCCCCTAAAGAATGCATAGGCTCGTGCTTTTCGGAAGATCCCCTTTGAACATTTGCTACAAAATCAAAGGGATTCCAACTTTCATTCTCTTCTTCAGTGTTGGAACTCTCTTCTTTGTTTTCCACGGTCTTCATCAAAAGTGGTTTCAACTTTCCTTCACATTGGAGAAATAATCCCTTGATCAGAATTCCAGCAGTAGGAGAAATTTGGTCTTCTT
Organism: Sequoiadendron giganteum; assembly: GCA_007115665.2. Lineage (NCBI taxonomy): Eukaryota > Viridiplantae > Streptophyta > Pinopsida > Cupressales > Cupressaceae > Sequoiadendron > Sequoiadendron giganteum. Next base: position 590,211,975 of record CM021103.1, on the reverse strand, counting down.
GTTCATAAGTATCCAAAAGAAAATATTGGACATTTTGGGGAATGAATTCCATTTCATTAATTGTTAGAACAAGGACATTTTTTACAGCAGCAAAAACATCCTCCACTTGCTCACTCCAAGTTGAATTAAATAGATAATGGAACAACTAATAAATCTGATTTTGCATGTCCAAATCTATTAACAAGAAACTTGTTCTAAGTATAGAATATTTCTTCAGGATGGTAACTCTTCTTGGGAAAAGACTGCTACCCATTTCATCTAGATCCTGGAAACTTTCAACAATCAAATGCAACACCTTCTTCATGGTACCATCATCATAAGGCATCATAGGTGCCAGGATTCTCATCATTTCACTAAGACAGGAAGTGACTAGCAGATTGACTTCTTCATCAAGATGCATAAACCAATACGGTTGATTCATGGATATCATTGCAGGAGTCAAATCTCTTTTGATCAATTCAGAATGTGACTGGTTCACCTAGTTCAAACATTGTTCCAGCATATGAAGAAAAACTGCTTCCTCTTCCACTGATGAACATTCTTCAATGAACCTCTTTCAAACTGTGTAAAGTAATTTGGCCAAACTCATCTCTTCATTCAAAGCCATGACTTAATCTGCCAAATAAGATTTCTTATAACCCCTGGAACAAGTGACAACTTCAAAACTTTTGAAGCTCAAATTAACTATGTTTCCTCTAATATAGCAACGGAACTCACTGTCACTCATTTGTCTCTAATGCATTGAACACACAGGCTGGCAGGAAAACGGGCTCTGTGTAACGACCCCAAAACCGGGTAAACAAAAATTTTCTACTTTCACTAATAAGATACAAGGAAATACATTAATAATGACAAAGTAAATAACTTTTCTTTTCATTCTAATTGAACATTTCATCATAAAGAAATAAATGACACAATACATCATTGTTCTATTTTCCAAGTAAATAATAGAGTACGCTTTCATCATTACTTTTCTTTCAATTAAAAAGCAAGGTAAGAATCTTACAAGTTTGAAACATAGCTCGGAAGCTTTTGAGCAAATAGGAATAAGACTGTCCAGGATCTTCCCTTTCAAACCTTGGTTCATCAGAAGTCTACTGTGGAGGAGAAACATCACTCAGGTGCTTTTCCACCAACCACGGACTTATATTGCGGTCCCCCGCACGTTTACTGTTAAGTAGACGGCCCTCCCTTCTACGAAGAGATTGGTTGGGTAACCGATTCTGTATGACCAACTGAGCATAGTGTGTAATCCTACATAACTAAATCCTTGTGCCCTCACAATCTCAATCTAGCATGTAACCTGGATTACTGTGAACTGACAGTGTAATTCGTCTCACAGTCTAAGTGGACGTTAGGTATACTACACTACTTTGGACAAAGCATTTCAGCAATACTTAAACTGACGGTCATCTATCACTTGCACTAAGTTAGGTTCAGTTTGACTTAAGGCTGCCTTATCCTATGCGTAGGTTGAGTCCTTTCCGTGGGTAGTCAATCACCCTAGACTTCCTACTTCAACTACTTAAACAGGAAATGGAATACAGTCAACAAGGGGTCCCTCTGGTACTTCCTAACATGGAAATCTTTATCCATGGAGTACATAGCTTTCTCTAGTTAACCTATTTAACTCTAAAGCTTTAGACTACCTTGGTACTGAATCCACCCTCGTCCTAGTATTTAATAACTAGTTCCTTTTCCTTTATTTAAGGAGTTCAAGCAGTATTCAAATAATACAAAACATAAAGTACTTTTATTAAAAAGTAATCAAACATTTCCCTTTTATGCTATTCCTTTTCAAACTCTCCTATGAAATCAAACTATTTCATTTCAACAAGCTTTTTAACTATTTCCAATTCAATAAGCCTTTTCTAATGAGATTAAGCTATTCCCAATTCAATACAATTCCTTAGAATAATAGAGGCTTTTCTAATATTTTCATTTCATACTACAACATAATGCAAAGCATAATCAAGCAACAAATAACTCATTTTTAAATCAATGACAGAAATTCTTCAAAACATTTCTCATGCCTGAATTCCTTGCTGCGAAATGAGTTTGATCGGTAGCTTCAGCTCTTCCTCCACCGTTCTTCACAGCCTTTACCAGCTACTTCTCATAGCATGAATATACAACTCTCAGGTAAATGCAGTTCGGTAATGAGGGAATGTTGCTCTCAGCAATACAATCACAGCAAGATGATAAATGGCTCTCAGCAAAAATTGTAGATGGCTTTCACAAAATGATATTTGACTCTCACAATCTAAATAGCAATGATGGTTTGCAACTCACTGAAAATGCAACAGCAGTGATGGTGAAATAAAGCTCTCACAAAACTCAACAGCAAAGGGGGAATTTAACACACAGAAAAAGCTACAGCAATGAAATTCGTAATTCCAAATGCAAAGGAAAGTGGTGAATTTAGCAATGAGAGTGAACCTATATATAGGTTTCGAATTCTCATGTTTACTACATTGTAGGCATGAGAATTCGACACCTCTCCTATTGACATTGTCAAAATGTGCAGTGGCAAACAAATAACCAGATACTCAGCAAATTTAAGTGATGAATCAAACATATTTTCAAAGAATGTTTCAACTATCACATGACGAATTCGTGAAGCATCCACGTACAGGTTTAGTCACTAACCATGCCCTCAAAAATGGCGGAATGAATGAACAGTGGCGGACAAAGTTCTCAACAGAAAACGTCGAGGTTAATACGCAGGCATTTGGCCTCCTTCCGCCCACGCGTCCCATAATGGTGGCGTTTTAGCTTGTGCGACCAGGTCCAAAGCATTGCGAGCTGGGCGCGGGTTCATTTACACTAATTTCCATTGTTTTCTGGTTCCCACAGTCGCTCGATTTCTTCCCGTGAAGAAATCCGCGATTTTTAGCTTATTCAAAATATTTACTTTAAATCTTTTAAAAGTCTATAGTCTCAAACATTCATATTTCCTTTACTATTTTTTCATGAATTTCCAATGGTAAATAAATTTCGAATTCTTTTATTCCAAATGACAAATGTATTATAATTACCAAATAACTATAAGTCTATTTCAAATCTTTCCAAAGCAAAGTCATTTTAATATATATTTTATAATGTTATTAATATATTTTGTATTATATTTAATATAACATATTATAGTTTTAATTTACCTTTATTTAAATACATAAATATATCTATATAATATTCGAATATTACATTAGATATACTAATATATTATCGGTAAGACTATAATAATATCTATATTAAATATATTATTAAATATATTAATAAACATATCCATATTTACATTTAAATATATCTATACATGTTTATTTCCAATTATCCAATTACGTGTATTATAGGCCAGTCAGAGCACCTTTAATATACGTAATTGCACAAACATGTATATATACATTTAACTGTAAATTCCAAGCGTCAGTATAACGTATCAGTTCACATTTCACATTCAAGGTTCATAGAACAGTAAATCAGTCAATCAAGTAACACCACTCATAAAGCATAAAGAAGTAATCAGAAACTCCTAAGCCTAAGGATGACTTATCATGACAACTCAATCTGACTCAGTTCCCAAAACCCTCAGTGAAGTGTGTGTATGCTCATATGATCAACTTTACCAGTTAGCCGACCAAGTTCCTCTCCCGAGTGATGTTTCCCCTCCACTTGGAGGAAAAGTTCCTGTTCCTGCATCCATGGCACAAAACCACGGCAGTCAATTGCTCACAATATTTGCAGTATATATAAAACAAGACTAATTACTTTCCTCTATGCATTGCTTATCCAAAAATAACATCAATCAAGAATACAGAATGAGCCAATCATAACATGTAAACAGATTCTCAAATTGATAACAAGGTTCAATCACATTTTATTCATTCAAAACCTTCCTTACAATCAGAATGCTCTAAGCATTACTAGAATAGTAACTATACAAATTTCCGGGGTGTAACACTCTGATACCACTGAAATGAACCCCCTTAATTTTTTTGATTTTTTTAAGTTCACATACAATGCAATCATGCACCTGTTAAGGTTAGCTCCAAATCAAACGATGCAAAAAAAATCTATAACCAAGAATGCGCCGTAAAACCACTTAAGGAAGAGGGGTGGGCATATAGTCAGAGGATCCCTAGGATCTAATAACTCAGTAACTGACTTGATTACAATTCATAGAGAGAGCTAAACTCAACACCAAGAATGTGCACACAAGATCCTTTAGAAGGCGAGGTGCTAACATATGGTGGAGTGCTAATTACAAAACGGAAAGAACAATTCTTCTGCTGAGCAGGCATCCACAAGCGGTGGGAATACTCCACCTTTTCCGTGGGTGAGATTATTATAATTTAATTAAGGCGGCAAGCCAACCATGTAACCACACTTCCACTTGTGCAGTGGGGGGCTATACAAGTCCTCACAACCACTTATTTCGTGGGGGGAAATACAACATAGGAAAGATGCTTTATTAAGCTCAACCACTTAATCGTGGGAGTATTAATCGTGGGAGTATTAAACTAACTAGAATTGCAGAAACAAAAACAATAGCTGTTAGTACTACTAATCAGCTTTACAAACAATGAATTACAACTGCAAACAAAGAGATAAGCTTCCAAATTCTGTCAATAGTTAGAGTAATCAACCTCTAACATTTACAATACCAAAATGATATAGAAATGAAGCACAAATCAGCAATATGATGAAAATATATAAGTCTGATCAGAAACAACATTAACAGAAAATCAGACCAGCAACATCAAAACTCACTGTAATGGACGTATCTCCTCCAAAACAGCTCAGAAAGCTTCCAAACCACAGTCGAATCACAGTTAGAAGCAAGGCGTCCAATCTCCAAGGAGAAAATGAGCCAGAAATAGCAACCACATAAAGGCACGAACTCCAAGGCAACCAAGAAGAAAGTTACGACCTCCAAGAAGGGTCGACCTTCTCTTAAAAATTCAAAACTCAGTAATAAAATCTGAAACCTTCCAAAAAGTTGCGCCCTCCATAGTAGAACAGCTTGAGCAATTACCCAGAATGGAATAAAAATCTATGGCGAAGCTACAAATAGAAATTTGCTTCAGCCATGTAAAAACCAACAACATAGAAACAAGCTATACATCAGCGACTTGTTCCAAATCATCTGAATTGAAGCTCCATTTGTACTTCAGTGTGTAGTACAATCGCAATGAACCACCTAAGAAGCTATAGTTTCAGGCCCACGGGATGGGTTGAATTTGCTAAGCTTCCCCTTAGCTAGGTTTTGGATTTCAAACCAGCAGCATAACTTTACTTTCAAATTTTCAAGATAAGAAAACAATGAGCAAGGCACCAATATATAAGCTTCAACTGGCAAATGAAGCAATCTATAACTCCCAACAAGAAACTATTCCAATTCCTCCAAGGGATGCCATCTCTTAACAGTCACTTTATTTTGAATTTAATGAAATGTTATCCATCTCCCTTTTTGCTGTCCAACTTTAAGTTGCACAATAAACATTAAATGCATATGAGATTTGACCCCCTTTTAAGACCCTTTCATTAAAACAACTTGAAGTCATCAAGCCTAGGCGTGGGGTACAACTTCAAGATATGAAAATTGATTAAGTCTGGGACTCAGTCCAAGGAGGAATAGAAGCCAAAACCAAAGCCAACACTCAAACTAATTCTGCGAGACATAGAATGATGACCTGAGCAGGACTGTTGATGATGCCATTGCCAAAAATTAGACTTACTAAAAATAGCCAATGCTAAAAATAGTACGTTAACCCCAAAACCTTCAGAAAGCCAAACTGAACATCATTTGAGCAATAAACAAGACTTACAATAAATAGTAAGTGTTTCCAAATGCCTTCTGAGCACAAACTAGGAAGCCAACATGACTTACTATAAATAGTAAGTACCTGGAAAAGATGTCAGATGGAGATGCATGATACACCATTCCGAAGCTCTCTGAAAACCCTGGAAAACTCCACCAGATATGCATCAAAACTCTCACATACAAGCCTTCAAAACTACATCTGAAACCTCCTCAAAAATAGGAAACCCTAATTTTCGATTCTGCTTAGCCTATGAGTTTCCGGAAATAGGCTAAAACCTCAAGAAGAGCATAGGGCTAAAATGGGGACATTACAATATGTATTTATAATATTAATTTGCAAGTACTGTTATGCTGTTGGAATTATTCCAAAATTCAACACTTGTGTAATCTTGGAAAAAACTTGCTCTAAAAGTGTATGTAACCAAATGGTTTAGTGTAATACATTGCGCAAGATTTTGGACTATGGTTTTTTTTTTCCCAAAAAGGTTTTCCCCACAAACATCTTGTGTTGTGTGCATTTCTCTATCATTATGTTATTTTATATTTCCTGTAATGTGCATATTGATTTGCGATGTCCCCATCACAAAGATAAGTATATGTTTAAAGTATTTATATTTTAAGAGATATACGCATTCAAGTAGAGTAATCATTATATTCTCATTTAAATTATGTATATAAACGTGACTAACTTGGGTACCACTAGTGACAGATTAGAAGAAGAGATCCTAGAAGAAACTAAGATGTTTTTGCTTGAGGACAAGCAAATATGGGAAGGGAGGACTATCATGTCCCCGAAATTAGAACACCTCAAGATACAAATAAGTGAAAATGAATAACACAATACATATAAAAATTATAAAAGAAAATATTATCGTTTTAATATATTTATAATTGCAATAATAATAAGATAATATTGTAATTATAAATATATATTGATGATACAAAATAAAATCAATTAATATAAATACTATCATAATTATCAAATAATTATTAAGAGATAATATTATAAATATTTAAATATACATATTTAAATAATAAATATAAATAATACTATAAATAAATATAAATAATATTACAAATAAATAAATAAAAATAGTAAAATATAATACACATCAAAACAAAATAATAAAATGAATATAATTTGAGATATCATTATAATTACAATTATTTGTAATAATATTATAATTATAAATTAAGACCAAAGGAAGCAAAATGTTAATGAAAGAGCAACACTTTTGAGATGAAAGGGCAGTGATCATAATATGAAGAGCACCGAATATTTTAAGGGTAGTAACCACCTTAAAAGTGTTTCATTTATTATAAGTTGTGGTTAATAATATCAAAGTTTACAATCTTATAGAAGGCAGCGCTTGGTATATGTGACAAGGGCAGCAATTATCTTTAAGGAATGTTTAAACTAAAGGTCATGTCCATTTGTGAGGTTATCTCTATTCAAAGAGATACCTCTCTTCGTGAAGGTATAAGAATATAAAATAAATTTGTGGGGAGAGGGAAAAAAAGAAAGAGGAGGAATATAAGAAATAAAGTTAGAGAATTCTGCAGATCAAAGGTGTAAGTATTATCATCTGTGAATAAAGGTTAGTAATTACTTATACAATTGGAAGCTAAGAATAGTGGATATCAAATATATTATTAATTTAAAAATATATTTAAATATATTATGATTTATGAATACATTTAAATATATCATGAGGGATAAATATATTTGAAATTGGATGAAATGTTAATTATTGATAATTGTATTGTGGTGATTAACAAATACAAGTCATACATAATAATGTGTATATATATATATATATATTATTTATGATTATCCCATAATGATGCTTATAGCAATTATTAAATCTTATAAGTAATTATGATCTTTTAAATGAGTATGGATAGTAGATTCTTATCCGCTTGATCAACACTAACAATATCTTCTAAGTGTGAAGACTGGATCGATTGGGAATGAAGGACATCAATCAAGGTTTCAATCAAGTGAAAAGTATTCACTAACTCATTTGTCATTTAGAAATTAAAGATGACAAGCAAATTTAGAGCAAGGTTTCAATCAGGTGTAACATTATTATGCATGTAAAGAACTAAGATGGATATACCCAAATAAGGGTATCCATGAGGCACAAATCAAGCCATGATTCTCGCAAGAAGCCGAAAGTTCAAGACCTACATCTCCCATCAAGTACGCCAACCCCTAACTGGGGCCAAGAGGTCGAATGACTGGGTGCTCATTCTGTGCTTGTGGGCTTGATTGGGAAAGAGAAATACATGCAAGGAGGACGGAAAGGGGCCACTTGCATTGTATAAGACCCGATATAATCATACAAGGTATCCAAAGAAATACAAGCAAGGGGATGGAAAGGGGCCACTTGCGTTGTATAAAGCAGGCTATCCTTATACAAGATAAATACATGCAAGGAGGACGAAAAGGGGCCACTTGTATTGTATAAGGTTGGATATCCTTATACAAGGTATCCAAAGAAACCCATGTAGAGAGGACGAAAAGGGGCCACTCACATGGTATAAGGCTGGATATCCTTATACAAGGTATCCAGAGAAATACATGTAAGGAGGACGGAAAGGGGCCACTTACATTGTATAAGGTTGGATATCCCCATACAAGGTATACAGAGAAACCCATGTAGAGAGGACGGAAAGGGGCCACTCACATGGTATAAGGCTAGAGATCCTTAAGTAAGGAATCTAGAAGGCCTGGAAAAATATTAGAGGTAACAAAGTGATACAATCTTTTCCCAGGATGAAGATAACGGTACCAGCAAGAACCTCTAGATATTTAGGAAGGACAGAGTTATTAATGATTCCTTGAGGACAAGCAATATCAAGCGGGGGAGACTTGTAATGTCCCCATCAAAAAGATAAGTATATGTTTAATGTATTTATATTTTAAGAGATATACGCATTCAAAAAAAGTAATCATTATATTCTCATTTAAATTATGTATATAAACGTGACTAACTTGGCTACCGTTGGAGACATATTAGAAGAAGAGATCCTACAAGAAACGAAGATGTTTTTGCTTGAGGACAAGCAAATCTAGGAAGGGAGAACCGTCATGTCCCCGAAATTAGAACACCTCGAGATACAAATAAGTGAAAATGAATAACACAATACATATTAAAATTATAAAAGAAAATATTATCATTTTAATATATTTATAATTACAATTATCATAAGATAATATTGTAAATATAAATATATATCGATGATACACAATAAAATCAATTAATATAAATACTATCATAATTATCAAATAATTATTAAGAGATAATATTATAAATATTCAAATAATAAATATAAATAATACTATAAATAAATATAAATAATATTACAAATAAATTAAAAAAATAAAATAGTAAAATATAATACACATCAAAACAAAATAATAAAATGAATATAATTTGAGATATCATTATAATTACAATTATTTGTAATAACATTATAATTATAAATTAAGACAAAAGGAAGCAAAATGTTAATGAAAGAGCAAACGCTTTTGAGATGAAAGGGCAGTGATCATAATATGAAGAGCACCGAATATTTTATGAAGGGTAGTAACCACCTTAAAAGTGTTTCATTTATTATAAGTTGTAGTTAATATTATCAAAGTTTACGATCTTATAGAAGGCAAAGGTTGGTATATGTGACAAGGGCAGCGATTATCTTTAAGGAATGTTTAAACTAAAGGTCGTGTTCATTTGTGAGGTTATCTCTATTCAAAGAGATGCCTCTCTTCATGAAGGTATAAGAATATAAAATAAATTTATGGGGAGGGGGAAAAAAAGAAAGAGGAGGAATATAAGAAATAAAGCACGGGCTGCATACATACGGGAGAATATTTTATGAATTGTGACCTGCTTACAGCATAAAGAGAATAAGAAAGGAATGGGTGAATAAAGAAAGAATATCCAATCATATTCTAATGGATGGGAAATTAGAGAATTCTGCAGATCAAAGGTGTAAGTATTATCATTGTGAATAAAGGTTAGTAATTACTTATATAATTGGAAGGTAAGAATAGTGGATATCAAATATATTATTAATTTAAAAGTATATTTAAATATATTATGATTTATGAATACATTTAAATATATCATGAGGGATAAATATATTTATAAATTGAATGACATGTTAATTATTGATAATTGTATTGTGGTGATTAACAAATACAAGGCATACATAATAATATATATATATATATATATATATATATATATATATATATATATATTAATATTATGATTATCCCATAATGATGCTTACAGCAATTATTAAGTCTTATAAGTAATTATGATCTTTTAAATGAGTATGGATAGTAGATTTTTATCCATTTGATCAACACTAACAATATCTTCTGAGTGTGAAGACTAGATCGATTGGGAATGAAGGACTTCAGTCAAGGTTTCAATCAGGTGAAAAGTATTCACTAACTCATTTGTCATTTAGAAATTAAAGATGACAAGCAAATTTAGAGCAATCCCAAAAGGGGATATTACATATTTATAGTAATTGTTTAAAGGTTTACAAAAATGTGCACAATCTTCCCTTAATAGATTGGTGTAGAAAGTTGTTTTTGCTTACCTGAAATATCCCCCTCTAAATGGATATTTGTGAATTGAATTTCTGCCTTGTCCGATTGCTTTTGGTTTTATGGTTTTTTGCTTTTTCTGTGTTTTTGAGATTTTGCCAGTAAATGGAATAAAATATATATATATATATATATATATATACAAACAATTGCAAAATAAAAAAACTACTAAAGCCAATACAATATACTATCACATCAGATTTCATTCAATGCTTGAGAATTACATATCATCATACCCAAAGCCAAAGCTTGAATTATTGTGAATCTGAAATACTTATAACAGCAAACTGGTAAACCCTTGTCTTGGACGCCACCTTCAATAAAAAGATTTCTCCACCTCAAAAATCATGTATAGTGATAGCCAAGACCTAGCCACCCAAAATGGTGAAAGAATAATGCCGAAAAACCTAGGCGATTTGGCCTAGAGACCTCATGCCATGCCTGGGAGATGTACGGCCTAGGTTAAAAGATATACGGTCTGCTATGAAAATAGTACGGCTTCTTTCTATTTGCTTGATATCAACAATAAATGATATTCCGCAACTATATCTTGCTAGTATCTTTTGTTCTAAGCAAATAACCTCTGAAATCTAAATATGAACAACTCCAATTTGTGCAAATGTGACTCCTGAATGCAGCCACTTGATGCGCAATCTTTGGGTGGTATTTCACACCTGTAGAATGCTTAATTTGAGAGAGATTCCGTTCTCAAAGATTGATTTGCAGCAAGAAACCCTTGTTTCTCCTCCACACAAAAAGCTCTAGTAATGTGCATAAGTATGAATGAATAATGAATGTTTTTTTGTGAGTGCTTTTATACTTCCCCTAAAAAGCACGATTTCATTCTTGGCTTTTTAAACGTTAAAATACATTAAAATATTAACTTTTGTTTCCAAGTGGTTATAACTCCATGTGGGCGCCCCTTTCAATGAATAATATAATTGATCTTGTGTTATTTAAATATGTCATATATTATAATGCCAAATAAACCATTAATGATATCCACTTTATTATTTAATTGTTATTAAAGTAATCACTTTAATAATAATAAATATATCATATCTCCATTAAAACTCAACGTTAATTGATTCTTCCAGCACCAAAGGATAACCCACTGCTTCCTCTTCTCATCAGACTGACTTACTATAAATAGTAAGATTGGACCCCAATGTCCAAGTGACTTACTAAAAATAGTGTGTATAAACGGAGCTTGTAACACATCCAGAAGGCAAACCTTGAATATCACCAAACTCTGAAGAGAAAAACTCTCAAAACAAGGCGCTCTGAACACCCACATTAGCCTATAACGACCCGTTGATAGGCTGATCCGTCAAAACACTGAACTGGCTAAGGAGGGGACATTACAGTCCGCCCTCCCTGAAATTGCTTGTCCCAGAGAAATCTCAACTTTGGATGCTGCAAGATATCCTCACTCTCCCATGTAGCATCCTCTACTGGCAGATCCCTCCACTTAACCAAATATTGATTGATGACTTCTCAAACATCTCTCCCTGAAATCAATGATAGCCTTTGGAATCAAGATAAACTTTCCCTCGTCATCAAGGGGTGGTAGTGTTGTACAGGGGATAACATCGTGTCCCAACGCCTTCTTGAGGCGAGACACATAAAATACATTGTGCACTTTGCTATCAATTAGTACCTCTAGCTCATAAGCCACCTCTCCTATACACTTTGATATCCTAAAAGGATCATAATAACGTGGCTTGAGCTTCTCAGCACCACTCTTCCCGAGAGTGGATTGCCTAAATGGCTGCAGCATCAAGTAGACCATGTCACCAATCTCAAATGATCACTCCACCCTATGTGTAATGTCCCCACTTTAGCCAATCCTGATATGTTGTGTCATTAGACTATTCTGTCATGGTCTCGAAGGCTAACGATGACATTGGAGGGAGTCTGAGAACAAATGGCCTAGGCAAATTCAGTTTAGGCCAAACAGAGTTCATTTGGTGAGATTTTGGAAGGAGTTGCTATTTTTAGTAAGTCAACATGGGTTATGTGATTTTGTAGTTTCACTGATTGGACTTGGAGCGATTTGCCAAGCTCTTTCCAACAAGCTATTACTCATGGTTTTCCGAGTCCGATTGACCATTTATTTTAATGCCTAAAGTTCTTTATAAAGTGACTATTGAAATAAAAGAAATATTATAAGGGGAAATTATAAAGTCACTTTATATTAAAAGTTGTTTTTAAAGGGTGGGCCTTCGAGGTTGGATGTCCTCATGGGGACTCATGGGCCTCAGTGCTTTAAAAAAATAATAAATCAAGTTTAGTCCCACATTGTTTGCTTGAGGGAGGTCGATGCCCCAAGAAGATGATAAACATGAAGGATGGGACGACTTGTGCGAGACATGATTGGATGATTTGATTTCTATGCTTGTTGCAGAGCCTTTCCTAGAGGCTTTTGAGGACGATTCACCTCAGGAGTAACATTCTTCACACCTGTGAAAGACCAAGCTTGGAGAATTATTTTAATATCTAAACAATACTTAGATTAACTGGGAGTTGTTGGGATTGTGAGGAAAGCATCCTTTACAGATTTAAGAGCCATAGAAATCCACTTGAAGACGCATTCTCAGGAGTTGCAGGGACATTAATTGTTGTGACCTTTATTGTCTAGTTGGGCCATATTATTTACCAGCTAGGCCGCGCCTAATGCTCTTGCTAGGCCATCTACACTTACATGTTGGGGCTGCATACTGTATTGGAAGTGAGGCTGTGAGGACGTGTAGGTTGGAAGTTGTCCTAAGTTGTTGGGCTGCACTTTATTGTTGGGAAAATGTTTTGAGTCTGATGTTGAAGATACCCATATTGTTGAAGCTTCACTCTTGGGACGCCTTATCACTTGGAGCAGCTACAAGGAAGATACCAGGTGCAAAATCAAACACATAGTATGAAAATGTTTGCGATTTGGGGTATGGACTAAATCCAATGTTTAAATATGATATTGTAAACACTATTTATAGTTCTAAAAATGTATGATCAGTTTGAAGGCAAATTAGTTATGATTGTATTTTAAGACTTGAAATAAACAGAGGATATCTTGAGTTCATGAATGTAATGTGTTTGCTTATTAGTATTGTATTGCATTAAAGAATTAAATCATACAAACAATTCCAATACTCAAACAAACAAAAATGTTAGACTACAAACGTTGCAAATTAGGGCAGCCTACTATAGTGGTATTAGAGCCTTAAGACCTGCCATCCTGTTGGGTTCCAATATGAACAAATTATGTCATGTCAGGCAATGATATACCACCTTTTACACACACTTATAACACAAGGAGAAACAGGGCATTGCTGCATACAAATCCAAAAGAACATAGGGCTACAGGAGCACCAAGTACAAGAAATATGGGGGAGAGAAGGGATCCCGGTGAGGAGAGACTCCTCAATTTATTAGACACCTTAGCTGAGGGGCAGCGATTAGCAAAATAGAGAGCACAGGAACAGAGCCAGCAGATGGAACTTATGATGCAGATGTTAGCAAGATAGATGGGGCTGAATGTTAATGTTGGTGGTGGAAACAATGGAAACCAGGGTCGGAATAGTAACAATGGACCACATGCAAACAATGGACAAAATGGAAACAATGGTCAGAATGGAGACAACGGAGGAGGTAATGTGGGAGATAACCTTGCTCATGCAGCCCAACCCACCAGAACAGTGAGTTTTAGACCATTGATACCCACTTTTCCACCCAAAGCACCAACACAGTCGGAGGTTGAACCTCAAATTACAGACATTCAGGATCAACTCAAGAGAGATTGGGAGGCTGGAGGTCCCAAATTTACAACGGCTATTACACTTAGGGACTATATGGACTTGAGGATGAGACACAGACCACGCATTGGTGACAAGAACCATAATTATGAGTTGAGGAAGAAAGTGGGTAAGCTGCAGTTGCCTTATTTTGAGGCATCAGGGAAGACTACTGCACGAGCCTGGGTGCAGAAAATTGATACTTATCTACAGCTGAATCCTATGCCTGAGGAGGAGGCTATTAAATATGCAACTATACATCTAGATGGAGTGGCTCACGAGTGGTGGCACCACGGCATGGTCACCATGGGTCATGCGCAAATAACCTCTTATGTGTAGTTTACCGAGAGGTTGATAGAGCGATTTGATAGGAAGGACCCAAAGTTGCATTTTAAGGAGCTTCCACAACTCAAACAGTGGGGCCCTTTGGAGACCTACATTTCAAAGTTTCAAAAGCTTGCAGTGTTGGTGGAAAATGTATCTGAGCGCAGGATTCTGGTGTTGTTCATGGACGGATTGGCAGATCCCTTGAGAAGCTGGATTAAAGCTCTCAATCCCCCCTCACTGTAGGAGGCTATTAAGAAAGCACGGGACATGGATTCTTCTTCCTTCTCCAAAGTAAATTTCAATCTACGGGTTCCCCCTCAAAGAAAGACAAGGAAAGGAAACCATTTCACAGGGATACCCACCCACCACGAGAGGTAACAAAGAAGTTAGACAGTGACACACTTAATGAGCTCAGAAAAAGGAAGTTGTATTTTCATTGTAGAGAGCCTTGGGATCTATCCCATAAGTGCCCTCTTAAGGCTAAGGCCAAGCAGATGGAGTACTTCTCAGCAGAGGAGTCTATTTCAGAGCATTCAGAGCAGTCTTTGAATTCAAAGTCAGAGGACAGTAGAGAGGAATTTGCATCAGGGGAGATGAGAAAACCATAGCCCGATTGACAGGTGCCCAAAAAGTAATCACCTTTAAGGTGAGAGGCATGATACAAGGATAGAGAGTCATCTCTTTGATAGATACAAGAGCTACCCATAATTTTATAGATACACAATTGGTGGCCAAGATGGGCCTACAAACCAAGGAGCATGAGGGATTTAAGGTGATGGTGGCCAGCAATCATACACTCCCCTGCACACGCAAGATCTCAAATCTACAGATGAGATTGGGCGACTATGATTTAGTGGATGACTTCTTTGTGGTAGACATGGGGGACTACCATGTTATCTTGGGCATGACTTGGATGACATCTCTAGTGGAGTTTACCTTCAATCTGGAGAAGCTGGAGATTAGATTTGAGCACCAAGGCAGGAAGGTAGTGTTGTGGGGCTTGTCAGAAGGAGGACTCAGAGTAATATCCCTGAACAGGATGGAGAGTTTGATTTGCCATGACCAGGTACAGTGGGTTGCAGAGATATTAATGATACTAGAGGCTTCCGCTCCACTGAAGCATGATTATCCTCCAAAGATACAAGAGATATTCACCAAACACGGACATTCCATTGGTTAGACCTCCTGACATGGGCATAGAGCATGTTATAGAGTTGGAGGAGGGTGCGAAACCTGTGATCACTACTCCTTACAGGCACCCTAGGAGATATAAGCATGAGATTGAGAAGGCTATTAAGGAGCTTATCGAGATGGGTCACATTAGGCCCAGTAAGAGCCCATTCGCTTCAGTAGTTGTATTGGTCAAAAAGAAGGATGGGACCTTCCGGATGTGCATAGAATACAAGGAATTGAATAAGAAAACAATCAAGAACAGGTATATGATTCCCTGCATAGATGAGCTAATAGATGAGCTACATGGAGCCTATTACTTCTCTAAGATAGACTTGAGATCCGGTTATCATCAGATTCAGGTCCGGGAGGATGATGTGGAGAAGACAGCGTTCAGGTGCCACTATGGGCACTCTGAGTTTCTAGTCATGCCCTTTGGCCTGACTAATGCACCAGCCACCTTCCAGTCCTATATGAACAAGATATTCAGAGAGCAGTTGAGGAGATTTGTCTTGATCTTCTTTGATGACATACTTATATACAGCAAGACATGGGAGGAGCATTTGAAGCATACTGATATTGTTTTGAGCATTCTTGAGCGGGAGTCCTTATATGCAAGATGTCAAAATGTGAGTTAGGGATGACCGAGTTGTTATACCTGGGGCATATTATCAGTGTTGATGGGGTTTGTGTGGATCTAGATAAAATTTGGGCTGTTATGGATTGGCCGCCACCCAAGAGTCTTTCACAGCTCATAGGTTTCCTTGGTTTATGTGGGTTCTACTGCCACTTTGTGAAGGGGTATTCATAGTTAGCAAATCCCCTCCCGGATTTGACTCGGAAGGATGCCTTCGAGTGGTCAGACAGAGCTCGGCATGCTTTGATAGGTTTAAGGATTTGATGAGTACTTGTCCGGTTTTGGCCATTCTAGACTTCAGCAGGCCTTTCGAGCTTCATTGTGATGCCTCAAGAGAAGGCATTGGTGCAATTATGATGCAGGATAAGCACCCCATAGCATTTGAGAGCAGAAAGATGAGGGGAGTTGAAAAAATCTACAACATCTATGACAAGGAAATGTTGGCAATTATGCATGCTTTGGCCAAGTTCAAGTAGTACTTGGTTTGGAGAAAATTCGCAATGAAGACAGATTACAATAGCTCGAAGCATTTCCTTGGTCAAAAGGGTCTAAATGAAAAACAATAGAAATGGGTCAGCAAGTTGCAAGCCTATGACTTTGGCATAGTGTTTGTCAAAGGCAAGAAGAACATTGTGGTTGACACTTTGTCCAGGAGACCTCACTTGTGTGCACTGGGTGAGATAGCTGAGGATTGGAGAGAGATACTATCTGCAGAATATGCTAAAGACAAGTGGGCTACTGGCATTATAGATGCCATTGTACAAGATGATAGGTACATAGATGTAAATGACATGATCATTTACAAGGAGAGGAATTTATTAGTGTTAGGATCTGCTAAGAAGCAAAAGGTTTTGAGGGCATTCCATGACTCACTGATGGTAGGGCATCCAAGTTATTTCAAAACTTACAGGCAAGTGAGAGAGCGCTTCACTTGGAAGGGCCTCAAGTCAGATGTGTTACAACATGTGAGAGACTGCACTGTATGCCAACAAAATAAACATGAGCACTCCTTCCCAGGTGGGCTATTGCAGCCCCTACCAATTCCAGAACGGAAGTCGGATAGTGTGTCGATGGATTTCATCACAAGCCTCCCTAAGGTCCAAGGTAGGGATTGCATTTCTGTAGTGGTGAATCGATTAACAAAATTTGTACATTTCTTCTCCATTTTGTCCACCTATACAATGGCATAGGTAGCAGAGTTGTTCTTCAAGGAGGTATTCAAGTTGCATGGATTGCCACGGACTATTGTTAGTGATCGAGATAGCAAGTTCATGAGTATTTTTTGGTAGGAGCTCTTCAAGTTGTGTGGAACAAAGCTCACCCCAAGCACTACTTATCACCCTCAAACCGATGGTCAGACTAAAATAGTTAATAAGTGGGTTGAGGGGTATCTCTGTAATTATATAGTAGGGCAATAGAAGGCATGGGTGAAGTGGTTGCACCTTGGTGAATACTGCTACAACACTTCTTATCACATGTCCATTTAGATGTCACCATTTATGGCCCTCTATGGTTATGAGGCTCCAAGTTTCTTGGATCTACTGTTTGGTGATAGCAGGGTACCTAAGTCTAAGGATCTTCTGCAGGAGAGTCAGGATATCATGAGATCTTTGAAGGAGAACATGCATAAGGCACAAAACCAGCAGAAATAGTATGCAGATCAGCATAGAGTTCAGAGGTCTTTTAAAGCTGGTGACATGGTTTACCTCATGCTGCAGCCCTTCAGACAATCCACTTTCAAGAGGAGTGGTGCAGAGAAGCTAAAGCCACGATATTATGGGCCTTTCAGGGTAATCAGGAGAGTAGGGGAAGTGGCTTATGAGCTGGAATTGTCAGCAGAGAGCAAGGTGCACAATTTATTTCATGTTTCTTGCCTCAAGGAGGAGTTAGGACAAAATGTTGTACCTTTAGCAGAGTTACCTCCTCTCGATGATGAGGGGAAGCTTATTTTGGTTCCTAAGGCCATCCTTGATGCCAGAGAGTGTACCTTGCGGAGACGTGCCATCAGGGAGTATTTGGTGAAATGGAAAGACTTGGCGGTTAAGGATGCTTCATGGGAGGGCGAGTACATCTTACAACATCCAGAGTTGAGATTGCTTAGGACAAGAAATTTCAAGGGGGGCAGACTGTAATGTCCCCAATTTAGCTAGTCCTAATATGTTGTGTTGTTAGCCTATTCTATCATGGTCCCGAAGGCTAACGAGGACATTGGAGGGATCCTGAGAACAAATGGCCTAGGCAAATTCAGTTTTAGGCCAAACAGAGTTCGTTTGATGGGATTTTGGAAGGACTTTCTATTTATAGTAAGTCAGTAGGGGTTCTGTGGTTTCGTAGTTTAAGTGATTGGACTTGGAGCGATTTGTCGAGCTCTTTCCAACGAGCTATTACTCATGGTTTTCCGAGTCAGATTGACCATTTATTTTAATGCCTGAAGTTCTTTATAAAGTGATTATTGAAATAAAAGAAATATTATAAGGGGAAATTATAAAGTCACTTTAAATTACAAGTTGTTTTTAAAGGATGGGCCTTCTAGGCTGGACATCCTCATGGGGAATCATGGGCCTCAGTTCTTTAAAATAATAAAATAATAAATGAAGTTAGTCCCACATTGTTTGCTTGAGGGAGGTCGACCCAAGAAGATGATAAATATGAAGATTGCGACGACTTGTGGGGGACATGATTGGATGATTCGATTTCTATGCTTACTGCAAAGCCTTTTGCTAGAGGCTTTTGAGGATGATTCACCTCAGGAGTAACATTCTTCACACTTGTGAAAGACGAGGCCTGGAGAATCATTTTAATATCTAAACAATACTCAAATTAACTAGGAGTCGCTGGGAATGTGAGAGCAGCATTCTTTGCAAATTTAAAAGCCATAGCAATCCACTTGAAGATGCATTCTCAAAGGTTGTAGGGACTTTAATTGTTGTGACCTTTATTGTCTGGTTGAGCCGTATTATTTACCAGCTAGGCCTTGCCTTATGCTCTTGTCAGGCCATCTACACTTACATGTTGAGGCTGCATACTGTATTGGAAGTGAGGCTGTGAGGACGTGTAGGTTGGGAGCTATGCTAAGTTGTTGGGCTGAACTTTATTGTTGGGTGAATGTTCCAAGTTTGTTGTTGAAGATACACATATTGTTGAAGCTTCACTCTTGGGACGCCTGATCACTTGGAGCAGCTACAAGGAAGATACCAGGTGCAGAATCAAACACATAGTATGGGAATGTTTACGATTTGGGGTATGGACTGAATCCAATGTTTAAATATGATATTGTAAACACTATTTATAGTTCTGGAAATGTATGATCAGTTTGAAGGCAAATTAGTTATGATTGTATTTTCAGACTTGAAATAAACAGAGGATATTTTGAGTTCATGAATGTAATGTGTTTGCTTATTAGTATTGTATTGCATTAAAGAATTAAATCATTCAAACAATTCCAATGCTCAAACAAACAAAAATGTTAGACTACAAACGTTGCAAATTAGGGCAGCGTACTACACTATGTTGATCTGCATACTGCTTTTGGTTATTTTGTGCCTTCTAAATATTATCCCTCAAAGACTTCATAATGTCTTGTAGCAAGTCTCTGGCACTCGACACTCTACAGTCTCTGAAAAATCATATGCAAAAAATTAGGAGCGTCATAACCATATAGAGCCATAGAGGATGACATATAGATAGACATGTGGTAAGTGGTATTGTAACAATACTCACATAAGTGAAGCAACTTCACCCATGCCTTTTGCTGCCCTACTATATAATTCCTGAGGTATCCCTCCTCCCACTTATTAACAATTTTCATCTGCCCATCCGTTTGTGGGTGATAGTTGGTACTCAGAGTAAGCTCAGTGCCACTGAGTCTGAACAGGTATTGCTAAAAATGACTCATAAATTTGTTGTCCCGATCACTAACTATATTATGAGGTAACCGATGAATTCTGAATATCTCACGGAAGAACAAATCAGCAACTTTTGCTTTAGTATAAGTGGCTGATATAGGAAAGAAATGGGTGAATTTTGTGGGCCGATCAACCACTACATAAACATAGTCCCTTCTTTGGGCTTTGGGTATGCCTGTGATGAAATCCATCGAAATGCACTCCCATTTCTGATTCAAAATGGGTAGGGGCTGAAGTAAACCAGCTGGGAAAGAGTTGTCCTAGTTATTCTGCTAACAAGTAGGACACTCCCTCACATACTTAAGAACCTCAAACTTAAGCCCTTTCCATGAGAAACGTTCCCAAATTTTCCTTTATGTTTTGTAGTATCCTAGGTGTGCTGCTCCTAAAAGCAAGTTCCCACAAAAGTCTTCTTCTTCTTCTAGCAAAGATAACAAATTTTGTCAAAAAAATTCTAATCAGCAAAAGAAACCAGCAATTAGACTTGATGATGAAACCATGAATGATCTAAGGAGGAAAAGTTATGCTACAAATGTTAGGGGCCTTGGGAGAAAGGTCATAAGTGCCCTTTGAAGGAAAAGGCTAGTCTATTTCCGTTACCTTTCTCAGTTGCATACCATTTCAAGGAGCCTCCATTTGCATTTTCATAACTCTTCTTGGACCTGTGTTGCTTTAAAATTATGTCGTTACACTTTGGGAGAGGACGTGGCATAAAGCTTTGATCATTCGAAACTATTAGGGGAGGCAATCTTTAATATGATAAATAATATTATAGTGAAGAGTCGTGAGCTTGGGAATTAGCGGCAGGAATATGTTCCTGATGTAATAACGCCGCTCAAGGAATGCAAACAAGAAGTATTCCAATATACATTGCAAAATGAGTAGTCGATTTAATGAACTTTAGTTTTAGGCATGTGTAGAAAGAGTCGTGGGGTATTGGAAAAGACAAGCCAAGAACCGTTTCAGATAATCTTCAAGAATAACGTCTTTCTTCAAAGTTGTCTTTGCAAACAAGGAGTCTGCCAAATCAATGAAGATTCAATCAGGAGTCGATTACTTGTAGACACAGAAAGTTTAGACACTTGTATATTGCATAAGACACCTGGGTATTGTTTTGAACGAGGACAGGGAATTATGTGGCATTTTTTTTAAAAAGGTAACATCGAAGAAGAGTTCAGGTATTGGAATTCATATTTTATGATTCTTTATTGCTGCCACCATCAGAGAAATTAGGAGGAAATCTAAAACGTTGCTGGTGATACATATATTTTTAATATATCTGAAAATTGTTATTTCTTGGAAGCGTCATTATTCAACTCTCACTGGTTATCTAGTATATGCAAGACAAAGCATTCAAGTTATTTGTGGGACATACAAAAATGTTAAGGTGTCGATGCAATTACAACAGGTCAGAAGCTTGCATTGTTGTTCTTTTAACTTGTGGAATCTGATGGACAATATTTTGAAATGTAATGTTTGGGACAAATGAATATATGTGATAGTTATTTTGGTTCTTGCAACATAAAAATCTATATTCTTGTATCTGCATTAGTGAAGAAATTTATATTGAAGGCTTGTAAGAAACAATGGATAAATATTGAACTCAAATTGGAAAATGAACTCAAAAGAAACATACCAGATGAAACCATTTGACGAAATGCCTAGTTCAATTAGTTAGTGAAATTGAAAAAATTATAGAACTAGGGTAGCACATTGCACTAACTCGTGGTACCACCACTCTTGTGCTAGACCATCTAGGTGTAATGTAGTGAATTTAATCGCATCCTCCTTTGGCATTGGTCTCAAAGACAAAAAGTTGTCCAATTTTTGGACCCACGACCTTACAGTGCATTTATCACTGTCGTCAAAGTGTGGCAAGGTAACCTTGCTACCTTGCTCACAGCCTGCTGCAAACGTCTAGGAGCCTGTGGTGCACTGTGCTCTAGGCCTCTTCCGATTCAAGAATTGATCTAGAATCAGCAACTCTCTAATCTCAACTGATAGGGTCATATACTCATCATGGTGGCGTGTAATATCACTAGTTGTGATAACTTCTAGCTCCTGCACTGGAACCTCTGGCGCCTATGGCACCTCCCTAAGAGAAAAGGTTGGTTGCATGGGTCTAAGGATCGATCCTACTAAAGTAGTAGACCTAGTAATTTCCACATGAGGCTGACCAACTCCCAGAACACCACTAGTCTCGCCAGGATGATTGTGTTGCTGAGGTGGGGTAAACTGTCTCATAGTCCCCAATAGTTGTGATATCATGTCCATCATATCATTAAATTGTCTCTTGGTAGGACTAACTGAACCTACTCGTCCTTTATTCCTATCTGCCATGGCACCTCTCACACTCTCACTATCACTAGAATTGTTCATGTAAATACCCAAATATCCAGATAATGTTTCACCCTCTGGTGTCTGCGGTGGTTCCCACTGTGTTGCACCTCTGGTATATTGAATTTGCTCTTTACTCATGTAAATTTCAACACAGGATGGCAGGAAAACTGCTTTCATACCACTAAAATATCCGCCCTCTAAATGGATATTTGCTAACTGAATTTTTGCCTTGTTTGATTGCTTTTGGTTTTATGGTTTTTTTCTTTTTTTGTGTTTTTGAGATTTTGCCAGGAATTGCAATGAAATATATATATATATAAACAATTGCAAAATAAACAAACTACTGAAGCAAATACAATATGCTATCAAATCAGATTTCATTCAATGCTTGAGAATTACATAACATTATACCCGGAAACCAAAGCTTGAATTATTTTGAATCTGAAACACTTATAACAGCAAACTGGTAAACCCTTGTATTGGACGCCACCTTCAATAAACAAATATCTCCACCTCAAAAATGATGCACAATGATAGACAAGACCTAGTCACCAAAAATGGTGAAAGAATAATGTTGAAACCCTAGGCGATTTGGCCTAGAGACCTCACGCCATGCTTGGGAGATGTACGGCCTAAGTTAGGAGATGTACGACCTGCTACCAAATAGTACGGCTTCCTTCTATTTTCTTAATATCAACAATAAATGATATTCAGAAACTATATCCTTCTAGTATCTTCTATTGTAAGCAAATAACCTCTGAAAATCTGAATATGAACAACTCCAATTTGCACAAATGTGACTCCTGAATGCAGCCACCTAATGAGCAATCTTTGGGTGGTATTTCACACTTGTAGAATGCTTAATCTCAGAGAGTTTTCGTTCTCAAAGATTGATTTGCAGCAAGAAACCCTTGTTTCTCCTCCACACAAAAAAGCTCTAGTAATTTGCATAAGTATGAATGAATAATGAATGCTTTTTTTGTGGGTTCTTTTATACTTCCCCTAAAAAGCATGATTTCATTCTTGGCTTTTTAAACATTAAAATATTTACTTTTGTTGCCAAGTGTTATAACTCCATATGGGCGCCCCTTTCAATGAATAATATAATTGACCTTGTGTTATTTAAATATGTCATATATTATACGGCCAGATAAACCATTAATGATATCCACTTTATTATTTAATTATTAAAGTAGTCACTTTAATAATAATAAATATATCATATCTCCATTAAAACTCAATATTAATTAATTCTGCCAACACCAAAGGGTAACCCACTGCTTCCTCTGCTCATTAGATTGACTTACTATAAATAGTAAGATTGGACCCCAACGTCCAAGTGACTTACTAAAAATAGTAAGCGTGTATAAACGGAGCCTGTAACACCTCCAAAAAGCAAACCCTGAATATCACCAAACTCTAAAGAGGAAAACTCTCAAAGCAAGGTCCTCTGAACACCCACATTAGCCTACAAGGACCCGTTGATAGGCTAATCCGTCAAAACGCTGAACTAGCTAAGGAGGGGGCATAACAATACCTTGCTTCCTTTCAATTGGTATCAGATCCTAGCCAATTTTGGTCCAATTGTTGGGTAGAGGGTTTTTGTTACTGATCTCTTTGAGAGGAAGCTTGTTACAAAGAATTTTTTGTGACCTGATTGCAAGAATGAGATGGCTAACACAACTAGAGTAGAGATTGAAAAGTTTAATGAAGGCAAGTTTGATTTGTGGAAGCTCAAGATAGAAGACATGCTTGTAGATCAAGATCTATGGCTTGCTGTATCTAGAAAGATGCCATCAAGCATAAAAGAAGGATATTGAGATCTGATGGATTGGAAATCTATTTGATAAGACTCTGTTTGGTCAACTTCATGCTTCTAAATGTCCATGAAGAAAAAACTACTGAAAAACTTTGGAATAAGTTTGCTCAAATTTATCTAGCTAAATCCCTAGTAAATAAGTTGTTCCTATGAAAGAAAATGTACTCTAAGAATGGAAGGAGGATTTTTCACAGGCCATCTAAATGCATTTAACATGCTAGTTTCCCAATTGAACTCCACTAGTGTAAAGATGGAGGAGGATCATTGTATGAATTTACTGTGTTCATTGCTAAACTCATGGGACCACCTTGTCATGCCCATTGGGAGTATCACTACCACCTTCAAGATGGATAAAGTGGTTGCATTGTTACTTTCTAAAGAGATGCAGAGAAAATATTCTGAAATGACTATAGAGGCCCTTGTTGTTCGTGGTACATTGAAAGTGAATGGCAAGGGCATGAAGCAAGAAAAATTTGGATCCGAATCCTATGGGAGATATAAGTCTCTTGGAAAGTCCATGGAAAAATGTTGGAGCTGTAGAAAACTAAGACATTTTCAAAAGGACTGTGAGAAGGAAAAGAAGAATACCTCTGATTCTAATTTTGACAAATCCTCTTAGGACGATGGTGAAGCTTTTTTCACTCCCTTGGCAACACATGCATCGCAAGATGTGTGGTTGATTGACTTCGATGCATCCTTCCACAAGACCTCACATTGGGGTTGATTCTCAAAGTATGAAGAATATGATGGTGGGAAGGTATACCTACATGATGACTCTCACCTAAAGATTGTTGACCATGGAAGAGTCAAGATCCAATTCTCGAATCGTAGAGTGAAGGGGATCGACGATGTGATGCATATCCCTAGTTAAAGCATGCACCTCCTTCTAAAGTGTGAAATTGATTCTCTAACTAAAGCACACCTCTACTTTTCATCATACACATGTGAACCATTCATGCCTTGTCTAAGTGCATCTAGATTCTCCCATGCACACCTAAAAATAAGGTTCAATGTCATCATGAGACAAACAAAAAGTGAATTATGTTTTGGGATTCACACCTTCATTTCTTCACGTATCTAACAATTGACTACTTTGAACAGGCACTTCTCTATTATTGGAAATTCATCTATACATTGTCATCAAAAAAATTGGAATTTGTTAGCATTAACTATGGTTTGCATGACTACTAAGGTGCATACTTTCCTTGAGGCATATGCTTGTACATTAAGTAAACTTTCAATCATTAATAGGTGCACCTTGACTCTTCCACATGTGCCATTGTACTGAGGCTGAAAAATTAAGATTTTGAATTTTTTGCCTTGTATAAATAGACATCTCCAAGCACAGGTCTAAATACTACCATTTTGCATTTTAAACCCAAAATTAGATTTCTTCCTTCAAGTGCATGCTACCCTATCAAATGCGCCTTCGTACTGACTTTGTTTCCTCCTTGTATAAGTACATGTTTATCTCTAGGGCGTGCCTATACAGTATGAAAGACTTTGAATTTCAACATAGATTGTCCTTTGATGAAGTGTGCCATAGCTTCCCAAGTGCACACTCATGAAATGTCCTGAATTTGACCCTAATACTTAGGTGTGCTCGTTTCTCCAAGTGTGCCCTTCTTAAAAATTCATTCCTTCTGTCAAAATGCTCAATTCCACAATCTTGTTAGAAAAGAAAAAATGATGACAAGACAGCAAACAAGATAAGTTCTATAAGACTCTATTTTTTAGACCACTCAAGGTAATGACTTCAACTTTAAACTTGATGACATACAAAGCTTTTGTATTAGTACAACATAATTCTAACTCAAAGGTTAGAGGTGGAGGCATGGCTATGTAGCATATGAGGCTATGAAAATTGCATCAAGAGACCAAGAGACTAGCTCCTTGTCTTGATTAATCAAACAGAAACTATTGGTGTACTATTGGGAGATAAAAATTTATTTTGTAATATTTAATTAAAATTTTGAAGTAAAATCATTTTAAACATTAAATTTTTGTTTAAATATTGGGTTGCATACTAAATTAATGTCATTACATTTTGTATGATAGATAGTTTTTCTTGAAACTTTGCCACATGTTTGTTGCAACCATATTGGTATAACATAAATTTGTTATCTCCGGCATTAACAAGTCTCCTAGTTTAACTATTTCTATAAAATATAGATTCTAGCATTGTGTCCTAGAATGGCAACAAATATAGACATTTATTTTTCTCGAATCTCAAAACTTGACCAAGAAGAATCACAACATAAGGAAACTCACCATTCCTGAGTATTGTGACCTTGATCAGATTATGTTGCAAAAGACAAAAAGACCAGATCATGATCCAAAGGATTACAAGAGGTATAAGGAAGTTTTAATGCTTCCTAAGTTGTTTGTCATAGATGCATTGATTCCTTGTGTCCAAATGGCCCTAATGAAGCCAATTTTTGGGATAATCTAAAAACAAAATACCAGATATTAGAGGCTATTCAAACCTCATTTTTTAAGAAATTGTTGTTCACTTTTAAATTGCAAGGGGATGGATCGCTCTAAAGATTATTTGTTGCATCTAAAGGATCTAGACGATCCACAATCTACTATCCAAAATCCAATGGGTGATGAATGCATGATAGCTTTTAGTTTTCCAAAGTTAGCCATCATCATATAATTCATTTCTTGAATCCTTACACTTGATTGCAAAGACACGCACTAAATTTTGAGAAGCTATCAACACTTCTCTTGCAAAATGAGAGGAGATGAGATCAAGCAAAGCATTATATTTTGAATCTAACGAAAGTGCACTCAATGCATAGATCAAACCATAAGATTTGCAAAGAGGACAAACATTACTGGAATTATTCTAAGCACAAATGAATTTAGCGAATATAAGCGATAGCCAAAAAAGAATCACTACAAGAATGGACAAGGATTTACCTTCAAGAAACCCATGTTTGGGACAAAAATCCAGCAAATTGTGAGCTATGACTCCCTTAAATCCACATTTCAATGGCAATTACAAGTCTAAGCCTCTTGGGCTCTTCACAGGCATGAGCACAACTCTAATTCAGCGTTCTATTGCTATGGGACTAATTCCCCAAAGAGAAAAAGAATGCTAGTTTTTATGTAAATTACAAGGGGAATAAAAGCATTGTTATTATCCTCTCTAGTAAAAATGGAGATAAAAATAGAAGTCATATGTAAAACCCATTAAAAATTGGGGAAAAAACAGAATTACATATTTTTATTTAATCACCTATGGAAAAAGGTAATTTAAATAAGTGATTATTGGAAAAGAATATTCCTGATAGATAAACAAGGGGAAAGAATGAATTTAGCTCTTTATGAAAGGGTGTAATGGTTTTGGAAGCTACACCTTAATATATTATAAATTATGTGAGACCTAAAAATGTGATGGAGGTTCCAAATAAATAGGGGGAAAGATTTAATTTAATTCTTTATGAAAAGGTGTAATGGTTTGGAAGCTACACCTTAATATATTATAAATAATTTATGTTAGACCTAGAAATGCGATGGAGGCTCCCTCTAGGTAGAAGGTAGTTTGGTGGCCTATATACATTGGAGAAAGGGCATACAAGGTGTGTCTATCTCAAGGTGCAAGGTACACTTAGGATTGGCCTATCCAAGGCTTGTGTTGAGTGTTTGCTTTGTTGTGCACATTCTAAAAAATGTTTTCTAAATTGAACAGTTTCATCCTTAAGTGTGTCATACTAGAAATGGCAGAGACCAATAAGATCTATTGGGGTGAGAGAAGTCATGCTAGTGATTGAACTAAGATAGTATAACTTGACATTTGATTTGAAATATAACATTTGAAAGCTAAGATGATAATGAATTTAAACTTCTACTTATTTAATGTTTAATTTCATATTCTAGATGTTTAACAATGTGTTTAACTAAATATCATTCCTAAATAAATTGAATAGCCAAAATAATACTACATTATGCTTGATTATATTTTTCATTTTTAACATTAGAAATTTGGCACATCAAATGTATGACCTTTAAAACACTCTCAAAACCTCATTTATATATAGCTACAATAAATCCCAATTGCATGTATAATGCCTTAATGTAACCTTTAGTGTGAAATGGAAATCCAAGAGCTAAAAGAAAAACAGAAAATTAAAAGAAATGGAATGGCATGTGTTGTTTTCTATTTCTAATGAAACCACCACTTCCTAGCAAAATAAAACTTCCCTAGCAATTTTGAGACTACTACAGTGGTTGCAAAATCATTGATATCAATTTCCAGACTGCCACATGAGAACAATTAGTTATTTCACCTAGAAGCTTAAAACACCCAAAAGAGCACTATTTCTCTTATGCCAAAGCCTACTCTGAGATGTTCTATATCATCCTAAATATTCTCCAGCATCCAAGTGTTTCTCCTATTCTAAAACCTCTTCTTCTTCTTGCCATGAAATGACTCCAATCCATTTTTATATGAAGGCTTTTGGTCCCCAAAAGCTATAGAGAATCAAAACATGAGGGATACTACCTTTGAAAGATGGCATGGATCCCATTTTACCTTGCACCATTCTAAACTAGAGCTAGAAATCCTAGGCCTCCAACTATCCACATGATTGGATCCTAACATAGATATTGAATATGAAGGAACTTGATCAACACTTGCTCTCTCCTCAATGGGAACAATCCAAGTGTCTACTCAACATCCTCCCTCCATAACAATTCAAGATCTTAGATTGATTTCGCTTTCCTCTATAACCAAACAACATGAATCTCTTACCAACTTTGACTAAGCAATATTCATTCACCCTCCTTTACTACACAACATTCATCTCAAACATGTAGGGGCTGCAAAACAAAACTCATTGAACAGCCAATGGAACAAAATCTACAACCATATCATCGAAAAAATTGGAATTAACAAGCAGCTTCAATCTACATTGTCTACACACACACAAATTAGTAACACCTTAGATCCAACCAAAAGCATAAGGCTTGGGGTGTTGACAAGTTTCTATGCTGAATTTTCCATCCAAGTCTGGAGATATAAAATTATCCTATTGTGAAGAATCAAAGTCCACCAATCTTAACACCATTAACCTGAATTTTGATGTTAAACAATGTTTCATCAGCAAAAAATTCAACCTTATTTGCAACGACAGAATAAATAAATATAAAAAATACAATAAAAATAAAAATCCACCTCAAAAACACAATTAAACCCTTTATTAATTATACTCTCTTCATATAAGGCTGAGTTTTTCCTAGCTTTTCTTAACTTTCTTATGATGGTTCTTCTCCAAATGTAACTTCAAACAAGATGAATCTATATGGCCATCTCTCATCCATAAACTAGTAGAGGCATTTCATACATTAGTTCATCAACAATAGATATTCATGTTTAGAGAGCAAAAGACTAAAGTTATAAAGCTCAAATGTGCAAGAAAAATGCAAACATTAAGGCACTAGTATAACCAAGAGATGCCCATTTCAGATGAAACTCTAGCAAAAATATAGGTATATCTCAATTAAAATCATTCCACAATGGCATACATTAGGTCTAAGCCACTTAGGCCTGAATATCAAGCAATCCCTAGCAAGACAATCTACTCATTAAACCCTCGAAATTGAAATCCCCTACTACTTGTCTTGCAACAATCATGAAATTCCTTACAACTTGCAATTTTCTACCATGCAAAGATATTCAACACACTTCCAAATGCATTTCACTTTAGTGTTTTGTGTTACAAAGGGATTTATTTAAATATTTGAACACTTACAAAGGCTTTGGAAATCAAAACAACTAAGAATGTACCACAAATTGGAATGTCATTGGATGGCAAAAATGGTCATGACAAAATTACCTCTTTCAACAAAATGGGGATTTGTAAAATACCTAGGCAAGTTCAAAAAGTACTAATGACTTCCTAATAATCTCTTTGGATGGTCCTCCCTCTAAAAGCCATAACTTTTGCATACAAACTTGAAATAAGGTTTTTTTTTTAATTGAATCTTTTTGAGAGCAAGGCAATTATGTAAAAATATTTAGGCTTGTTGGCGTTTCAAATCGCACCTCTGGAATGCGTTTTGGAAACAAACAGCTATGTGCAATAAACTGCTCTTCAAATTAGGAGGGGAAGTTCCCTCTTTTGCTGAGTTTGCATAAAGAAAGTAAACTAAAACTAATTTTGCCTATCTTTTTGATTCAGCTACGAGAACACAAGGTTATAGAACTCTAGATGTTGCAGCTAAGCTTTTCCCTTTAATGAAACTTAACAACTACAACTAACTTACGCTAAAAACGTTTTTATCCTCTCAAGTAAACACAGAGCAAAAGAGTTTAGAAATAAACGAGATTGATTTTCTGACATAGATACTTAAATAAACTATTTTAAACACACATCTACTAAATTTCAATGCAAGCTGAAAAGGAGATCATATAAGTATCACAATAAACGGAAATATGAGACTTTATATCAAGGCAGAAAAAGCACGCTCAAGACTTTATTTCCTCACACTTCTTGCACAACATAATAAACAGAAATCTGAGATTTTTTTATCGGGGCAGCAAAAGCACACTTAGGACTTTATTTACTCAAACTTCTGGCACAAAGTTACAATTCCAGGACAACAAGTTGTGGCAAAATACACACAACATGCAATCAAACTAGATTATCACTTGACACAAGACACATGTACTGACCAAGGATTTGCAGCTAAAAGAGGCATGCAAACTTGCCCTTAACACAAAGTGAACTGAAACTAAATGATAACAAACATGAAGGCATAGGCTCAGCAATTTTGTTATCACAAGCATGGTTAAAGAAAAATGAGCAAACACTGCTCTTATTTATAACTAAGTAGAGGAGTAGGGAACCCTAAAATCTCCTTGCTTTTACAAATAATACTCGCCAACTTGCAAGCTTTATTTCTAAACCTAAAGAAGATAAGCATCTAACACCTATGAAAACCTAAAACCAAGGAAAGCACCAACTATTACAACTTGATATCCTTCTTCTTCAAAGAATGGATAAGAATTGAGATAAAAATAGAAAGAAAGCTTCTAGAAGATTGTTGCTTTGAATCTCAGCCACATTCGCCAAAAAGCTGATTTATTTCTTGTTTTTCGAGTGAAGAATGCTGCTGAAAATGGAATGTTAAATCGTGAAAAAGCAATTTCTCTGAAAAAAGTTGTGACCTCGATTTTGTAGAAAATCACGTTCCGAAGTAACCCAGATGCTTGGAAACTAAAAAAGCTAATCCATCCTGAAAAAGCAGCCAAAAAGCAATTTCTATAAGAGGGAAAAAATTCTCAATGTTCAAGAGGATGAAAAAGTAGAGAGACCCATGTGATCAGAAACGGAAAAAGCTAAGTGGTTGTTTTGAAAAAGCAACGCCCTAGAAGTTTGGATCATGAAAAAGTGTTCCTTTTCGCTCACTGATCTCAAAAACACGAAGAACATCGAAAAAGCATGCCATTTGGGTCTTCAAATCTTCATTGAGGAAAAAGAGAAAATTTTCTTGCTCTGGACTCCAACCTGAAAAAATGAATAATGAAAGACAAAATCTCCTTTATATAAGTTATGGTTGAGAAAAATCTGCTTTCATTTGCTTTTAAATCCTTCGGAGCCAATCCCGGACAAGTTCGTTGAATGTAGATGTCGTTTCAATGTTGAAAGATAAAAACTTTAAAATTTTGGAAAAAGTGACTAAGGCATTGAGCCTTGGGCGCCCTTCTTAGCCTAGGGTGCTTTTCCCTAGCAAACTTAGTCAAATTTCTTTGAAATTTCAACTTTTTTGCTTGATTTTCGCCTCCATTTGATCTTTGATTTCTGAGTGCTCAGTGATTCTTGTGAACTAACGGAGGATCTCATCGTGGAGCTGGAGTAGATCTGACGAAGTTGTTTTGGAGGCAAATTTTCATAACAGCTTCATCTGACCCCTCAAAAAGCTGGGCGCCTATCTCTTGCAGGGGTGCCCATGATCACCAATGTTAGTTTTTATTTCGCAAATTTCAACTCTCTGTGTTTTCTTGATCTTCTCGTGAATCTTCAACTTCGGGAGTTCAGGAGGTCTGATGAATGAATGAATGAAAGATTTTAATGACGTATGTTATACCCCAAATTAAAAAGTTTGCTACACTTAGGCATTTTGAAGAAATGAGTCAAGATACTGTCAAATCTGTCAAAAAAGGTCAGAATTGGGGTTTTGAATGTCTTGCATGGGGGTCAAAAACATGAAATTTTCAAAATCTGACAATCTGGGTTTGTTCAAAAACATCAAACTTACAATACGCAGATTTCAATCTTTCATCCCTAAATTTTAGGAAAATTTCTATTTTTAGCAGTTTTCTAAAAATAGAAACTTTTTTTGGGTTTCTTACGAAACGGATACTTATAAAATTTTCTAAAAATAGAAATTTTGGCTTCTAGGGTTGAGACTGATTTTGATTGGCTTAAAATACTTCCTCATTAGGCTGGTGCAGTCAGAATCACGAAAAGATCAGTTTTGCCCTAGTGGGTCTATTCTTTTTCAAAAGCTTCTTTTGGAGAATCAAGGTTATCAATGGAGGTCAATCAGCTGCAAGGTGTCGGAATGAGATGTTCAAGCGTCAAACAGAAGCTGTCAACGATGAAAGTGCACAAAAACCAAAGAAAGGAGAAAAGAAGCTGAAAATTTTGAAAAATGCAAAAATTTGTCTAACTCTGGTGAATCCAAGCGCCTCCAGCCAAGAAGGGCATCCATACTCCCATGCCTTAGAAAATTTTCGCATCCGGCAGTCGAGGCCAAGGCAAACATGTCAAACGAGGAAAGAAATTTGAAAATCTCAAAATATTTTCTAAGTCTGCCAGCCATGGGCGCCCCTGAAGAGAATAGGCACCCATCTTTTTGAAGGATCAGATAATGAAGTCAGGGTTGGCTTCCCCAGGCAACGTTGTTCAGTTTCTCATCAGCTTCGCAGCGGATGTCTTCGTCAGCTCATCAGATCACCCAGTCGTCGGCAAATCTAGATCAAACAGAGGTCACAGAGAGGGGTGTTTAGAAATTTGAAGGTGAAAAACAATATAAATGGCTAAGTCTGGTGAATCTGGGCACCCCTGGACAAAAAGGGCGCCCAAGTTTTTTGAGGGGTTGAATGAATCAATTTGTAGAAGGTGCCTCTAACGAGACTTCGTCAGACTTGATCAAGTTGTCCAACGCAATCATCAGCACGTCCGTCGGAGTAGGCAATCATCGGATGTCGCAAGCTGAACAGAGGAGGAAAAGTGAATGAAATGACAAAAGTCAAAAGCAACAGTGAAAAACTCAAAATAAAAACTATCTCTGGAGGAGATGGGTGCCCCTGAAGGAAAAGGGTGCCTAAGGTTTTAAGGCATCAGATGTCAGTTTTCAGTGATGAAGTATCTAGGAGACCCCTTCCAGAATCTTGTTAGCTATCCAGTGGACCTGTCAGTTAGCCAATCTGACAAGTGCAATGTCCGATATCATGAATTCATCTAAAGGTCAGAAGACAAGCATAAATTTGAATATCATGAAAATGGCTAACTCTGGAGAAAGTGGGCGCCCCTAGAGGAGAGAGGCACCTGACTTTTTGAAGTGTCAAATGAAGTTTTCATCAGAAGTCTCCTCCAAACAAACTTTGTCAGATTCGATCAGGCTCAGTGGTGAAACATTTTGTTCGTCCATCGGATCAAGCTGGAGGTCGGAAAACAAGATCAAATTGAGGTTGAAAATTGAGTGAAAGTTGAAAATGCTGAGAAAATGGCTAAGTCTGGGTGAGATAGGCGCCTCCTGTCAAGAAGGGCGCCCAACCTCACTTGCCTTAGTCAAATTTTTGAAGATTTCAAAATGTTGAATCAAGAGGAAACGTTCACATTCATTGCACAAACTCAAATTAGGGTTTGAAGAAATAGGGTTAAAGAGAAGGTTGTTTCACTCAAGACAGAGCTTATTTAAAGCACTTTGTGTTTTATTTTTCATATTTTCTTGCAGGTGTCTTCAAGGAGAAACAGAGCAGCAACTTCAAACCTTATTTTCAAGATTCAAGAGCTTTAACTTGCTGGTTTTTCAATAAATTTTCAGATCAGCACTCAAGAAGGCTTGCTTTTTCATGTTTTTCTTATCACAACATCAAACCTTTGAAGGAGGAGGCCATTGTTTTCAATTTTCAGCGAGTTGGTTTATACTGGTTCTATCTTCTGGATAATTTTTGAAGAATTTTCTCAAGGTTGCAGCAGCTGCTTTTTATTTTGCATGTCAAAGAAAACTTCAAATTTTACAACTTCCAATCTTCTGGGTCTATATCAAATCTTCTTCTGGACAAAACCCATATCACAACTTTTTCAGTGAAACTTCAAGTGGCTGATTTTTCAATGAAACTTCGAGGTTTTCAAAATCTAATCAACTGGGTTCATCCAAAATGTGCTCATGAACAAAACCTAGATGCCAGCTTTTTCTGCTTTTTCGGAGAAAAATTAGGGTTTGTTGCTTTTTCAGTCTACATTCATTATTTTGAAAAACGGACGATCTGGGTTGGCTTGTAATGAAATTCCAAACAAAACCAATATGTTAGAAAAATTTCCAAAAAATTCATCCATTTGACGAAGAAAATCAGCAAGTTATTTTTAGGGTTTGTGTTGAGCTTGTCCGAGCATAGTCAAGTTTACAATCAATCTTCAAGTTTTTCAACATGAAGTACTCTTCCATCAAATTCAGAGCCAAACAAGTGTTGTATCATAATTATCTGAACATATGATGTTGGGAAGTACTTTTTAGTACCATCATGGGCATAAAACGTCATCATCTCAGTTGAAGAACGTGCAGAGGGAGTGGTATGAGCGAAAGGACAAGTGTTGGAAAAAGTTGTAGAATACTCTTATGTGGGAGAATCAAGAGAAGTATCAGAATGCACAAAGTTGCAGAGCGGCCAAGTTATCAACGAATGAGTCATCTTTTGAGGCAGCGATGATTTTCAAAAAACAAAATTCATAAAGAAGCTGAGGATGGCAAAGATTCTCCAAGTTTGATTGCAAAAGGGGAGAAGATCTTAGAAAAGCGGAATATGGCTATAGATAGTATCAACACTCCTGATAGAGAAGTAGTTTCCCGCTTTTTGGTGGATGTGAGAGAGATTTAAAGCGACAATCTTCTAGAAGCTTTCTCCAAGCTTTCTTTTCATTCTTGTCTCACGCTTTCTTTCTATTTTCGTCTCAATTCTTATCCATTCTTTGAAGATAGAAAGAAAACAATTGTAACAAGTTGTCATGAGTTGGTACTTTCCGTTTTTAGATGCTTTCTAGGTTAGATGTTTTAATCTTGTTCTAGATTTAGAAATAAAGTTTGCATGTTGGCAAGTGTTAGTTGTAAAAGCAAGGAGATTTTAGGGTTCCCTACTCCTCTGCTTGTGTATAAATAAGAGTAGTGTTTGCTCATTTTTCTGGAGCCATGCTAGTGGTAACAAGACACAAGTCCCTTTAGTGCCTTCTCTTTGTTATTCAGTGTTGTTCAGAACCGTGCTTGTGATAACAAAATCGCTGAGCTTATGCCTTCATGTTTGTTATCAATTTAGTGTCAGTTCATTTTGTGTAAAGAGCAAGTTTGCATGCCTCCTTAGCTGCAAATCCTTGTTTAGTGCATGTGTTATGTGTCGATTGTAATCTGGTTTTGATCGCATGTTGCAACCGTGTTGCTACAGCTTGCTGTCCTGGAATTATAATCTTTTGTTCCAGAAGTTTGAGTGAATAAAATCCTGAGCGTGCTTTGTCTACCTCGATATAAATATCTCAGATTTTCGTTTACTGTTTTGTGTTAGAAGTGTGAGGAAATAAAATCTTGAAGCTTGCTTTGCTGCTCTTGAAATAAAAGTCTCATATTTCCGTAATACTTTTATGATCTCTTTTTCAGCTTGCCTTAAATGTATGTTGAAGAAAAGTTTGTTTAATTATCTTTGTCAGAAAATCAAACTCGTCCATTTCTAAACTCTCTTGCTCTGCATTTACTTGAGAGGGTAGAAACGTTTTAAGCATAGGTTAAGTTGTAGCTGTGTATTTTCATTAAAGGGAAAACCTCAACCGCAACATCTAGTGTTCTATAACCTTGTGTTCTCACAGCTAAACCAAAAAGATAGGCGTAATTAAGTTTAGTTTACTTTCTTTATGCAACTCAACAAAAGAGGGAGCTTCCCCTCCTAATTCGAAGAGCAGTTTACTGCACATAGCTGTCTGTTTCCAAAACGCATTCCAAAGGTGCGATTTGAAACGCCAACAACGTCCACGAGACTAAACAGTCTATGGGACCAAGACAAACATCTTAATTTGTTTTCATGCTCTTTTCCAGGTCGGATCTCCTGCTATTAATTTTGACTACAAGGTTGGTCGTCTGGTTGATCTTCTCCTCCTCAAATAACTGTTGCATATTTTCCACACCCAAACTATTTGCGTATTGATTACGGATATCTTCATAAGCTATGCATTCCATGACGAAGTGCCATTCCGTCTCCACCACCCCTTTATTACAAAATATGCAAGTTCTTTCTTCCCAAGCTTCCTTAGGTAACTTCCACCTACTAGTCTCACACCTAAGATGATGTGATCCCATCCTCAACTGTGCAACTAACAACCTCGCTTTCCCTTTAATAGCAACCCCTAAATAGGTTTTTTCACCATGATTGTTGGGTTAAATTCTTTGATGAACTGACTAATTGCTCTATTGCGTAGCTTGGTTGAATCTAAGATGATGACCTTGGAGACTGCAACTGCCAAAACTACCATTTTAGGCCTCAAAATCCTAGGCGCCTATCTTCTCCAGGGGCGCCCATGTTTACCAATCTTAACCATTTTTCCACTATCTCCTCTCCTTCAGATGATCTTGCCATTTCGGATGATCTGGAGCTCTGATAGGCTGACGGTTGGACTCGTCGGATAGCTGAGAAGATTTTGAGGGGGGTCTCCTAGGAGTGATGTCTCCAGAAAAGTTGATTTGCAGCTTCAAAAGCTTGGGCACCCTTCTCCTTCTGGGGCGCCCAACTCCACCAGAGTTAGTCAAATTTTGCATTTTTCAACTTTTTCAACTTCCTTTCTCTGTTCCCCGTTCTTCGTGCACATTTGTCGCTGACAGCTTCTGTTTGACACTTGACCGTCTGATTTTGACACCTGGCAGTTGAATGACCTCCATTGATGACCTCGGTTCTTCAGAAAAAACAGAATAGACCCATTAGGGCAAAACTGATCTTTTCGTGACTCTGACTGCACCAGCCTGATGAGGAAGTATTTTAAGCCAATCAAAATCAGTCTCAACCCTAAAAGCCAAATTTTCTATTTTT
Source organism: Sequoiadendron giganteum (assembly GCA_007115665.2). NCBI lineage: Eukaryota > Viridiplantae > Streptophyta > Pinopsida > Cupressales > Cupressaceae > Sequoiadendron > Sequoiadendron giganteum. The sequence goes on along the minus strand of CM021103.1, from coordinate 590,174,244 downwards.
AGAAAATTTTGTAAGTATCCGTTTCTTGAGAAACCCAAAAAAAGTTTCTATTTTTAGAAAATTGCTAAAAATAGAAATTTTCCTAAAATTTAGGGTTGAAAAACTGAAATCTGGGTATTGTTGGTTTGATCTTTCTGAGCCGACCCAGATTGTCAGATTTTGAAAATTTGGAGTTTTTGACCCCCATGCAAGACATGCAAATCCCAATTTTGACATTTTTTGACAAATTTAACAGTATTTTGACTCATTTCTTCAAAATGCCTAAGTGTAGCAAAAAATTTAATTTGGGGTACAACAAAGCTATAATGTGATATAATAAGTATTTTTGGACCTACAAGAAAAGTCCTCATTTTCCCATTTAGTACAACTTGAGCCTTTCACTAACCAATCTTAACCATAATGGTCGCAATGACCTACAAATTTCTTCTTGGTATTTCTGGAATTACCTTCTTTGTCTTAGGCTTTAATGATTGAATCCCACTTCTCACTAGAGAGGATAGAGGACCCTCTAAGAAATAGACTTATCCATTTAGTTTTGATACTTTTTTTGATGCCATGGATTTCATAATCCATGAGTTTTGTATACAATTGACATTAAATATATTTTAAATTGTTGTTTCTTCCAGTTAAAATCCACTTTTATACTCATGTAGTCAATGTATACTTGTGTAAGTGATCAAATTAGCTTCTATTTGATTAGTTAATTGTGTCTTTAAAGTTTATTTATTGAAGGGTACATGATACAAATTTTAAATACTTAAAATATCTATATTTCATGGTTTTCTCAATTTGCCGAGTCTGCACCAAGTCTGAGTCCAAATCAAAAATCAGCTTGCCAAGTCTGCACTGAGTCTGAATCTTGTAACTATGATTTATAGATGTAAGTGGCAATGACTATTACAAAGATCAATAACACCCTACAATAATCACTTTTGCATCATTGTTCTCTTTAAGATTTTTCCCCTGTTAAAAAAATCTTTATTCATTTGCAAATATCTATATTCTGCAGATTCTGCAGACATACAACGTTCCTTAGCCTTATAAAAGGCTCGAGAAGTCTTGCTCTAATCTTTGAATGCCTAAAATCATCTTTAAATATTTGTGTAGCCTTAAATAAGCTTTTGTAGAATCCACATCCTTTATGAAGCCTTGTATGTTAACAATCTTCCTTACATACTGCAAGAAAATGTAAGTTAAGCTTGGTATCAGCAATATTTCTCAGGGCTCTAACTGTCCCCAACTATTTTGAGAAAATCCACTTTAGAATCTTGATGTGTGGATCTTCTCATAAATGATAAGGACAAGTATATCAGTGAGTTTCTTTTCAAAAGTTTGCATATGAAACATTAAAACCAATTTTTTATTTTGTTTAGATCATTTGAAAGACTAAACTCCTAAATTCTAACACCTCATCCATCCAAGATATAGCCTTTCTACCAAATAATTACCCTATTTTATCACAGTTTTTAATTCTTTGCTAATTAATATTAGAATTCAAAGTTGGCGAATGGCCAAGATCTGTGCTGCAATTTTTGCAGCCTAAAACAAAATCTACTTTTTCATGGTAGACTTTTAGGATATAAACTACTTGAACAATTTCTGAATAATTCATGTCATTTTTGCCATTAATATTTTGCTTAGATAAAAGCATAGATCTCTTTTTCCTTATAATCAGAATTTATATTTCTATAACAAAAACTAGTGATAACATTATGCAATTCCATGGGTTTACATTCAAATAAAAGCTCATCAAACAATCAACTTATCAAGTAAGCTAGCATTCACCTTGTATTGGATGTGTTCCAATTCTATCCTGAACTGTTGTAACAAAGTGTATGGAACCTCTGTGGAATCATAATAATTTCTCTTCAAATAAGGATACGCAAGAACAGACTCCAATTCTGTTGTATCTTCAAGTGTATATACCTTTGCCAAAAAAAAAATATGATATAAATCAGGAAAGGGAACAACCACTCCAATTCTGTTGTAACTTCAAGTGTATATTCCTTTCCATAAAGCAATATAATACCAAACATTCATGAATCAAATTTACCACACAGATTCAACACCGTGGCATCAGAAGGTTTGAAAACCACTGTTCAAAAAACTATTGACTTGCTTGAGAAAATGATTAGAAAACATAGTCATTGATAACTTTGTGCATACCCATGGAAAACATGGAAAGACATCCTATTTGGAAGATTCATATGAATAGATTTGTTTTACCACTTTCTTGGGGCTGATGCAAGAGTTTTAAGTGAGAATGATAAGTTTTACTTATAAAGTATGACCAACCTCTTAAGACTTAAGATGCTGAACCAATTTGTCCGAGAATTGAAAACTCAACTCTCAATATATATCAGTATAAGGCAAGAGGAACTATAATTGGCAAGTGTGTGCACTGAATTGCATTTGGGATGTCCCTTAAGATTTATAATTTTAAAACTTAAAAAAAAGAGGCTATTATATTAATGAATATAAATAACCAATGTAGATCCATGGAAGAAAAAGTACTAGTTAAGAATTAAATTAGCAGTCCTACAGTAACAAAGAACATATGGGATTGAAAAAGTTAACTAGACACAGAAACAAAGTAAAATTAATGATGTGATAAAACCTATCCATGATATATGAGTATTAAACAAATAGCCATGGAAGTGAAGGAACCATCAAGGAAACAAGAGATCAATGAAGACAAAAGCTAGAAACCAAACTGGAAATCAGTGTTATGACACACATGTACCAAGACTTAGAGCATGACAAGTCAATACAAAACCTGATAATGTATTTAAGTAAATGCCTAGTTTAGCATGAGGCTTCACCTAAACACAAACCATTGTTTAAGATCATTTACCAGATAAATTTTAGAATAAAGAAACAAAAAAGAGCCAAAACGAAGAGTTATCTATTCATCACATGAAATACACCATACAAAGAGTATGCTCACAATAAATATATTCATGTTAATCCACTAAACACATATCCCTGCGTGATAATATTATCTCAAGCAGTGACGGCATGAATAGCAGCCCACAAAGTAGAGGTGCAAAGTACAAGCCCAGGAGGAATGGATGCAAATTAGGAGAAAAGGAGAAAGGTGTGTATTAGTTCGTGACAGACCAACCAGCCGGAACCCCAGAATGAATAAATTAAGTTAAAGGAACATCTACTCATGCAAATAACAAAATAGAACTCAATTTTATTTTTTCATACGACTTATTTTATTAGAATGCATGTCCACAAATAGGTTTGAATGAGATAGGCACAAAAATCCTAGGACATTGAGTTTGCCCCAAGGACACATCTGTAACACTGGCATACTTATATTTTGTATTGCCTAGATACACTAGAAGCTGAACAATCATTTCATATTGATAAATATGTGCATTTTGATTGAATGGAATAAGCATTTCATTGAACATTTTTCTGGTTGTTTAATTCCTGTCTGTTTCATTTTTCAGTCTTTTCCACATTTCATTCCCCAACCTGACATTGGTATCAGAGCTTTGGCTGAAGGAGAAAGGTAAAGAAGAAGTGTGGGTTCCTATTGTGAAAAATTTTAGACATTCGTTCTTATTTTGAATGTTATTTTTCTAAAAGGATTTCAATGTGCAATTTATGATTTTATTGTGGAAAAAGGCCTATTGCAAGCGGTCTAAGTGCAGATTTATAAATTTATCACGGTTTAAAACAAGTAAGATGCAGAGTAAGAAGTAAATTCCAACACAAGCTCTGAATTTCAACTTGTGCATGTTCAACAAGTGTGCTAACATCCAGTATTCTTTTCTACTCCAGAATACTTGTTTGTAGAATAAGTGCAGATTAATTCCAATACAAGTTCCAAGCACTGCATTTATTTCAAAAAAGGACTCTGGGCTGAACTCATATGCTTCCTTAGGCTCACTGTAGGGCTGTTGTCTTTGTTTATATTCAAGAAATTTATTAGGTTTAATAATTCATAATTTGTTTGGCATGAAGTGGCAATCCCTCATAAGCAGAATGAATGCTGTACATAAGGGTAAATCCAAGCTACTGTGTAGGCAGGCATTAATGTATGCTGTTGTGATAAAGACAGTGTACCTCCTAGAGGATGAACTTGCTGCCATTTTGCTGCCACTCCAAAAGCCTTAACTAGCTCCTCACAAATTCAAGCTCATCTTTCAACATTTCAACCTGTGCCTCCAACATAGCAATGATGCCAGATCAACCATGGGTATTGTCTTTGTGGGCATTTTCCTCCTAAATAATGGACTTCAAAGCATCACTCTTCTAGCTATAAACCAACTACTTCTCTGATATTTGCATATCATGGATGCCTGACCCATGCCCCTATTCCCATCTCTGTTAAACACATTTTTTCTTGGTGCTGGAACCATTTTTTCTCTTTGTTTGTCACTCACAAATATCTCCACCGCCATGGTATGTCTTTGGGTCCAATTTTTCATTTAGGTTTTTCAATAGTTTGGGAATGAAAATATAGTCCCATGGTTTTCAAATTGGGGATAATTTTCATTGTGAAGTTGAATAGTAGGGTTGTTTTAATATAGTCTTTTAATGTAGGGATGTCTTAAAAGACTACAGAGTTCATTTATATAGTTCGAACTATTTTCATTAAAGCAGGGAATTTCTATTACTAACTAGGAGAAAATTTCATATTAGGTCATTTTTACCTACTTTACAATATTCAAGTGGGAGATATTTTTAGTCATGTTAAATATTTAAAAAATAATTAGATTTTAAATCAAAATTCAAAAATCAAACAAATTTTGCAAAACAAGTCACAACATTTGTTATACACAATGCCTCTAGTTCACATTTACAACTTAAGCTATCACAATTGAATTACTGGATCAAACACATAACATAGCTACACAATGGCATATGTAGCTTCATCCCTATAAATTGCCATGGAGAAATTAAAAAAATGCTATTTTCATTTTAATTTCCCTCTATTACCCATTCATCACTATCATAAGACATAAATCCCAACAAAAAAAAAAATTGATTTCTTTTTCATGTCCCCTTTTCGAAAATTGAGACATAAAGAAGACCTCTAGCCTATCCCCATTTCCCATAGGCTAAAGTGTAAGGCAAAAGATATAATTTATAATATTATTTTACATTGGGCCCAGTAATTTTTTATATAAGGGGAAACTTAATAGTATTATTAAAATAAAGTATTTTAAACACTAATAAAATAAAAATTATTTTTAAATAATTGAATAAAATAAAACAAAAAGTATTTTTTATACTTATGGAAATTGGACCCATGGGCCCATCTGGAAAGCTAAAAAACAAGGGCACTAGATTTCATTTAAGCATCTCATCTTGTCATCATCCACACCATAGATTGCAAACCCTTCGAGCACTCGCAAGTTTCTAAACTACACGAATAAACACAGGTTTATCAAGCCTTCAGTCAACGCATCTTCTCTTTCTTCATTTGCTTGTACCGGCTCTTCGGAGGCTAACCCATTATGACACCATGATTCCCGTCTATGTGTTGTGTATGAGAGTTTGTATCGGCAATGACGCCAAATTTTTACACGCTTATCTTTAACAAATTTAGAGAGTAAACGGAAGAAACAGAATTACAGAACATAATAAGAATAAACAACAACCGTGTTTCAAAAGATATAGTTTTTTTCTCGTTCATTCAATATGCAAGGTATATAGAAAAATCATAACATGTCATCCCCGACTATGAACAAGTATGTATATATAGTAGGCCGGTGTTGGTTAAGACTACCAACTCTCGATAACTACTAACCGACAATAACAACCGGTCGGGGACTAACACACAATTACAAAAGATAATTATTTCTTTATTTATTTATTACCTAGCCGACTAAAACATATTCACTTGACTTTCAACCGACTACAAACAATTATGATTATTTACTTAGCCAATTACAATAAGACTTGTTTGGATTATTTCCAGACTACATCAGTGGTCCCTAAATTATAGCTATTTTATATTAGCACCATTTTAATGAAAATAATTAAGACTACACATTTTATTTTACTGCAGAAAAGTAAATTAATGCATACTAACATTTATGCAGCTTTTGAATATTTATGTAATAATAATTGACTGACAGTTACAGATTAAACTTATTGTAATGAAAATGCAATAAATTTGGACAATCCTCTGGCATCCAATCTCTAAATTACCCATTTACAAGTCCCATGTCTCGTCAATAGCTGTTAAAGAGGTACTATCGAAATATTATTGAAGTTGAGAACAGAAAGTATAGTCCACAGAAGTAAAAAATCTTCTAGATTTTAAGATACTTTGATATTGCAGGTACTTGCAATTTTTTGGCACTCTTTTCATCTGTGAGAAAGTAAATTCTTGAATATGCGAAAACAATTCACCCTCAAAACATATGATCATATTAGAGTTGAAATGTGTGCCTTGCAACCTTTGCATTCAATATAGTTTCAAGCTGCTGAACCTCAGCTGCACAAATTGATGAACTAGTTCCTGCAATAAATGACAGCATTTTACAAGCTTTAAAATAGTTCATTGTAGAAGTCAGTCAGCAATTAAACTTCAAATACTATATTCTATCGATAACAAAACAATATTGTACACTGCAATTTGAATACAACAAATAAAACATTAATCTTCTCATTCATCTAGTATTATGTCAATCAAAATGAATGATCTCAATTTTATATAAGTGTAGAGCGTAGATCTTACCTCTCGAAGACACAGGAGATGCAGTCATTCCAAATATTCTAGGAAGATTCTTCACATTTTCAGATGCTTGTCTGTGATAAAATTCCTATAATAACAACTAATGATATCATTTAGAGACTTTGCATCATATTATATTGAATAATGTTAATATTTATTATACAACAAAAAAAATTAAAAATATAGATATCTTCCACCTCCCAATAGAATAGAATTTCAGGAATGTTTAAACAAGAATGCAAGATCATTAAAAGACTCAGAACATACAATTAAAGAGATATACAGAGATAAAACAGATTAGTTGGATATTTAAGGAAGGAGAATTGTTTAAGCCAGTGTTACAAGACTCGCCTAAACTCGGCGAGTACTCGCGAGTCCCGAGGCGGGTGAGGCTAGGCGAGTCAAAATGACTCGAATGCTGAGTACTCGCCGAGACTCGCCGGACTCGCCGAGTCTCGTGCCTCAAACTCGGGCATTTTAATTAATTTTTTTAAAAATCTTTCATTTACAATTTTTTTAATTAAATGGTGTGCGCCATGGAGGTTTGTGTGGTTTTGAAGGTCTTCATTTGGGCTTGGTGGCGGGGGATCCGCCCCTCGACCCCGCCCTGTAGACAGGGAGCGTGCCCAGGCGCTGCCCCAGGACCCTGAAGGGGCACCTCGATTCTGGGCAGATCCCCCAGACCCCCGCAAGGGGTGCTGCCCCTTGACCCCACTGGGAGCGCTGCCCCCATAGTGAGGGGCACTGCCCCTCGACCCCGTTGGGGTGTTTCCCCCAAACCCTCATCAAACTATAGGTCTAAGCATGTTATAGGCCAATGATGAATCATGATCATAAAACCTACAAAATACATATCCCCTGTTGCAAATCTTTGCATCTTTCACAGTCAAAGCCATAATCAAGGATTATCTTGTTCCATACATTAGACAACAAAACATGCAGTCTTGAAGGCTACAATAAAATTTTAATAATAAATTCCTCACTTGAATATACATACCAATCATTGAGACGCAAGCAAATATCATGGCTACATCATCATCTAGGACCTATCTTAGACACTAGCGCATGACTTGTCGTGATGTTGGGATGAGTAATCCAAGCTCTTCTGAGCCATAGACTTATATTTTTAGTTTTGATATTTGTTTTGATGCCACAAATTTCATATTCCATGTGTTTTGTATACATTTGACAATATTTATATATCTGAATGTGTTATTTCCTTCAGCTAAAATTTGCGTTTATACTTATGTGATCGATAGATGTTTGTATATAGGATCATAGTAGTTTCTATTTCATGATGTTATTGTGTATTTGAGGTTTATTTACTAAAGGGTGCATGAAACAAGCTTTAAATCTTTAAAAATCTCTAAATTTCTTGGGTTTTTCTATTTGCCGAGTCTTTGCCGAGTCTTGGGCGAGTCTGGGCTCCGAGTCCGAGTCCGAGTCAAAAATCGGCTTGCCGAGTCCGAGGCGAGTCCGAGTCTTGTAACACTGGTTTAAGCAGCTCGAATAGAGTAGAACATCATCTTTATGATTAAGACTGCTTGTATGGTAGTATTAGGTTGTTAGTGAATTCAACATGTACTGATAAAGCACTTGGAGGATCTCCATTAATAGAGAATATAAAACAAGAAAATAGTCTTTAAGGTCACGAAGTTAGTTTCCCTCAGATTCCACTATGTTAGCAACCATAGACAGCCATCATTGATTAAATTTAGCCTTTATAAATGTCATAGTAATGGATGTTGTCGAGCTGCCAAACAATAAATTGGCATTTTTAAAGCAGAGACTAAGACTTCTGCACGCCTTACTTTCTCGTAACTATACATGTTTTGTCTTCCTATTATCAACAATACTGTAAACAAATGCAGTGAAGACTCAAATCAAACCAGAGTTAAGCTGCATGTGCACACAAAAGCCATGGTACTCAATTTCAGAGGTAACAGACACCCTCATATCAATGGTAAAACAAATGAACATCAATTTCGTTAAAGAATAGTAAGATTATAACCTTGCAAATATTAAAGGCTTTGGAACCCCCAGACATCTCAGAGCTGCTTACCTAACTCCATCTACAGATATTATACAATCATTTCAGCATTGTGCCTGAAATATCTAAATGGCCTGAAACCCTATTTTTGGGCTAGTGTTAGAGACCATGGCTGACTGTTGACCAAGTTCTTCGACCATAAGCCATGGCGATGAAGGTAACATTGGAGCCTCTACTAGAATCCCCAATTGCTGCACCCACTAGTCTATTATATGTGCTTCTTTGGCCAATTTGTCTCCCTGATCAATACATGGTCTCCAAGTAGGTTGCTCTCGGCTAGCAATGCGGCTAGTAGTGGTTTTGGCGGTGTAGCTAGCAGTGTTAGCAGTCTTAGTAATGTACCTAGCAAATCTAGTGATGCCTCTAGTGGTCCTAGAAATACACCTCGTGGTAGGCGTGGCGGTGCTAACGTTGGCCCTAACAGTGTTGGCAGTGGCACTAGCAATGCTACCATTGGCATTCCCATTGGTAATGTTGGCATTGCCACTAATGATGCAATTGGCAGTGCAACTGGCGGTGTTGGCGATGCAATCGGCGGTGGTGGTAGTGCCACTGGCGATGCCACTCCTGTAGTTGTCTATTCACTGGTATAGCGTCGTCTATGGGTACGATTGTCTGCAACATTTGAAGACTCCAATCACAATGACGTACATGTTGCTTCATTGGAAGTTCAACTTTCCTTGGCCATCACTTGTTCTACTTCTGCTTTGGCCTCTCGAAGTCTTTTCTTCCGTGTACTAGGGTCTAGGTACACGACTATCGTTTGTGAACCTCCTCATCCTCCACTTCCAGCATGTTTATACCTTTTTGTTTTGAGCAGTAAGTGTCTTCGTGATCGCTTGGTCCACACAACCTATATAACATTCCTCCTTTGCCTTGATTGTTTTGGCATTCTCTAGTGAAATGACCCCATTCATTGCACTTTCAACACTAGATCATGGGTCTTCCTTTAGAATCGTACTAGATTTGGCTTTTTGGCCCACTATTATTGTACCAATCATTATCTCCTCTTTTGTTGTGATACCCGCCAAGAGATACTTTATTCTTGTTATTATTTTGTAGTTTAGGAGGTGTGGTCAAAGGGGTTGACTATTCCCCCTAGATGAAGAGCACTTGTGTGCTTCTTGTTTCTAAATTGTACGAGCATTCCTTGATGCAATGTCCCAGTACCTAATAAATGTCAAAAGTGATTTCTTCGGACAATTATTTTGTGTGACCTATTTTATAGTCGACGCACCATAGTTCTTTAGTTTCTTTTGGGTTTTCTTTTCAGCCTTCAGTTCTTCCATCATGCGCATCATATCTCGTTGAAGGGCCTAAACAATTTTAGATTCTTCGTCACTACTGTCATTTGTACTCTCGTCATCATTTGTATTATGTTTTCTCGAGGAGGATGTTTTGTATTCACTCTTGATGTCCATCGCCTGATTGTAAGCTTCGACATCTGACAATGAAGGTACTACCTTTATCTCCTTCCGCAACGAGGGAATTAGTCCTTCAATGAACCAATGCTTCTTAAGTCCATCTGTCGGCTAGTTCTCTAGTTTTACCAATAATTCTTTGAGCCTACAATTGTAAGCTCGCACATTCTTGTGCTTCCCCTGTTTGGTGTTATATGTCTCAACGAGGATCTCATCGTCATCCCTTAGTAATCTGAACTCTGCCTTGAATGCTTTTCTCGGTGCATCCCATGAGGTTGTGTCTTTTGTTGCTAATTCAATGAATCAATCTATTGCTATACCTCGTCACGTTGTTGGGAATGCTCTCAGCCAATAATTTATGTCTTCTTGGTTGTTCGTTATCAATATGCTCTCACAATTTTTGCAATGACTCACCGAATCCTCTAACCCGTTCATAAATTTTGGCAATTTTCATCTTTACACACTCAGACTGGCTGGCGAAAGCACCATCTTCCTTCCCAATGTTCTCCCTATGCGTTGGATCTGTTTGGACTGTTTCGCTCGATACTTTTCGGTGTCTATCATACACTCACGCCACATACTAGTCCTCCACTCGTCCATCCTCAACATCCTCTACACTTTAGGTATCCTTAGAATCATTCTTGCACTCTCTCCATCCGAGGGTCTTTGGTTCAGACCCTCCAATTCTCAGTTCTTCTCCCGATATAGAGAATTCTTGGATGTGGCGTATGTAATTTTCAATTTCTTTGGTTAATTCATTTTCGGAGTCTCTTCTTCATCATCTAATACTGTTTCTATGGTCAATTGTCTTGGTTGGTCGGCAAGGTTTTGGTTTGTTTCTTTGGAAATGTCTTGGTTTGTTTCTTCGACGATTCTTCCAAATCGTCTTCATCGTTCCTCTTGCTTCTTTACTCTCAGGGATCTTCATACCTATTCTTTTGATGATTCCTGACCGCTTGGAATTCGGTCCCTGTCTTTATTTGGCTACACGGGCATTAATCCTTAGGAGTACACCTACGACTAGTTTTGCATTCTTCCTCCTCTTGTTTGTTTCTTTCTTCATATCATTGTAGTATGTGTTGCCTTCTTTGTTCTTTGTCTTTGTCAGCCCGAAGATCTTGGAGCATGATATAGTGATGTGCGATCAATCGCGACAGTCTATCAAGAAGGCGATCAACCTTTGGATTGACAGTCAAATTATCCTAGATGGTTGCCTGAGAGACCTCTCACCTGAGAGCTTCCCTCTGTACGTGTTCATTCAGTGAGCTATCCCAAAAGTTTATGAGGCCTTCCGTCAATGTGTTTTCTCTTTCTTTATTTGTTTGTATCAGCTCTTCAGTTGGCTGACCCATTACAACGCCATCATTCCCATCTATGTGTTGTGTGCGAGAGTTCGTATCGGCAATGGCACCAAAATTTTACTTGCAAATGCTACTTGACCGATTAATACAGAGTAAATGGAAATAACATTATTATAGAACATAAATGAATAACAATCATGTTTCGAAAGATATAGCTTTATTCTCAATTCATTTGTGGATATGCAATAAGTACATCAAAATCGTAACAGTGGTCCCCGACTATGAACAACAAATACATATAAATAGTAGACCGATGTTGGTTAAGACTACCAACTCTCGGTAACTACTAACCAACTATAACAACCATCGGGGACTAACACGTAAATACAAAACATAACTATTTATTTATTTATTTATTTCCTAGCCAACTAAAACATATTCAATTAACTTTTGACCGACTACAATGTGAATGTGAGAGGCCATTAAAGCTATAGATGTAAGTTTTTCTTTGTTGCAAATTCATGTAGTTATTTTATTTGATGAAATTAAATTGAAATGAAATAAATAAATAAATTGATGTTAAGCTTTATGTAAGCTTTGTTAAGTGTTTGTGTGAGTTTGTGGATTTTTTAGGGGAGTTCCAACATCATGATTTCTCACAACTGATGTCTATAATTATCAAGCCTCCTCCAAGGAGAGACAAAGTGAGATCTTCAATTACAACTGATGCATAGGGGCTAAGACAAGCATAGATTATCACCCTTCTAACAAATAAAGCAAAATAGAAATGCAACCCTCAGACTACCAAGTGACCACAATTTCACTCAAAAAGCAAGCAATGGATGAAGTTCAAAAAGTATTAAGTCCTTTATTGATTTTATGATACAAAAGATTGACAAGGATAAGGTGATTAAGGAAAACTAAAAAAGAAAGTTTCACATCTCACCTCCTACATTGTAATGTCCCCCGCTTGGGAATGCCCTAAATTTCCCTAAACTCTTTAAGTTCCAATTGATAAATGAGTTAGCGAGTACTTTTCAACTAATTGAAACCTTGATTGAAGTCCTTCATTCCCAATCAATCTGGTCTTCACACTTAGAAGATATTATTACTATTGAAGGCAAGAATGACAAATATGCCAACCATGATAGATACTTCTCTTTATTTTATTTATCTTCATTTTCAGATTTATATCTGTAACGTATATACTCTGCTAGTGAATTCTTTTCCTAAAAAGCTTCCCTTTGTAATTCCAATATTTCTTCATCCCTCCTTCCTTCTTTCCATAGAATCCGATTTTATATTCCCCCCACTTGGAGAGGCTTGCGATTTCTTAGGAAAGGTCATATTCTTTTGTTAACTAGCATCTATACCTTTTCATAGGCATCGCTTCACTTTGGATTAGTTATGTTTATTTCCTAATGAATGCCTGCTCCTTACTTAAATTAATCGTTGCTGCTTTTCCTAACATGAATTTTCTTATGTTCATATATTTCTATTAATATATTATATATTTAGTATTTACCCATTATATTTATAAATTTAATTTGTGAGGATATTTATTTTTATATTATTTATTTCTATTTTGAAAATGATACTCAACAATTATAATTAGAATAATAATATTTCAGTTTGTCTTTTAATTATAATTATTTTATTTATTATTATTATTTTTAAGTTATTTGTATTCTAATATTTAGAATATAATAAAAATAATTTACCAATATATTATTATTATTTGATTAATTGACTTATATATTATTATAATAATAATAATATTATATTCATCTCTGACTATTATAATTGTAATGTTATCAATGATAATTATAATTATAATGATATTTTAAATTGCCTTCTTCTAAATCAGTATTCTATCTAATGTGCATATTACTAACATGTTATTGTATATCTAAAAATATAAATATATTAAGCGTATACTTATCTCAGATGCCCCTTTGTAATGGGGACATCACATACATCCACTATTTAGTTGGCCTTGTCAAGTCTACTACTATGCCAATCCTGCAGTTTGTCCAAGCAACAAAGAAAGATATCCACTATGTACTAGAATTGGGTAACATCATCAAGGCTACCAAAGTATGGAATAGATTTATTTTCATTGGGATTCAAGTTCATGGAGAAAATTTCTACCTTGTGTGGTAAGATCTTGAAGGAGATTGATTCTATAGCCATTGGAGGATGGATTGGACTCAAAGCTGTAAGTCATGAAGAATAACTATCTGCAAGTCATAAAAAAAGCCAAGGTTGACTTTCAAACCTTAGTAGATGAGGGCACTTTGGATGGATGGGAGCCCCGCTTGCATAAAAGATGGAATCAGGTATACAAATACAGGATGGGATTTTTTAAAATACTTTTCATGATATGCAAAATTTTGTGGAAAGAATTGGTTGCAAATTTTATGATAATCATTCTTTCGGTGCAAATATTCTAAAGGATTGTAATGTCCCCAGTCAAACATCCTTAGGAAATAAGCAATTTTCCTAATGTATACTATAAAATGCAAAATATAGATGCCAAACTCTAATGAACAAGATATTGATAAGCAGCAGTTAATTTAGAAAACCTTTATAAATTAAAATTTTCAACTATGAACAGTAAATCCAACATCCCACAATACTGATATGAATTTTAGAAACCCTCAAATGCCAACAAGGATCAATTAGGACAGCAGTTGTAAGTGTTGATAGCTGACATAAGATTGGAAACTCTCATATGATGAAAATATGCTAGCAGATCTGACATATAATAGCTGATAAAAAATAAATGAAAACCTCACGTACACTTCACAATTAATCATGAACAGCAGATCTAATAAATAAAACTGATAACCAATGGTTGCATCCAATAAATCAGCATTTAAATCATTTAATAGTAACAATAAATAGATCAACGATTATGGCACTAAATATATTTATTTATTTCAACAGATCCAATGCACAGACTATGCAGCTATAGTGATAGTATAGTGCAGTACTGCTGCAGCAGTACGGAAGTACTGTAGCAGAAGCAAAAACGCCTTCAAAACAATAGATCTGCACTCCGATTGGTATGGCAGCCTTCAAAGATGGTACAACACTGCTATAGGCAGCTGGTTATAGCAAATAATTTCTAAAATCTCTTCACCACACGCTGAATAAATGCTGATCAAACTTGTACAGCAGCTGGGAATAGTGTTGGCAGCAGTAATACGATTAAAACAGCAGATCAATGCTTCAAAAACCCTTAAACCAGCAGCTATATGACTAAAATAACAAATCAAGCCCTCCAAATTCTGACAAATATTTATCCAGTGATGATATCGGGTAGATTTGCTTGCAAATAATCAAATGACCCAATCCTTGAAAATCAAATCTTCAACAAATCAACACAATTGTGATCCCCAAACAAATCACCTCTCATGGACAAGAGGATTTTCATCCTCAAATCCAAACATGGAAACCAAGAGGTTTTTCAGCCTCCAAATCTCCTACACTAAGGGATTCCGTCCTCAAATCCAAATATGGAAACCAAGGGATTTTCATCTTCCAAATCTTCTATACCAAGGGTTTTTGTCCTTTAATGTTTGTAATGTCCCTTCTTGGGATCTTCCCGATTTCTACCCTAGAATAACAATTCCAGCTTTTCAATCCTAAACTTAATAAAAACCATAGATTACATACTCTCCGATTACTCTCCGAGTAGCCGAGTAATCTCCAAAAAATTTGCATGCCGAGTAATTTCTGCTTTTACTCTCGGGCAGTATGCAGATGGATTTTCTCCCGTCAAATTATCGAGTAATCGCCAGTAGCTCGCAAAAAACCCACAAACTTGGCAAGTTTGTGTGTGTATATGCATGCAAACTTGGCATCCTGCATATGTTTATAGATATGTATGTGTGCACAGTGCAATCTTGAGTATACACCAGTGTTACAAGACTCGCCCAAACTCGGCGAGTACTCGCGAGTCCCGAGGCGGGTGACCCTAAACGAGTCCCAGAGACTCGGCTGCCGAGTACTCGCCGAGACTCGCCGGACTCGCCAGACTCGCAAGACTCGCCGAGTCTCGTGCCCCAAACTCGGCCATTTTGATTAAATTTTTTTTTTCTAAATTGCATTCTTTTTTTTTCAAATTTTTTAAATAAATGGTGTGCGCCATGAAGTTTTGTGTGGTTTTGAAGGTCTTCATTTGGGCTTGGTGGCGGGGGCTCCGCTCCTCGACCCCGCCCTGTATCGCTGCCCCGAGACCCCGGCGCTACCCGGGCCCCCGAACCCCTGCCCCTCGGGGCCGCTGCCCCTTGACCCCGTTGGGGCTCCCCCAAACCCTCATCAAACTATAGGTCTAAGCATGTTATAGGCCAATGATGAATCATGATCATAAAAACCTACAAAATACATATCCCCTGTTGCAAATCTTTGCATCTTTCGCAGTCAAAGCCATAATCAAGGATTATCTTGTTTCAAAATTCATACATTAGACAACAAAACATGCAGTCTTGAAGGCTTCAATAAAATTTTAATAATAAAATCCTCACTTGAATATACACACCAATCATTGAGACACAAGCAAATATCATGGCTACATCATCATCTAGGACCTAACTTAGACACTAGCGCATGACTTGTCGTGATATTGGGATGAGTAATGCAAGCTCTTCTGAGCCATAGACTTATTTTTTTAGTTTTGATATTTGTTTTGATGCCATGGATTTCATATTCCATGAGTTTTGTATACATTTGACAATATTTATATATCTGAATGTATTATTTCCTTCAGCTAAAATTTCCGTTTATACTTATGTGATCGATATATGTTTGTGTATAGGATCATAGTAGTTTCTATTTCATGATGTTATTGTGTATTTGAGGTTTATTCACTAAAGGGTGCATGAAACAAGCTTTAAATCCTTAAAAATCTCTAAATTTCAAGGGTTTTTCTATTTGCCGAGTCTTTGCCGAGTCTTGGGCGAGTCTAGGCTCCGAGTCCGAGTCCGAGTCAAAAATCGGCTTGCCGAGTCCGAGGCAAGTCCGAGTCTTGTAACTATGGTATACACATACAGAAATATCCACACACATTTGCCGAGTATTTGCCGAGTATTTGTCAAGTATTTCCCAAGTTTTCCCCGAGTCAAAAATTTTGGGCTTGCCGTGTACTCCCCGATTCCGAGTATGTAAACTATGATAAAAACATTATCAAATGTCATACACGATTCAACATGATCTTAGTTTAGGTCCTACAATAATATTAATAATCACTAAGAAGTAAGAATATATGATAACATCTAAATTTACAAGTATTAACATTAAATATTAAGATTTCATGATAACATATAAATCCACATAAACACCATTCATATTTAAACCAAAATACATCAATAGCATTAATAATTATTCCAAGGCATATTCCTATGGTAACCATATTAGGAATTTCTTGGGAATGTTAACAAACCACAATCTCAAGCATGGTTGTCCTTGTATTGCGAGAGCATGGGTGGATCCCTATCCCTATGCATTTTTAAACAAGCAAAAACACAAAAGGTTGCAACAGAAATATTCAAAAAATAAAACAAAAAATATATAGAGAGAGAGAGGGTGGGACACTACAGTGGTATCAGAGCCGGTGATCTTGCTAGCCTGTTGGGAAGCTAACCCTTGTTAGAATTTCAATTGCATGTTAGTGATAAGCACTTGCATGTGTGTGTTGGTAATTGCTTCTGATTCAGTAGAAGCATTTCAGTTGAATATCTTGGTTCATTGGCTTGTTAAAGTGTGTTGTACCCAAACCGAAATTTTTGCTTCATTAAAGCATTTCGCTTAAAATGGTCTAAACCTTGTAAAAGTGGGGTCAAAACTCAATTTTCGGGCAAATAAAGTATGGGCTTTTAGTCAGTGTGATGCCAGGAAGATACTAGCAAAATTTGAAAATTTTGAAAATTAGGGTTTTTGAAATCTATTTTTAGCCCGAAACCCTAAAAAATAGGAACTTGTCAGAATTGGATGAAATTAATTTTGATTGGCTTATTTCACATCACAATCACAGTGGTGAAGTCAGTTTCAGTTAAAAGTCAGTTTAAGGCTGGTGGGTAGTTTTCACTTTTTTAGGAGAAAAGTTAGGATCTTCGGGGTCATCAATGGCAGTTGGCCAGTACCAGGTGTCAATATCTAAGCCTGAAACTCAAAGAGGAACGCTCTACGATAAAAGATGTTGGAAATAATGCTTTTGATGGAGGGGATTTTCAGATTGGCAAAAAGTGCTAAAATATTCTAAGTCTGAGAACTTTTCACTATGTAACGTAGTAGACACTTGCGCAATCAACGTGCAAATCAACTTTATAGTGTCCGTACATGTGAAAATGATGAAGTATAGTCATCCACACACCTCAGCAGTCACAACGCTTCGACATGGTCAACAGCAGGGATGGATACAGCATTTGCAAAGCATAAAATGGTGAAAATCAATGAATTCAAAACAAATCCGCTCCCCTGTAGCCTAGGGGCGCCCTTCCTTTTGAAGGTCAAGATTGGAGTATTTTGGATTAAGAACACATTCATTATGTTCAGTTTTCAGTCGGCTTTCCGATTAGCCATGAAGCAAGATTATCCGAGTTACAGAACTCCGGCAAACGAAGACAGAAGCAGAGGTTACGAAGAGTGTTTTCATCAAGGAGGCAGTCTAGAGATGCAAATCCGCTCCCTTCTAGCCCAAGGGCGATTTTCTTTTTGAAGGCCCAGATCTAGATGCATGTGTGTTTTGATGGTTTCAGCCTTTGCAGAATTAGTTTAGCTTTTCAACGAGCTATCAAGCGAAAGCGTATCCAGTACAGAAATCCAGTTATCAGCATTAGAAGTGGAAATTGCAAGCAAGATACATGTCAGATGAAGTTTTGTAGAATGCAAATCCGCTCCCCTGTAGCCCAGGGGCGATCCTGAATAAGACCTGTTTGATGGATGAATTTGCAATTGAGGTCTTCCTGAGATCTCTTCCAGCTCAGTCCAGCTTTGCAGTGTATCCGTTCACAAGACGATCCGATATTCTGAGTAACTGTGACAGAGGTCCTACCGAGCATGTAAAACAGAGGATGGTGAAGCGTAGCTACACAAAGCTGCACAGCTGTAGGCTAGGGGCGATTCTCCTTTAGGCCTGCCAGACGGGGTTATTTGCAATTACAGTCTTCACAAGACTTGTGTGCAATTACTCAAGCTATCCAACGAGTCTAGCCGACAGCCTCCGGGATTTGGCGAATGCTCGTACGTGCGAGGTCAAGATGATAATGCTGTAAAGAAGAGTTGATTGAAGGCAGTTCAAAAAATGACTAAGTGTAAGAATATTATTTTCTTTGAAAAAGGCGATTTTCTTTTAGAGGCCTTAAAAGCAATTTTCTGGCTTCGTCGTCTCCAAGAACATCTCTTGCAAGTTGACCAAACTATACAGCAAGACAGACGGCACGCGTATCGAAACATTCCAGTTCCCGGTATCAAGGGTCAAAGTATGGTGTTCAGTTGAAAATCACACTTTTATCAAAATGGTGTTTGAGCTATCACAGAATAGGGGCGCTCATGCTTTTGGGGTTCTTAATACAATTTTCAGATCCCTCACATACAGTCATTGGATGCAGAATACTTCTAGTCATGCAATGAATTCATTATTCAGTCAGTGGAGTTCATCATTCACCGTCAACGGCAGTTTGAAGCATCAGAAGGCAGAACGAAGAAATGACTAAGTCTGGAGTCAAAACATCAATTTAATCAGAGGCGCCTAATTTTATAAGGTATCAGATGATGATTTTAGCAGTTGTTGTTCCCAGCAGACATTTCATCCTTGTCGTGCAGGCTTCGCAGTGGATATCTCAGCACAGTCGCAGGCTCAGTCAGTCAGCCAGAAATCAGAGCTGAACATGGTCAATTGTAACTTTGCAGTCAGCTACAAAATAGGAGATTCTTAAAAATCTAATAACTCTTGCAAATGGAAGCCTAAAAGATCAAAATTTGACTTTTTGGAATCAGGGAAGTGTGTTGAACACAGCAAGATGCTATTTTTGGCAAAAAATGAAAAAAAATATTTTTGCATGCAGAGCATTGAAAAGTGACGAATTTCTTCAAAGACAGATATTGGCGCCATTTTTAGTTTTTTGCATGTGTTAAAAATTAAGATATTATTTTTAGTCTGAAGACTCAGAGACAGTGGCAGTTCAACTGGAGAGAAGCCAATCGATTTTCCTTTTTCTAAATTAGGGTTACATTATGCATGCATGATGGTTCGAATTGTTTATTTAAACAAGCATGATGGTACGAATTGTTTATTTAAACAAGCATGGCGCCTTTCATCATTCACACAGCTTTGAAAGTTCGAATTTCTTCGAAGAGATTGGCGAATTTTCATCAAAGGATCAAGTTCGAAGGTGATAAAATATTCTTTTGCAGGTACAAGTTCAGATTCAGCATCAGATTCAAGGCAGAGTGGCGATTTTGACAGAAGAAGATAATAATTAAATAAAAAATTTTAAAAAAAATATATCTTTCTTCTTCTCTATATTTCTTCCATCTTCTCGTCTTAAATTCTCTTGCATGTTCAAAGTGTTGGCAGATTTTGGCAAAACAAAATATCTGGGTTGATTCAGAAGAGCTTTCTCAGCAAAACCCATGTGCCAGAATTTTTCAGGAAAATTTGTTCCAGAACATCTGTTCTTGAAGCTTTAATTTTCTCAACCGAAATTCTTTTGCATGGTTGAGTAAAAGGTAAATTTTTGCATTTCTGACATTCTGGGTTGTCTTAGAATCATTTTCTGGACAAAACCCATATCTCAGATTTTTTCGTAAAAATTCTCATCCGACAAGCTATTTTTAGCCTCAGCAGGCTATTTTTGGCTTTCCAAAAAAGTTGTCAGAATATAGCCGTGTGCACAGTCAACAGGCAAGTTTTTCAGAATGCAGTTCACTCAGCTCGAATTCAAGACCAAATCGGTCTTAACCCATGACTTCATCGGAACAGTTGACACAAATCTACATAAGGTGTTGCCGGAGGTGGTTTTGGATCCACTCAAAATCAGGGATTCAGTTATCAAGAATATTCAGCAATCCGGGTTGCTTGAGGCCGCTTCCATACCTATTTCGGTGCATTGCGTGGAGTTTGTAATATCTTGCATCAAGCATTACAATTCCGCTACACGAGAGATACGGTCAATAGATGGACGTGTTATATGCAATCTCAAACCTCTTGATATCGAGCGAAGTCTAGATATTCCTCAACATTCGGATGGGATGGTTATTTCCATGAGTCAAAGCGAGCAGGCATTCAATGTTGGACTGGATAAGTGTCAAAACAAGATGATAGAGAGATGGCTGAAACAAAAGAAGAGCAAGTTGCCAAACAACTTGGGTCGTGGCGAGTGTAAGGATGAATACAATATTTTGATTACACTGCTTAATCGTGTCTCAGGTCATGCAGATGCGAACAAATTTCTCCCGTGGATGTATTATATCATTGGTAGAATCATCTCGGGGCAAGAGCATTATGACTGGGCATCCTTCATCAACGATGTTATTCACGAGCAAATCACCGGTTTCCTAGCTGCGCATCAATTTCATATGTGTTCTTACCTAGTGTACTTGATTGCTTATCAGAATCAGTTTAATGGTTTGAATACGGTTGGCATACTCAGTGTATAGAAAGTCTATCGTTACTATGACCAGCTTGAGTTCACAAAGGCTGAAAGTCATTTTAAACGTGTACAAGAGGCTTTCTTAACTTATACAGTGAGAAACTTGGACCGAGAGTTGCATATTCGCATCTCGACAGTTGCCAGAGCAGCAATGAAGAATTGGGCAGATTGGTACATTCAGTTCCCTACATACACCTATATCCGTGTCTATGGATACACAGGAAAACCAGCTATGTTACCACGTTATCCTTTGGATAAAACAATATTCATGGAGTTCCTGAGGCAGCTGTATGAAGTTCACAAACGTTTGCGCATCAAGCGTAAACCAGCTGCCGAGTTTCCTTTGCAATTCAGGATGTATTGGTGTAGGATGGCAGTTGATGCTAAGACCGCAGGTCAAGAGTTAGAAAATTGCAAACTCAAGTACCTGGTGGATACACGCACATATGATCCTTGGGGTCATTACGCAGCTCGCCTGGGTAATCTCTCTTATCACAAACCTACGATGGAAGATTATTGGGTGAATTGTGAGGATGATTTCGAAGTTCACAGACGTAGCTACAGCAGGTTCTCTCTTCCACAAGTTTCTGTTTTCTTGGCAGAAGATGTGGAAGGATTGACAGAGGATGAGGGAGATACACTTCCTCAATTTTACAGAGAGCAGGTTGATGGACAACCACTGCCGTTAGTAAACTGGTATGCCAAAGAGTTCGCATCAGTAAAGGAGAGATCGAGCAGGGTCATCCAAAATAGTATGCTTTATTTAGAAAGCAGAAGGTCGAGAAAGGCATCTATGCCTAGAGCAGAGCCGCCAACAGAAGGACTTGTATTGCCTTCTTCTTCAAAACCTAAGCAGAAGAAGAGGAGCAATCCTCCTAAAAAGAATCCAGCGCCTAGTAATTCAAATGGAAAAACATCTGTTGCGATTCCACATGTAGAGCCAGTCAGAGAAGTTATTCAGACTTCTCCGCAGCTTGAGGTTCAGCCCCGTATGCCGTCACCGACACCATTAGAGCAGCCTCCCATTCCGATTCACATTGATTTGGACGTAGATTCACCTCCTCGCAGCGATTC
The DNA here is from genome assembly GCA_007115665.2 of Sequoiadendron giganteum. Lineage (NCBI taxonomy): Eukaryota > Viridiplantae > Streptophyta > Pinopsida > Cupressales > Cupressaceae > Sequoiadendron > Sequoiadendron giganteum. The sequence goes on along the minus strand of CM021103.1, from coordinate 590,152,039 downwards.
TTTTATACATTCACATTCATCAGATCCTCCTACGACTAGTACAGGTCTTTCCAGTGGGATTAGTCGGGATTCATCTTGGCTTGAGAGTCAGCTGGGAAGAAAAAGGAGGCAACCATCTTACATACTTGATCATTCAGATTTTGATCATGACCATCAAGATGTGCCTGAAAAGAGGATCAAGAAGCAGATACATATTGGGAGAAGTGCAGATAAGGAATTCATTGTTGAGACTGCTATACCTCCAGAAGATAAGAGTCTAGACGAGATGGAAGCTCAAGACTTCGAGGTTATCACAGTTCATTTCGGTAAGAGTACTCGTCAGACAGATATTGATCTCCTACAGGTTGCTACAGATAGCGCCAAGGATAGGATGGTAAAAGATGGTGAAGATAAATTAGCTCTCAAGGCTGAAATACAGCAGCTTCGCCAGTACATTTCTAGCCTTGTACACAGGACAGGGGATGTTGTCACCGCGCTTCCACATATGTTAGAACCACCAGCAGAGCAGGGTCAGATTGATCTCTTGGTTGCATATGGTAAGCGATTGGAGGAATGGGAAGAGGAGT